>VXAY01005517.1:1185909-1211869 GCA_013399855.1 Oxyruncus cristatus
AAAAAAAAAAGAAGCTTCTGAGAAAAAAAAACAAGCAAAGATCTACAGCATATTGTCTTGTACAAGATAAATTTCATGGAGCTTAGCAGAATTACAGCACTGCAGAGACCGAGGGAATATATTCAAATGTATTGCAGGTTATGTTATAAAAAAGATGGCTTTAAAATTCTTCAGTGATGAAACTGTTCCTACTTAGCGAATAGCAGCTGCTCTAAATTAATCTATATTGATTAAATTTCCTCTTGCTCCACAAAAAAAAAAAAAAAAAAAAAAAAGCTTTTAATTTAGCACATCGCTGGAACATCTCAATTGAAACAATTGCAAGATGAAAGCAACCACATGATGTCAGCAAGTATTATCACCTCCCTAAATCACACCGAAATTAGTCTTCTAGAAACCCAAAGGTTATCTCTCCATCACTTCCTCTGGTGGCTCCTGATATTCTCTGATCTATATTTCCAAAGCAAAGTCTATTTTCAGTGGTGTCATCCCTGCAATACACAGCCTGCCTGGTCCACTTTTTGTCTCTTCCACTTCCAACACCCTGTTCTGCTGTGGTTTCCTTCTCTTAAGGTTCAAAAGAACACACCAGATGAGTGTGCCCGTCATAAATAATGAAAAGAATTATTCAGGATACAATCACAGAGCACACTTCAGGTAAATGATGGATCTTCCTGCACACCCTCCGAGCTGGAAATAGGTCTAACATGCTACAGAGCCTGAGCAAGGACTTCTGAGTTTGAGCTAATACAGCCAGACACTCAGCATGAAGGGATTATTTGCATCTCCAGGCCAAGCTGTTGGATGAAACACCCAGGAAAATGACCCTAAGAGTAGATATATTTTAATTTTAGAAGATATTTTAGCAGCTCAAACAGAAAGTGCATCAGAAGCAGGAATTATTTTGACTGTACAATAATGAAAATCTAACAGGGAGTTGCTTATATAATCAAATATAGTTTATACTTCTGATGGCTTTAAAAAGGTATTTTGAACTTGTTGTGTCTGATGTTTAAAGAGGACTGATCACCTGAGTAAAGCAAAGAGGATTTGGTTACTTATTTCTTAGGCCCTCAGAACAGTACAGCAGCAAAATGAGTCCTCATCGTACAAAGCTGAGATATTTTCACATAGAAATGCGTTATCCTCTTTTTATAGTCACATTCATATGCTTTTGTTTACACATAATATAGCACTTTGAAATTAAAAATGTTGATTATTCCTGTTTTGCATTCAGATGTTCTTAATGTTTTATTTTGCAGTATCTTTGGTGAGTTGATTTATATATTCTAAGTGTGCTCTCTATCTTACGGGAAAATGAAATAAATAAACAAATAGACTTGCAGAATTCTCTTTTTATGGCTTTGTGCTTTTATTTATTGGTATTTTGTTGTGTATAATTCTGCATATCTGACACCAAACTCTTACTTGATGGTTCTTTGAAGCTTTAATTGTCAGCTTTTTTCTCTCCAATTTTTCTATACTTCATATACAGTTCATTTTTCTAAAACAGTAACTCTCACTTGCTGAATTTAATATTGTTTTCTAGAAACATAAAATCATGCCCCACTTACCCCCTTTCAATAATATACAGTGCTATTTTCCTATCATATGCAATAAAACAGTGAGAGATAACACATAAATAACGATATTAACACTAAACACGTTCATTAAGTGCCTCATTTTGAAAATGTGTTACAGCTGGCCACTTATACTTGGCTGGAAATCAAATAATACAGGACAAGCAGGAAATAAAGAGCTGACTCTGATATGATGCTGGGATAAATTATGCCAGGCTAATCCGTGGACTATTTACATGACTGAGATGAGTGAGACAAAGTCCTCGCTCACTGAACTGGACCCCAGTGGAGCCAAAGCCTCAGTCCTGGTGCACAAGTTGGGATCATAGTGCAGAGTATTGAAAATATTATGAAAATTGATGCAATTGGTGCAGAATTGAATGGTCAAAACAGGACAACAGCAGCATTTTTAGGGTGTGCTGTGATGGCTGCCACATCTGGGTTATATAACATTGGGTATCACTTTTCTTCCAGCTGAATTTTCTACCTAAAGTCAAGTACTGACAAAACCTCATTCCTTTTATTCCTGCACTGTCACTTGAGCTGTTGGGGCAGCAGTGAAAATAACTCCATACCGTGGCACTTTTCGACTTATTTACCTAAGACTTCACAGCTCAGTGAATTAATTTTGTGTGAAAACTAAGAAAGCTTCGCAATGATTTTCCAGTTTAAGAGACCTGCGGTAGAATAAGAATGTTTTATGAAGAAGATAAATTCCAGAGAGAGCGATGGAGGAAAAATTATCTAAGGCTTCCAAGCCTGGAATTGTAATATTTACTTTGCTTATTTCTGACTTTGTTTGCTGTTACAATACTATTCTTATATCACCTGTTTCAACCAGTTGTTTTTCTAATCCCAGTCTATGTTTTTTTTTCTAATCACACAGTTCTATGTTGTCACTTCTGCTTTTCAGATTATAGTGCTGTAGTTCCTCCTCGGGCTAGTTATTAGTCAATTTGAATAATTTATTAATTACTTCTTTGTTCTTTCAGAAAGCAACATAGTTCCAGTGTAGGAGCAGAACTTCAACTCTGAACCTCAAGCATCAGATCCAGGATATTCCTTACAGTCTAGCCTTTGTTCACTATGTACTTCCATCTAATTGATGTTTCCATGGGTCTAGATTTATTTATAGCTTTCATGTATTGCATAATTAGTAAGTTGGGGCCTCATTTTTTATTTATCTTACTCTAATTTTAGTATGATTTACTTCATTGGCATCAATGGTGTTACTTCCTCCCATATCAATATTAGACTCTGTATTATTAATACCTATATAAATATTGCAAGGATTATTTAATGCATCCAGGATTGATTTCAGATCTGTGCTTCTCATTTGCATGAGAGAAAAATCACTCCTCAAGTGTTTTCAGCATCTCTGTTTTTATTGCCTTAAGGTAAAAGGTCTTTGTTGCATTTGTGAGTTTATTTCTCTCATTAAATTTATCATTAAATTAAAAAAAAAAAAAAAAACAAAAAGCAAACCTCCCTCAAAACTACATTTGTTAATAGGATGAATCCACATAAACAGTTTCTTTCATTAGCCATACCTGTTACTAGATGACTGCAGATATCAAAGCATCTAAATCAATTTCTGAAGCAATTCCACATCAGATCCTCTTTCATATTTAGTGCTTTATTAAATTAACAATCTGAGAGCACAAAGCTGAGGGGTAGATTCAAATAACATACAAATGCTCCTGCAGCATGTAGTCCTATCAATATGTGTCTCCAGGGCTATGGCATTTTGTTTCCTGATTGCCTTTATTTACTGTATCTTTTTAGACATATAATCACACAACTGCAGGTCAGATTTGTTGGTTGTAATAGAAAGCTTCATCAGTGTTTTTAAAGAAATTCTACCCTAAAAATAACAGCATATAAATACACTTTTAATCTCTGCTGTGATGTTTGTACACAGTTATCTTTCTTTTCTTTCACATCCCTAATTAGTTGTAGTTATCTTATACTCAGTAAGTAGACAAGTGATAATTAGAAGAATTCATAGGCTGATTCTAATCTAACATTTGTCAGTTTTACACCAGCTTCCATCACCGACTTTCACAGCATTATTCATAACACCAAAATCAGGAATTTACTGCTTAATCTACATCACTATCTCTACTCACACATATCAGAAAGTTATAGATATTTCTTTGAACTAGAGACATGTGAAGTCATCCTCTCTGTTTTAGAATATCATCACTGCTCAATTTGTTGTTCAATATTAGTTATGCTGATCATAATTAATGACCTTCCAGTGTGTTCAGGAGCAGATCCCCTCTGTGATGTCTATTCCTGTAAATTATCCAGTGCCAGGAAATTCCGGCCAGCCTTGGGGTCAAGTGCCACGGCCTGTTCTTAAAAATCTTTTTCCCTACCACTTCCGTATGCATGATCATTTTCAAACTGCTTGTTGGAATCAACCTCTGGCCTGGCCTAATCCACCAAATTGTACACAGGATTTTTTTTTTTTTTTTTTTTTTGAGTTTTCTAGTGGTGCAGGGTCACCACAGAGCCTGCTATTAGTGCCACAGGAAAATAAACCTGTCATGGCACAGGTTAGTTTATAAGCTTGAAGATATAAGCTTGAAACCAAAAATTTAGGTGCAAAAAACTCAATGGGAGTCACAAAAAGATGTCAGAAGTAGCCCCTAGTCTACATAAATGGAATTACACTGAATTAATTCTAGTCCAGCCTTAAGGATGATACAATTACTTGTATTTTCCAGAAAATTGAGAACTTCCTTCTCACCCCTCACTTATCCCTGAACTGGTGACTGTGACTGGCCCCTTCTGAACACCCTGGTACAAAGTAACAATCAAAAATAGATTCAAAGTCACTTCTTTCTCAGGCGAATCTCATGCATTAAGACCCAGGGAGGATATTGAAAATGTTTCTCAGTTTGCAAGGGTCCCATCTCTTTTCCTATCAATATTTCTGAGATCTATGGTCCTACCTGTGAAATTTCATCTTGGGACTGTGCCTTCCCACTCTGAATTTCTGGTCTGTACTCTTTTGGAAACCACTTTGTCTTCTGTCTGCAAAATTCACACCTCCTCTTAGGTTTAAAAAAAAAAAGGAAACAAGAAAGAAGAGAAATAAGGTTCCCATTTTCCTCCCACCAGCACTGATTTAGCAAGTCATGAAGGTGATTTCTTCTCACCTTTGGAATAAGGCTGAATGACCAGAGATGAAGAAAAAGTCATTAGTTCTTAAAGGCCAATCACCCTCTGGCAATTCCATCATGTATTGCTCTTCCTTATTTCTCTCTATTCTCTCTTTTGTCCAGCTTCCTTCTCTTGCTTTTCCAATACATTTCCTGTTCGTTGTTTGGTTTAGAAAAAACTCCAAAATAACCACTCATACAAAAGCTTTCTGGACTCAATGATCTTAGAGGTCTTTTCCAATATTAATGATTCTGTGATTAATAATGCCACTGATTAGTTAAAGATTCCTGTTTATACTAAGCCAGAAGGACATAGTTTTGCTTCTTCTTTCCTTTCCTGTCACTGCTGACATTAACCCAGGATTGCCACCCTCTGGATTTAAGTAAACCAGGGAAGCCTCCTTCACTTCTTCCTCCTCTCCTCCATGCTAAAGAATATGGGATCAAAACCTTGTATTCCTCAACACTTCTATCCTAAGAGCAGTTGAAATGTCCCAGGGCAACAGGTAGGATAGAACTTGTGGTTTCAGGTGGGTGTTCACATCATCAGTTTTACCAGTATTTTACAGGGCTCTAATGGGAGCATCCAAACTGGGATTGAGTGGTTACAACACATTTAATCTTTTTTTGAAAGATAATTTTGAACTTTGTTTAGTCCCATCACAGTCAACACAAACTCAGCTGCACCTGGGCTTGTGGGGTTTTAACATGGGTACGTGTTCATCAACTTCCAAAGGGTTTGCATCCTAGATTTGTGTTATGATCCCATGGTACCACCTACTGCAGGAACTGCTTATGCTCTTCACTGGCAGAGGAATATTTTTAGGGTTCTGAGCTACTGATCAGACAAAATTCCTGTTCCATTTGCCCCATGGACTGCTATGGCAACTCCTGTATGTGGGAGCAAGGTAATTTTTGTACTTGATGCTTACTGAAAGGATCAAATACTTCAAATCTCTTCCTGCTCTGATGAAGCACACACAACCAGGCAATTACAACTTTTGGTTAAACAACCCACAAAAGGCAGTTTTTGTTCTTAAGCAAATCTTAATATGAAAGCAGATACTAAAGGAAATTAGATATTTTCTTCAACAGAATTCCATTTAACATTTCCCCACAGCCATTTATCATAAGACAGTCCAAGTGTGCTAACTAAATTGATATATATTTTTGCTTCAGGATCTTCTAATTATTAATTCTCTATGATGGACACTCTATTGTCAGTTTATAAACTTTTTGTTGATGTTAACATTCTATAAGTAAAGTTTTAATGAATCAGTCCCAGCTCCTATTTAGCACTGTGAACAATTCCCAAGAGCCTTTTAGATGTTAAATAAGTTACTGCAATATAAAAAAAAGGTGTAGTGGCAAAATATTTAGTGGTTTTAACTCCCCTGTTACCCACTAACCATTACAAGTTTAAGAATTCGGACTAATAACTACAACATTCCCCTCATCCCACATTTGCATAATAAGGCATTCAGTCCATATCTGCTCTCTGACAATATACATGCAAATCTGTCATAACTGAAAAATACCTCATTTGTTCAACATGCCAAGTGAACAAGAAGCTTTATAAAACCATTATCTAATTGTAATTGTTTAATCTATTAAAACTGCTCTATCAAGGTCCTTTCCCTCCCCCGCCCCCCCAACAAAAAGGCACGTTGAAATACTGATACCTTAGTTACTTCTCAGTGGATTTGCTTTCAGTGAAACACTCAGCATTTCTTCTGTTATTAAAGAGTAATTTCTGAATCAGGAGAGACTATTAATTATGCATTCGTTTTTTTACCAGAATATGCATTGAACACTATTTTTTGGTAAAAAAGCCAAAACTGGCACACAAATAACTCATAAAGGACACTAATGAGCACTGGGAGATGGAGTGGAAAGGCTTTAAATGTGTCCCATTATTTAGCCGGATAATTAAGAGCACAGCTCTACCGTGGCATTTTATTACAGAGATAGATAAGATCCCATCTTCTTGCAAGCAGGTGTTGTAATGAAGCAAAGAGCGATGATTTTTATGAGGTTCTCCTGGTCCAAAAAGGATTGCAAACTCATATTTTGCCACCTTAATTTGGAAAGTAAGCACAGAGGTCTTGGGAAACAAAGGGGACAACAAAATACAATGTGCAAAACCACTTCCATCGCTGTTCAGTCAGGTTATCCCAGAGGCAAAAAAAAAAAAAGCACATTTGTTCTCCCACACATCATAAAGAGTTTGGTTTCTCACAAATAATACGTGGTTTAAGTAACTCGTATCAAGTGGAACTCACTGTACACAAGTGGCATCAAAGTTCAATATAAACTGCATATCATACCAGATTATTTACAGTAAAAATGGGTTCCCTGCCGTTTTGATTCATTATGAAGGTATAACCTTCCATAAGTATTGCCACTAAACTTTCTTAACAGCTCTGTAATCATTTTATGGCTTTTATGCTTTTTTCATTAGCATTTCATATCAGACGTCGCAAAATACAGATAACCCCACACGATCATCTACAATAGATCCAGCACTGAGTGACTCAATATTTACAATGGTGTAATTGCAAGAAGATTTGGGGCTAATATTCACTGATTATAAACTTCAGGAGTACTTACAGAGCTCACAGGGTAAAAACCAACAATATTTGATTACTCAGACCACAAGCTATGCTTTTTTCATCCACCACTGTAGAAAAAAAACATTCTAGTGAGACTGAGAAGCTGGATTTTTGGAGGGTGAGTATTTTTATGTTAAGATGAAGATTAAAAGACACTTCAGGTTAAAACACATGACTGTAGACATGAAAGACTGTAATGGCTGTCTCTGAAATACAATATCCTGGAGAAAGTTGTCCAGGAAAAGGAAAGCCTATGTGTCCAGAAAATTTTCCAATTCTCCTTTTACAAATAAAGAGTATTTTTTGTGCCACACAGATGCCAAACCTCATCTTTCCCAGGTAGCCACTATCACCCCTTAGAATACACTAAAGTTTCAAGCTCATTTTTAGTAATTAATCTCAAATAATTAATCTCATAATTAATTTAATAATTATCTAAAAGATTAGTAAATTAATCTAAAATAAAAATCTCAGATGACAGACACCAAACAAGTGTCCATAACATTTATGCCAACAGTTTTAGAATTAAACAGAAATGCAAATGGTACCATCTGATTCCATTCCTGTGGAAGGAAAGCACATTGAACACTGATGGTGGCAACAATTTTACAAACCCTTTTGAGAAAGCAGAACCTGTGCTTCTTATCAATTTATGGGTTCTGTGGCTTTTCCCCTTCTTAGGCTGTGTTCTCTGGGGTCAGCAACTATTGATGGACAGTGAGAAAGATTGTGTAGGGTCCCAACACCAGCCAAGAACTGTAGAAATGGTTTGGTATCATCAACCCCCAGAAAACTTTCTGAACCTGGGGAGCACAAACTCACAGGCTTGTGATATATTCATCTTTTTCTCTTTTCCTTTATTCACAGGAGTCTGAGATTCGTTACACTCGAAATCTGAGGGAGTTAGGTGGGGAGATGAAAAAAAGAGCCAGATACAGAACGAAAGGAGTGTGGAAATTGAAATTTAAAGCATAGCTAATGTCATTTGGCTGATTTTGCTGTAAACCTATGGGGGAAAGGAAGAAAGAGTGAAGTTCTGCAGTACGTAAGAAACAGCTTCTTGAGATGGTCTTGATTTTCTACTCCCCTGCACGGTGAATGCTCTGCAGTTGAAAGAGCTTGAAATTAATCATCTTTATATGGAGATTAAAGAAAAAGTGATGAAGCATGATAACCTGCAACTTCTTTTACTTCTTTTTATAGTTGGGTGAACGTGCACCTTTACTACAAAGGATGGAGAGGTGGGGGGAAGCTCCAGTGGATCAAACACCCTTTCATCTGGCATTTCAAACAAATATTATGGTGTCATATTTGCTCATTTCTTCCTCTTACACTCACTGCAAATTATGGTTTCTGATTATCAGCATAGTTTTTATTAATGTTCTGCAGGAAAACTTGACTATTTCACATGTTCAATACCCATGGCGCTGCACTGGGATGGAAAAGACACAATGACTTTGGTAAGTGCGAAAAAGTTTCAGTCATTTTGAAACTGTTTTACACTTTATGCCTCTTTACAGACTTACCTTCTCAAAGTCATTTCACCATGACAGATGCTGCTCTAGGAGACAGTGTAACAGAAGAATTTTAAACTTTTTTCATTTTTTTCCAGACCGGAGGTTCACCTGCAGCCCATGGAAAGGCTTCAGAAGAGCAGTTGTTTAACTGCAGCCCTTGGAGTCTATTTTGCCTGTGATGGCCACTGGTAAATACTTTTCTTGTCTTTATCTCAGCCCAGGAGGTTCTGATTTTATATTTTTTCCTGCTATCCAGTTAAGGAGGGAGACTGGGAGCAGCTGGATGGGGGTCTGTCAGCTGCACAAGGCCAGCCCACCACACTCCTTTTCCTGACTGCCCTGGTAAACTGTTTCATCACTATGAATTCACTATGAGTTCTTTTAAACCATAACCTTATTTTTTACTTGGTAGCTCCCAATAAGCTCTTGGTTTCAGCTGTTTATCATCCTCACACCTTGAGGAGAAGCTTCTACCTGTTGAAGCTGAGAGAGAACACAGGACCAGAGGTTTTAATACTGCTTTGTCACTCACTACATATAGAAATAATTTTCTCCTATTTTAATGTAATGAAAATCATAAATACTCGTTTCTAACACCACAGACTTAGGGTGAGTTTTGGAGAACCTTGCACCCTTAACTGTTATTATAATATAAATTTAGGATGCCATGCCATTTGAAAGCTTGAAACTATAATAACTGAGGAGAAAATCCTGTTTATTTGCAGTTAATGTCTTGCTTCATACTTTATTGCACACTGACTTCTCTCTGTATCCATTAAACCTCTTGTGAGCCAGAGAGAAAACACCAGTTTTTGTCTGCGGGGAATAAAATAGTCTAAAATTTTACACTTATTAGATTACTTCATATCCTCTGTGGTAATTTATTCTTAAAGTAATAGTTAGCAATAATGACTTTGTACTAATAAACATCTAATGATGTCCTGAATCAGAAAAGTATCCAAATTATCCAGCTTTGGTAGTACAGTAAATTTGCTGGAAGGCATTAACTATTTAAAGCATCAAAACATGATACAAAACTGACTGCTGGCTTCTGCAATCCTTTCTTTAATATGCAAGCTCCTTACAGTAGTATGAGTGCACTGAATTTTGTAACTCTCCTATAGGAAGAATATTAGGGTTCTGAATTAGCCAGATTTGTGTAAACTGCTGAGAACATTTTGCTATATAAATTGCAACATCATTTATTAAATTGTTAAAGTGTTTAACCTTTTTTTTTTTATTGATAGTTTTCATTCTTCCAGTTCTTCTATGATGATGCCCAAATACACTGAAGTAACATCTGAAGTCAGGATGGCTGTGATTCCAAATACTGAAATATTAGAAAGATGTGTATAAATAGAGACATTACACACAAGGAACACAAGATTGAAAACAATCAGGGTTCACTTATACTGCAGTATATGTTCACTATTTTTAAATTAAAAAATACATATTACATTTAGAACCTTGAGGAAATCAATAGTCAAAACTGACTCCCACTGACTGCTCAGTCACTTAATATTAAGGCCTGATCCATTAGCAGGTTTCTCAGCTGTGGCTCATTTCAAACTTCTTTTTCTCCACATCCTCCTTCCATATCAATGACACTATTCTAGCTGATTTATGCACTGAGGAGACACACTTCATCAGGTCAGATTAATTCACTAACTCCTGGGTGCTATTACAGGCAGATCCTGGCTCTGGGAGTGTCAGTAGCCAGCTCAGGTTGGCATCTGACATGACAGAGATTAAGTCTCAGTACTTCAGCACACATTTTATTCCACGGTCAGAGGTGGGGAAGGAGCACAAAGACCGAGTCATAAAACCCCACGTCCTAAACTCACACCATCAAATCCGAATTTCTTTTTGTTTTAAGTTTAATGAGAATTGAAGGTCCCGTATGAATAGGGAGGAAGGGAATAACGGGAATAAAAATAATTCCTCATGTTTCCTCTGACATCTGCAACTCCAATGCGGTAACGCTGTTCTCAGCTCTCAGAGCCTGCGGGTTCCTGAGGATGTTGTGTTGCATTAACCAACAACCTGATATATCACAGCAGTGTAAACCTTTTGGTCACAACTATCAACAGTGTTTTTCCAGATGGCACAGCTCTGTAAACATAGATTTTCTTCTTTTTTTTCTTTTTTTTTTTTTTAAAGGAAACCTGATTTCGGTATTGAGTCACTCAAATAATTCAGAAATATTCCCCAATTAGCGTAGTGGAAATGTCCTCTCAGCACCAAGAGACGGGGCATTTTTTAAGTGAAAAATCTAATATTTATCCAGCATTAGAAGACAACGCGTGATCAGTTTCTAGTTCAAAATGGAATTCTGAAGTCTTGCTCATTTATATACTTGTTAATTTTTAAATTCTTAGTTTGCATTGATCTCCTGTATTTTGGCACAATTCTTGATGTACAAAAATAGCAAATAATATGTTCTGTAATATTGTAATTTGGAGGCTCCTAGTTCTGTTTGTGGAATATATATGAATGCTACCAATGAGTTAAAAAAGTATTAGTCACGGAACCAGCAGGAGTATGCTTTAAGTCACTGAATTCAGTCTTTGGCTTCCTTGTCAAAGGGTGACTGTCTGGAAATGTTTTAGGCAAACCCATGTTTTCCTGCAACACTCACAGAACCTGCTGACATGGTTCAGTGTTTCTAACAGCTTTGAACTTTGTTCTTATGTTTAGATTTCAGTACATTAACATCTCTGAGGTTAATGGATTTCCAAAATAAAATGCTAAAATTGTAATTTGGTGTTATTCAGTCTGAGGTTCTTAATTCTGCATTGAATTCCTCCATCTTTACTGATGTTCAAGAGCATCTAACTCTTAATTAACAAGAACAGTTTCGCTATCATCCTTTTCAATACACCACTGAAAACCAAACATAAGCAACAAGATATAAACAGTTGCAACATTTATTAATCAAACCATGATCTTTTACTCTGTGATATCTTTTGGCACCTCAGAAAAGGGTATTTATTTAGTTACATATTTTAATGTATCTTGTAGGAAACAGGGCTTGGGAGAAAGAAAAGGGGGATAACAGAATCACTCCAGATGATAAAATGAGAAAGAACTACCAGAGCTTTGGTAACCACAACTAAAAGCAACTGAAGGATGCTTGAAAAGAAAACATGGCTAAAATTATTTTGAAAGTTTTTGGATTTTTTTTTTGTGGTTTTGTTTGGTTGGTTGGTTGTGGGGGGTTTTTTTTGTTTGGTTTTTTTTGTGGTGTTTGTTTGTTTGTTTTGTCTTTTGTTTTTTGGGTTTTTTGTGATTTGAGTAAGACAGAGTGTTTGGAAGCCAGAGTTTTATAGGATCTCCTGCTGGGAATAGTCCCATGCAAAACTGCCTAATGCTTTGTGAGCTGTATAAATAGGGTGACAAGGTACTGCTAAATTTAAGAGCGAAAATGTCAACTTAAGCTTAACTTGCTTTAAATCTCATTGCTTACAAGATTTTTGTGTGATGCATCTATAGCTGAGATCAATGGAAATTGAAAGTTCCCTCATTATGGAAGAGGGATTGCTCCTGGTATATCATTTTTCATTAAAATCTCCCTAAACTGGAGCGTGTATCCTTCCCAACTGTTTTGCCAGGATATTTATGACACTCCAGTTGAGCTATGCTTATGGTTATTTTTTGTGCACAAAGACTTGTGTTGAGAATAAAAAATGACAAGTAAACACTCTCCCATGACTGTTTTTCTGTGACTATTCAGTATTCAGTAGTTCTGATTGTAGGGGGAAAAAAGTACATTTGAGGACATTCTTAAAACTGCTGATGATTCACCTGAAGTTTTACAGGAAGAGAGTCTACATGTCAGGGAAGTACAGTGAGAGTGGTATTATACAAGGATTTTTAACAGAAAAGCCCATGAAACCAGAAATATTGCAGTCCCTGTGTCTGAAGTGCTGATCTCTTCTCCCATTTCCCACAGACTGGTAGATGGTGACACTGGGTCAACTTATATTTTTATACGTGCTAAAGAGGATTATAAGTGTGCCTGGGGCGCTGCATGCAGACATTTTTATAAATTAAAAAGTCTACAAGTATCAAGTGTTTCTCAGTTCTTGCTGCTTGACAGTACAATATTCTTTTTGGGATTTGCTAAATGAATATTCTCACCTTTCCCGTTCCTAAAATAAACTGCTCTTTACACCTACTACATACTTTTCACTTCTCTTACATAGGTTCACACGCTGCCTCTGTCTACTGCCTTTGTCTCCTGGCCTGCAAGTCAAGCCTTTTTCCCACTGTACTCAGTGCCTGCTGCATCATCTGGTACAACCCTCCTCTTCATTAGTGCTGTTTCACTCCATAGGATGCACCCCCAACCTTTGCAGTTTGCAATTCTACATTTAATTGGTCTTGTTTCCAACATTTCTTTCCATCAGGACTCAGAACACACCTAATTCCCCTGTTTGTGTTACCACCAGTGTCTAACAGCAACAACCTGCTGCCTCAATATTAACTGTGATCAGGAGCAAAGTCTCTCCACATTTACCCACACCTGTAGTAAACGAGTAGTAACAAGAACTCACCCATAGGGATCGTTCGCAGAAAACAGCAATAACGGCCATTTGTGCTGGCTTAACATAGACCTAAAGGTTTCCAATATTTACCCATAAAATTCTGATCCCTTGAGCTTCATGATGACTGAGCTCAGACCCTCAGAGTGCCAGTTGGTGGAGATTCCTCTGGATTATGGGCTCCATGGTGGGAGACAGAAGGTTTTAATGCCTGAAGAAACAGAAGGGATGAGACTTTAAAGCGCTGCAAGCTCGGAAATTGGCAAGAACTAGTAAACAAAACAACCTGTTCCCCAATTTATCCACATTAGGACAAAAATTTAAATCAAACCCAACTGGTTTATTATTATTATTTGGTTTAAAGATATCTAACAGCTGTGTTGGATCATTCTTATCTCCTGCCTTTCTCTCACAGGACTCAGCTACTTCATGTGGTACAGAGTGTGACTTTTAACCAAGTCTCTAGCAAATAAGTATGAGATAGATGTGTGCAATATCCTTCGCTTGTGGGATGTCTCAATTGAACAAAAAAAAGGCTTAATAAAATGATGATAGGTCAGGAAGCAGATGCTGAAGTAGGTAAAGAAGACATAAGGAAGTGAAAACTTCTTAAACTGAATGTTGCTGCTAAAGAGAGACGATGTAAAAGGTAACTGGAGTCTGAAAGAATTTCACCTGTGACTCATCCCACGTTCTAGGTCAGTGCAGTGAGGAGAAACAACCTATTTAAAATGTGCTTCTCAAATTTTTCCACAAAATGTAATCAAACAGTATCTGTAACGTCCTCTAGAAAACACAAGTCTCTAGTACTCTTCTGCATCTCAAATTCTATCTGAGACATGAAAAATCTTGCAGTTGTACCAGTTAATTGGTTTTAATTATGAGCTTTCTTAGTTGTTTTTCAAAATCTGTGTTAATAATTACAATTTAAATTTTAGAATTGAAAGCTTAATATAAAATTGTACTGAGTTTATTACTGTGTTTCTTTCTTGACACTGGCTACTTAAGTCCAAAAGTGATTTACATACTGGATGAACATAGAACTAACTTTTAGATATTCTGTATAATTGTGTGTTTCATTTATCCACAGATACGAGTTGGACATTTCTTTTTTAAAAAGAGAGTGGAAACTAAAAGGCCATTGCACAAATATCTTTGGGAAGACCAGAGTGCAATGAAATGCTTGTTTTGTTCTAATTTTAAACAGAAAGCTGAAAATTGCTTGAATAAACTGGGTTTCAGACAATTATACATAAGATGAGTATGAATTAGTAATTCAAAAATGTAAAAAACTGAGTAAATTCTGCCTTTTCCAGACTCTGTCATCATGTGTTGAGTGGTTCAGGTAAGAATTTTGTCATCTTTACATTTCAAAGGTTTTTCTTAGAACCAAATTTTAGACAGAAATTATTTAAAAAACCTTCAGAACACAAAACAAATTGGTGTAAATACCTTGCTCAAAAAACTGTTGCAATTAGATTTTCATCTTGGTCATTTAAAGACAAACTGTCACTGGTCAAAATATAGCTTGAGTTTCAATGGGAAGAGTCTGTTCAGAGCAGAACAACTTAAAAACTTTAAAGCAAATGGCATTTTTCAAACTCTTTCTGAGTTTCAACACTCACCTTATTAAATCTCACATTAAGAGCTCAATTTCAGTAAATCTACTTTTTTTTTTTTAATAATTAAAAGCGGTAGCTTTAATAGAGACTAATTTGAATTTCTAAAAATAACTGTTTCCATGAAATGACTATCAGTGAATCAATCCCGTGGAGAAAAGAGCCCTACTTTGTCCTGACAGGAGTGTTGGGTTTGTGGGATCCTTAGATGGCTGACTTTGCTTCCTGCAAAAGTGGACTTCCTTAAAGAGCTGCTGGTCAATTACAGAAAAATCTTTTAAAACCAGTATTTTCTGTATATTGGCACGTTCAATAAGAGATTTTCAGGTGCCTTATCTCATTTACATGAAGGCACTAAAACCCCGACCGAAGGGTCTGACCCAAATTATTAATATTTACACTTGCCTCTACTGTTTTGAAAGATTACAAACAATCCAGTTCCTAGAAAAATCTTAAAATGGAACATTTCTAGATAAAGTCTGGATACACTATTCAAACAAAAACTGGACTCTGTACCTCCCATCACTTAATTTGTCTTTCCTATTACAGATTGCTGTGGAATGGAAGAAAGTTGTCCCCATTTTACTTAGACAGCAATTATTAATTTCCACAAAAACACCCATAGGTCACAGCTGGCCAATCTGATGATGGGAGCATTGGAAGAGTCAGTTAAGTGACCTTCAGAAAGAGCTTGACCAGGTATGAAGATCTGTCAGGATGTACTGGGTATATGTGATAGATAAACACCCCCTGTTCTTCAGAGTGGTGAAAAGGGTTTCAGCTCTCCAGTTCTAACTGCAGGCCTGTTGTTTGTGATAGCTACTGCTGTAAATAAAGTACGTCTTATTAATATTAGTATCAGAAAATTTAACAAAAATAAAAGGAAAAATAGAAAGAAAAAAAGGAGGGAACATTTAATTCACTATTTTCTTTTTTCTTTTTTTTTTTTTTTTAATCTGGATATTAATTACCTGCTAGGGGTGAGTAGAATTTACATTACTGTCTTCATTTTACTGTTTCAGTTTCAGCAGAGGGAAAAGTTTGACCCTGTCTGGGGCAAAAGGGATTGACCTCAGTGAGTAATTTGATGTTTTACAGCGTGATTTACACAGAGTGACGTGTAAGGCAAATCAAAATGGTGATTTCATACCCAAATGGACCTAGAAAAGCTTTGGAAAGAGTCCTAGACCAAGCCATAAAACTCAGGTGGCAGTCTGACTGACTGATCCATCCCGGTGTCCGTGTGTGGCCGGGACAGGGACAGCAAGGGCACCACTGGAAAAGCACCTCATGCCTCAGCTATTTCAAAATGGAGCTGCACAGTGATAACAATGATTTCCTGCAACTTTCTAGAACTTTTTGTTGTTCAAAGTCTTCCCAGAATTTCCTTCAGCCCTCGCAATGGAAGATTCTCCCACCAGCTGATGTTAAATGTCTTTAATTGTACGTCCCACACTTGGCTCTATCAGAGGCAGCTCTGCCAAGAGGTGGTGAAAATCAGAGATCTGTCTAGAGGGGATGAGAGAGGGCAGTTCTGCTCTGAGGCTTTTACCTTCTTGTGTTCAACTTCTGGACATGTTTTTTTGTTGAAACTAAATAAATTCTCACTGAATTTCTCAAAAGTAAAAAAAAAAAAAAATAAATAAAAAAAAATTCACATAATCACACTGGAGAATAATCAGACACAGATAGATTGAATGCTTGACATTAATGCTGGAATTCCAACAGTTATTAAAGTTTCTTAGTACTGAAATCAGTCTACTCCATCCTTTTCCAAGTGTACAGTAACCATGTCTTGGTACAGACAAGACTATTATGTTTCAAATGCACAATATTTATTCTAATCAACATCAGCAGCCACACTTTAATAACGTGTTCCAGATTTAAACTGCATTAATTTGCTTAAAGCATCTCTTCCAAACAAAATATGGTTAAAATGAATATTTGGCTTTAGGCTTTGTGTTTGGAAGCCTGCCAGAGACACTAAAAAGGATTGCAGGATTTTCCATTTCATTTCCTTACCTCTAAACAGTATTTAAAAAGCCAGCTTCAAAATAAGGCATGAGATTTTTGGGAAAACTAATTTACTTTTATTTTTTTAATTATGTTAACTCAAGGGCATACCTATTATTTCGGGTTTTTAAATAGTCTTTAGGGTCATTAAATAGCTTAATTACAAGACTGGATTGCTGAGGTCATACTTGACTAAGAACAGACATATTTGGTGTAAGAAAAAGGTTACATTTATGACATGTAACAGCTAAATGGAATAAAAACCAGAACAACCCAGCTCAGCTGAAAGCAGCTTTGGAGCCTGAACTAGAAGTACAAAACCACAGGGACCATCTCTAAGATCCCACCACAAATCTCTGGATCGGGTCTGTGATGTACTATGTTTAATTTTTGTACAGAAAGGCTTTCAGTGCTTGCTGAGGAATATTTATCCCGTTTGGACCAAATTGTCTCTTCTTATTCAGAGGTCCAATGCTTCATTATATTCCTAATTTTTCCCTTTATCTTAGAAAACTTCAAAACCTTCCTCCCCACACAGACACTGCTGCTCTGCAGGTCTTTTGTTTTCTGCTCCAGAGATATCAGTCCAGACAATTCCCACAATCTACACACATTAAAAGCCAAATGAAGCCATAAATAATTCATGGAACACTAACTACCCTATGCTTGGATGTGTGTATCTTGTAAGATCTGCTTCTGCATTTCACATACAAATGTGTATTAGCCAGTTTGACAGGACAAATTGGGATGTATTCCTGATGCCATCTCTAGGAGTGTTATCAAACCAGAATTGTTATAATGAGAATCAGTTTAAGAAAAAAGAAAATAATAAAAGGAAAATCCTGTTCCTTGCAGTTACGTTTATTAGTATAAGTTCTGCTCCTATCTCTGATGACTAAACACCTCATGCAGTTACTTTATACAAAACCACTAAGATTACAGTAATAATAATATTAATTTATTCACATTAGGTATTCACATAATTTTGCTTCTATAAGAATCAGGTAATATCAGATATTAGGTGTTAAATCTGGATAAATTTTAATCTAACAATAATATCAGCTCTTACTATGATGTATAAAAATAAGCTTTGGTTCGTTCTGCCTCTCTGCTGCTGTTCAAAGATGTCAGATTCTTGTTTTGAAGGAAAAAAGCTTCAGAAAAAAAAATTACCACCTGGTGCTACAGCTGTGAAAGGGCACAGAACCCCAACATTTTATTTTTAAAGCGACCAAGTTTCCTCAAAAAGGAGAACAATAAAATACTTCTTGGTGGCACTCACCTAAATCCTTATCTGTCAGGAGAACTGTCCTGCTTTCTCTCCCTGTCTTCTCCTAAAGACACAATGAATGAAAAATAGCAGAGAAACTAAAGGGAAATTTGTCATCATTTTCTGTGCACCGTGTGCTGGTGGCGTGGTGAGATCTTGACAGGTGTCCCCCGCAGCCAACTCCCGACAACCTTCTGCTTGGTCAGCTCTTGTGCGTGTGCAAAATACAGGGCAGCTCCGTTGGTCATTTTTGCCCAAATGGAGACAATAAAGGAGACACATTGACACTGAAGACAAAGGATTAGGCATGGGACACAAAAGCCTGGAAAGTAAAGAATTCATCCTTGATATAAGGATTTTACATGGTACTTGGTGGGCCTCTGTTGGCTGAGGAGGGGTTTAGCCTCTCTGAGAGTAATTTGTTTGACAGGATTTGAGTGTGATTTCAGAAGACAGCAGAGAAATGGCAGGTTTCCTGCTTTCAACAGGAAAGAGCTAGAGGAAGGTAAGAGCTGAGTTCTATAGGTCCATCCTTCTTTCCCTTCTCCAGATTTTTAACCCCATTTTCATATCTGTTTGGGGTTTTTTTTCAAGTATTCAGAACCCAGAAGCCTCATATACAGAGTGAAAAAAATCATATTAAAAGTCAGACAAAAGATCTCTCATCTGGTTTTACAGGATACTACAGAAAGTCAGTTCTTCCTCTGTAATAATAAATCATTCACCTGCAGGGAAAATTTCCTGCCATGATCAAAGCAGTTGAGTGGAGAACACAGTAAATATGCATTTCTCATGGACAAGAGCTCACAAGGTTTTTCCCTGTCGCCTCCTGGCAACAGTAAGAGTTCCATGTACTTGAACAAAGCTGAAAAGAGACTATTTCAGGGAGATAATTAGCTGCCCTGTATTACTTTAGGAGATCATTAGAGACCTTTAATATCCTCAAGAACAAAAATGCAATAGATTCTCTCTAAGGAAAACCCACATTGTTCCCAAATATGGTTTGCACCGGTAAAGTATCTAGTCCACCTTTTTTCAGCAATTAAAAGGTGGATTCATACAATAAGGAGCTTTGTAATTGGAAACTCAGGGAGTTTTCATGGTCCTTCAGACTTGTGGGATAAGTACAGATTCCAGATCATTCACCCACTTCAGACTTTAATAAAATGTGAGTTATAACCAAATACCTGAGTATAAATTGAACTTATTCTATACAACATGAGAACTAAGAAGGTCTTTTGGAGATGTTGATCTCAGTGAACAACTGCAAAGAAACATTGAAAAAGTGTTATCTGCATAGTTCAGAGAATCTTTTACTATAAAAGGCTATATAAAAAACCCCAGAAGATTTAGTAATTTACTGGACTCATCTTTCAGAGTTCAAAATTTCTTCTTGTTTGTAGGGGGAAAAAAAGAAACATATATAAATATTCTATGTGTTTGTGTACTATTAAAAAAATTACAAACCCACAACATTTTCTGTCTCTCACTGCAACTGGAACTCCAATTCCTTTCAGTTCTCTCCAAAACTCTCTAAGATACTTCACTCAAAAAAATCTGCCTTCTAAGTTCCACAGCATTTCAGAGCTTGGTGTTTCCCCAGGCTTATCATCACAGGTCTATTAACACTAGATCAGTCCTTTTCCAAGATTTTCTGTATCAAGCATCCTTATTCTGCTGATCTTTAGATGCCTACACCTTTTGGCTCTAAGCTAGAGACAAACTACAAGAAAACCCAACGAAACAAAAGAGATAACAAAGTTTGCCTTTATAATTAAAGAGAGCATTTGAGTACTGTTTTAAAAATTAATTAAAGTTCTGCTTCTCACTGACTATTTACCTGGTGGCCTTTGAAAGATGTGACTCACATTTATTTGCAAATAATGTTATCATATACAGCACTGAACGCCTAAATGAACCTTTCACAGTTTTAATGATTTAAACCTCTACCTTATTTTACCAAATGTCTGCAAAAGGGTTTTTATTTAATGAACATTTTGCCCATTATTATCTAGTGAATATTACTAATGTGTTATTTTAAATGGAAATTCAAAGTTTTGACACTTCTCTGGGACGCACAGGAAGAATGCACATATATTAGAAATGTGTCTTGAGTGGCACCACGAAACTAGCAGAAAAGAGAAAGAAAGAAATGTGTAGAAGTCAATAGGGCAATGTCCTCATGATTTTCTACAGTTTTTCTAAATTATTTCTTAGCTGTTCTGTTTCCAGTTGCTGTTGAAGGGTTTGCTTTCACAGCATCTCTAACACCACACTTAACTAACTGCGAAAACTGAGAACTGCAGAGGTTATGAAATATCTTTCTCTTTTTTTTTTTTCCCCTAGAGTATATGCAAATTCAAAGCCTGTCCTTTCTCAGCTTTGTCTTTGCAAGTCACTTGTGACTCCAAAACAATGGAGAGAGTTCCCTGTCCCTAAGGATGGATCTGATCACACACATCCATTGCAAGAAAGTCTTCCAGTGATCTGTGTGGCCTTCCTTCCTACCACCAAAGCCAGTGCTACACCAGGAGTACTCACTTGTAATTATCCTGTCCATAAATCTGATGTAAAACCCAAGGCACCAAGGATGGCACAGAACTGGCTCTCAGTGTAGAACCATGTGAGAATCCCAACATCACTTCCCAGCTCTCCCAACTGTGATAACACTGCACTTCCAGCACAGTGAAAGGACCCACTCACCCTTTAATTTTGAGAAATACTTTAAGCTAGAGATCCCTTTCAGCTTTTTAAAGCCTAACAAAAATACAGTACAAGTAATTAAATAATTATCGTGTCCACATAAGTAATTCTCATAAAAAGTCAAATTTAAAATACTCTGCAAAAGAATTATTTCCTATTTGACGGTCTTATTATTTTAAAATTTAAATCAAAAAACCACAAAAAACCCAGAAAATCAAGTCCAGCTGTCAATACTTTTCAATAGAGATTTAACATCAAGCCACTTTAAACTCTCATATTTCTTCAAGCACTCTGTTAGAAATCAGATCAAAATGTATTCCTACTCAAGTCCCTTTTCCTATAACATTTGTTGTGTCTTGGACGAATCTCAATTTTTTGTTTTAAAAAAAGATCTTCACAAGGGTGAGATTAAAAGTAGAAGAATATAGAGAACAACCAGAACTGCACAGCACTCCCCAGATGTATCATCTCCTCAGCCATGAAGTTTTGCCTCAGTAGAATAGGAAACATTTTGTTGGAAAGCAGTATTGGATGAGAATGAGCTCAGTTGGTTGACAGATCACTTCTCTAAACCTTTACCAGACTATAAATTGGTTTGTAAAAACTGATTTGGATTCTAGGGGGGTGAACAGAAAAAAATTTCCAATGCCAGACCACACTGTGGGGTTTGTCTGGTTTCCCAAACTGATTTATAGGGAAGACTCTGACGAAAGACTGTGAGAGGTAAGAAATGTTTATGGCTTTGACTTAGTCGTTCCTCCAACCAGAATTCCCAGAATAGACTGGGTTTGTGTGAAGATTTTTTACATGGAACTAGAGAGAATTTGCAGAAAACAAGTGAGAACTGTATTGTTGTTCAGTAAAACTGTAATCTGAGGGAGACAAAACCAAACCTAAACCAAATCGGTTCACTGTAAAAAATAGAGACCAGTTTGATTTACTCCCATGGACTGAGCTGGGGGAATGACACCAGCTGATGTTTCTGGCACAACTCCAGATCCAAGGTGCAAGTCCACAGTAGATTTGCATATGTCATATACCAGTGAAACAGGAAATGAGGATTTTGTACATTTATCCAAGATATCTCTATGGTACCATGCAGGCACAGTTTGAGACAGAGCATATTTTTAACTCACGAGGGAGTTAGTTTATTCCTGTGTACAGAAGAGTCTCTCATTCTATCCCTACCTTAGTAGTCATTGCAGTAAAAACACATCCTAAAATATCCCTTGCATCTCTGCAGGTTTCTTTAAATAAGAGGATTCCTTAGCACAAGGCAATATATCCTTTGGAAATGAAGTCAGCTTTAGATATTAGATAGTGGGGCCTGATGGGACAGGTTTCATCATTTCAGAGAACTATTTATTTCTCCTGAAATATGATGCCACCAGGTACTGCACCTGCTCCTTGCGTCTTGATGAACTGTTCAGCATTGCCTGTGCAGGCAGGCATATTTACTATTTCTGTGAGTAGGAAAATAGGAGGAAGCAAGCAGGATGTTCAGCTAATAGTGACTTCTTTGTGACATCCCAGTATCTTCCAAATGCAGGGCCTTTGTTGTATCAAAATTACATATTAAGCAGGTGATCTTCCTGGGTTTCGATTCAAAAAGCTTCTGCAAATAAATTGGTAGGTATTCTGCTAATGTAATTTAAGACAAAAGAGATGTAAAGTTATCCCTACTGCAGCCTTGACATTCCTTTTCCAATCCGTTTCGGCAAAAACCCCTCTTCCTTCTGGTAGGAAACCAAGCTTGGAGAGTGTAGATAGCTTATTTTGCATGTGCATCTGTGGAGGGAGACAAACAGTTCTCTGGTTCAGGTGGATAAATTGTCAACTTTCATGTATGACAGATAGTTTAATGCACAGTGAAACAACTACTGTGGCTATTCATTGCTGCTAAATGTATCAGCAAATGCTGTCTGTGACAGAAAAGCAGTGAAGAAATGCAGCATAGTGAGGGCAGATGTCCACAGTGCTTAAAAAGAAATCTGTGTCTTCTTAGATTTAAGGAAACAACTGCATTGATACAATTTACTGTAATTTATCTGATTCTTAGCAAGTTCTATCTTATAAGGCTCATATAATAACAGATGCATATCTATTCTTTTTCATGCTTTAAGAGTCCATTTAACTTTTGAATGAAGCAAAGAGCACTTAGAGAAGCAGTCACTGATGACAGACTATTGTTAAAAAGCCATCATATATTCAAATCCATCTGGTGATATCCTGGGAACAGTGTGTTACAAACTAATAAAAGTAATGCAGAGGTAGGGAAACCAGCAAAGAGAGTTTTTTTTTAAAATGGTCATTTGTTTTATAGACAGAAGAATTACATTGTTTTATGTCATGCAAAACACTTTTAAAGACACCATTTAGGCAAAATTATCTTCATTTCAAAAGGCTTCAGTCTTATCCAGATTCATGTTCGTAATTGTCAGAATATTCCATAAACAATGATTACAAAAATATCTGCTAGACAATGCTTAGACATTTCTGAAAGGTGAGAATAAGCCTGAAATATGTTTTCACATTTCTGAACTGTAAAAGCAATAATAACGATGATATAAATATGGAGTTAGTCATATTATTAGGACAATGAATACATTAAAAATATTCTGACTGGTTTTAATTATTCATTCATCCTATCATCTCCTAAATACTACATAACTTTTTAATGCTCCTTAACCCCTTCAACTGCAGTGTTAAAGAAGAAGGAAGCTCAGTATATACTAGTCCATCCTGATTTGGCTTTTTCTGTGCTGTTGACACAGGAGCACAAATTCTACCTGGATTTGTGCAAGTCATTTGACACTGTCCCATGTGACATCGTTGTCTCTAAACTGAGGAGACATGGAGCTGATGGGTTGACCAGTGAATAAGGAAGTGACTGGATGGTCACACTCCAAGAGTTGTGGTCAACAGCTCGATATCCAAGTGCTGACCAGAGAGGAGTGGTGTCCTCAGGGGTCGGGGTTGGGACTGGCTCTGTTAAACATCTCTGCCAGTGCCATGGGCAGTGGCATCAAGGCATCCTCAGGAAGTTTGAGGCTTGACAACCCCAGGCTGTGTGGTGTGGTCAACACTGGCTGAACGGGGAACAGATTGAGAGCAGCCCTGGGGAGAAGGACTTGATGTTGATGGACAACAATGTGAGCTGCCAATGGGCACTGGCAGCACAGAAAGCCCAAGTATCATGGGGAGATATCAAAAGAAGCTTTAGCAGCAGAATAGGATATTCCCCCTAACTCTGCTTCCATGAAACCCCACCTGCAGTGCTGCGTCCAGCTCTGGGACCCTCGGCATCAGAAGGATGTGGATCTGTTGGAACAAGACTAGAGGATGCCACGAAGATGCTCAGAGGGCTACAGCACCGTTGCTATGGAGACAGGTTGGGAGAGCTGGGGGTGTTCAGCCTGGAGAAGGCCCTGTGGAGACTTTGGAGCCCCTTCAGTGCCTAAAGGAGCCACAAGTAGGTGGATAAGGAATTTGGACAAGGACATGGAGTTGATGGTACAAGGGGGCATGGCTTCATACTGTCAGAGAGAAGGTTAGGTAAGATATGAGAAAGAAATTCTTCCCTGGGAGGGTGGGAAGGCCCTCGCACAGGTTGCCCAGAGAAGCTGTGGCTGCCCCATCCCTGGAAGTGCCCAGGGCCAGGTTGGAAAGGGTTGGGAGCAACCTGGGCTAGTGGAAGGTGTCCCTGCCCATGGCAGAGAGATTGAATCAGGTCATCTTTAAAGTCCCTTCCAACCAAGCCATCCTGTGATAATCCAACAGTCCTTATAAATCACTTTAAAAATAGTTTTCCAGCTGCAAGTTTTCCCAGTCATAAGCACTTATTCCTCTCAGTGCAGAGAAGCAATCATGGAGAAAACATCCAGCAAAATGTGAACCCAGCCGTGTAAAGCTTTGTTTTCCCTGCATTTGTTTGAATGGTTTATATTTAATTGATGGATCCCAGTGTGAATGTCTGAATGACTTTCAGTTCCCCAGTGCCTCAATCAGCACAGAGCAGACACACAAACCACAGGTGGGCTTCCTCACGCTGCTATGCTGATGTTCCTTCCCTCTTCATCTTAAATGACCACCTGAGCTGAATGTGATAGACATTTTTATCTGGGAGTTTATGCAGTTTTTGGCCTTTTCTGAGGCAAACTGTCAGTTTGCTCCCTCTGCACCACATACAACTTAAAAAGAGCAAAAGTTCAAAGTGTAATTCTTACTTATTTAGTTTCTTTTTTTTTTTTTTCCCCTGCAAAAATTAAGGACAGGTTCATACCTTGTCTCCAAGAAAAAGAAATTCAAAGCATATAATATGAAAGTGAAAGGCCATAGATGTTTGCTGCCAAGACATATGGCTGGTAAAAAAAAAAAAAAGAAAGAGTAAAAATGCGTTAACACGGTTTATATGTAACTAGTCCTTTTAAGTATGGTCTTATTACAAAATACACAAGGGTATTTGTGTTAGATACTGAGACATATGGCTGGTAAAAATAAAAATATAAATGCATTAACAGATTTTGTATGCAATTTCACTCTTCAAAAAATGATCTTAGACCTGAAAACATGATATCTTTCCTTTATTCTTTTCAGAGCAGAGATCAGAGGGAAGGGAGATTCATTAATACACACATTAGCATCAACAGGCAGTGAATGCAATCATTAGTGTCATGGCTCAGGTGTTCTGTGAATGCAGCTGTAGGATCAAATCATATCACACTAATGTAAATGACAATGAAGCTCTCCACTGGATTTTGCTATTGTTTGAGTGTTAAACCTGTTTTGCCACAGATCTCTGAAGGACACTGACAATAGTAAACTAAACTTCATTATCATCATCTTCCCCCCACTCTCTCCCTTTTCTTTTTTTTTTTTTTTTTTTTTTTTTTTTTTAAAAAATAACAATGTTTCTTTTTTTTTTTTCCTCAT
>VXAY01005517.1:1212103-1240993 GCA_013399855.1 Oxyruncus cristatus
AAACCAAACCAAAACAAAAAAACCAAACAAAAAAAAAAACCCAAACAGAAAACCCAAACAAACAAACAAAAAACCAAACCATTGATGAAAATATTAAACCCTTATTAGTTCACAGAGAACGTTCTGAAAACAGAATGACAAAAAGTGTCCTTAACTGAATGATTTCAGAATGAAATGTCACAACTTTGTGCTTAGAAAGGTATTGAGTATTTCTGCCTTAGCAGACTTTGGGCTTCTTTCTGTGCTTGCTTTTACTTGCTGTTTGACTAAATGCTATTTAATGTAATCAGAAATAAATGGAATCATACTGTTTAAGACCATATTGAGGTCTAAGTATATACATTCTAAAGTAAAACATTGAGGAAAAACATTAGAAAGGGCCCCATTTGGTATCAGTGCTACTATATTATTATATTTATATTGTAATCTAATGAAAACTAAATACAGAGCCACTAACCAACTATTTCAGAGGGCGAGTTTTCCCTGCAAAGCAAGACTCAGATTCCAGCATGGTTCCCAAGGATCTTGTTTCTTTCCATACTTCAGCTACAGGATGCCCCTAGAAGGGAAGCTTCCTCTGCACCCCCTTTCCCTGGCACCAGATCGAACTTCTGGGCAACTGCAGCGAGTTAGACCAGCCCTGACTCTGACATTACTGGTTTTAGTGTCTTAGCTTTCCATTAGATGGTTGAGCTGAACCAGCTTCCCTTGTAGCCCCATGTTTTTCAGATCCAATACAGAAGCTGGGATCTTTCCGGATGGAAAAGGTCTGTTCTTTGATTAGCATTTCTTTTCCACCGGTCTGATTTTTCATTTGCAGCCCAAAATTTCAGATACTCTCACTGGTAGTTCCAGTTGGAATTGCTACTAAACTTACTTCACTTCCAGGGTTGGAAAAAATTATCTTAGCTTAGTTTCAATTAGTATAGTGTGAAAACTCATATCAAAGTGCTTGAGCACCCTTGAAGTTTAAATGACCTCATTTACACATGTTGTTCTGACAGAATTATATATTATGGTTCTGTCCCATGGGGAGAAAGCAGATCACAATTTTGTCACTTCCGTATCTAAAATTAACATACCAAAGGTTTAGTTACAATGTGAAAACAGCCCTCTGTGTTTTTAGACCCTTCTGTTGAATGCTAAGTGTCTTCATGAATTCTCACCTGTAGCCCAGCATTTACATGCCAATCAATCCACAGTTTAAAATTCCCGAGGTACAATGCCATGTGACTGCCTTGGCATGTAGTAGGTAAAAGTTCACAAATCTAAAAATTCAGAATTCCCTTTAGTGATCAAAGAAAAATTCAGACCCAGATAGAATGACAGAGTTGTGGAAATTCAGAAGTAGTTGACTTTCATGACTATTAATGGAAGATCTGCACTGGAATAAGTCTGTACTGAGCTGAACCAGAGTGTGACATGGCTCAGAGAGGCTCAAAGAAATCCAATCTTTTCAGGAGTTCAATATTAAAAAGGATTACACAAGGAAGACCTCCGTGTTTGTAGCACAGAAATAAGGTGAGCAGATAGACACTGAGGCATCACTGGCTGCAATCTTCTCTGGCAACCATCAGCCCAGAGAAATACCAGTCAGTGCTATGAGCAAAAATATTTACACATTGCTCAGGCAGGAATGAATACAAATCCTAACTCAAAAGTGCTGTAGAAGACAAGAAAGATGGGAAACATTCCAAGAAAATTTTGAAAACACAGTGCTAAGAACACTACCTCTGTAACACAAAAGGTTTCATATCAGCCTTTGAGGGTTGTGAAGGAACAGCTGCATTAACAGAGCTCAAGCAGTAGAGACACCTGAGAGCAAAGCCTGAACCTTGCCATCAAACAGATCTTGAGAGGGCTGACAAATGGCCTGCATTTAGGTGGGATCTCTGAGGAAGTCTAGAGAAATTTCAAGTTCATGGATTCAAGGACATTTACCACCAACATCTGTTGGGGCAAACTGTCCATCTCAGAACAGCTTTTGCTTGAACCAGCAGTTGCTGCAATAAAGCTCCAGACACCAAACAGATGCTTTCTCCAAGCCATTTTTTCCCACTGCAATCATTATGGAAGGTTCTGGTAGTTCTGGTCACAGACTGTTGATGCTAAAATGATGGTACAAAACCAAAAGACTGAAGACTTCACAACCAGGTATGATGGTTTATATTACTGAAGATGAGATGTAAATATGAAAAGGATAGTTCTCTTTTATTGCTCTTAACAATAAATTCATGAGCAGCTGGTCAAAAAAAGTATCTTTACAATAAAAGAAATGTATTGGTGAATTTTCGATCATGCCTGCCTTCTTGAGTGTCGGGAGCAACAAGGAACTTTATGAAAAATTTGGGTTATGGAAAAAGACTGTTTATCCTAAGCAAAATATATGAGGACCCCTACTACAAGGAGAAGAAGAAGTTTCACAGGAAGTTCTAAGAGTTATCACAGTTTAATGTATTGTTAATGCATGCTTTTCATATATTGTACCCCCAGTTTTAAAAATCCTTTTCCCTCATATTTCCTTTCAGTTTAGTTCCAATTTCCCATTGGTTAGATTGTGCTGCACTGCAGCATTTTCCCTATTTGGTCATTCTCCTCCCCTGTTTTCATATAACGTGTTGTCTCCTCCCTTGCTTCCCAATTTTGTATTCCTCTCCTCGATTCCCTTATTTGTCAAACACCTCCCTAGTTCTGGAACCTTCCCTTACTGACTGTATAAAAGGCCAGGCCTACTTTCCCCAAGTGACACACCCTCTTTAATTCAGAGACATGCTCACTTCTGTGTGAGAACATTGTGCCCACTAATAAAGTAAGAGGGTGACCACCATTCCCTTGCTAAAAAAACCCAGGTGTTTCATGACTTACCAACCTGCAAGCAGCAGTAAGGGCATTTCTTGCTGGGTGGAAATGCATTTGTTTGGTGTTAGGAGCCCTGCGCTGCAGTTGCCAGCTGGAGTCCCAAAATTGAATACAAACGAAGATTGCTCCCAGATAGAAGGTGCCAGCACAGCAAGATCTGTGTGTGCATGAAGTGCCAAGAGTGGCCCACTAAAAGCACAGGAGAGAGGGAGGGTAAGGGCTTTTTTTGGTGGGTGGAAATGCATTTGTTTGGTGTCAGAAGCCCTGCACTGGAGTTGCCAGTCGGAGTCCAAAAACTGAATACAAATGAAGATTCCTCCCAGGCCAAAGCTGCTAGCACAGGAAGCTCTATACGTGTATTTAGGGCCAAGAGTGACCCACCAAGTGTACAGGAGAGATGGAGGGTAAGGGCTTTTTTTGGTGGGTGGAAATGCATTTGTTTGATGTCAGAAGGCCTGCACTTGAGTGGGTAGTCTGAGTACCAAAACTGAATACAAATGAAGATTCCTCCCAGGCCAAAGTTGCCAGCACAGGAAGCTCTCTGTGTGCATGGAGTGCCAAGGGTGGCCCACCAACTGCACAGCAGAGACAAAGGGTAAGGGCTTTTTTTCCTGGCTAAAAATGCATTTGTTTGGGGTCAGAAGCAGTGCCCGGCAGTTGCCGGTCTGAGTCCCAAAATGGAATACGGACGAAGATTCCTCCCACACAAAAGGTGCCAGCACAGCAAGCTCTGTGTGTGCATGGAGTGCCAAGAGTGGCCCACCAACTGCACAGGAGAGATGGAGGGTAAGGTGTCGGGAGCAACAAGGAACTTTATGAATGATTTGAGTTTTGGAAAAAGACTGTTTATCCTAAAGATATTATATGAAGACTGTTACTAGAAGGAAAAGAGTACCAAGGAGTTTTACAAGAAGTTCTAATTTTTGTCAGAATTTTTTTTATTGTTATTGCATGCTTTTCATGTATTGTATCCCCAGTTTTAAAAATCACTTTCCCTCGTAATTCCTCTTTGTTTATTCCCAATTTCCCATTTTTGAGATTTTGCTGCACTGCAGCATTTTCCCTATTTGGTCATTCTCCTCCCCTGTTTTCATAAAGGGTGTTGTCTCCTCCCTTGCTTCCCAAGTTTGTATTCCTCTCCTCCCTTTGATTTCCTTATTGTTCAAACTTTTCCCTAGTTCTGGAATCTTCCCTTACCGACCCTATAGAAGGCCAGCCCTACTTTCCCTCAGGGACACACACCCTTGAGCTCAGGGACACCTTCGCTTCTGTGCCGGGACATCATGCCCACTAATAAAGTCAGAGGGTTACCACCACTCCCTTTCCCGAAAAACCCTGGTGTGTCTCATCTTTCCAACCTGTGCACGACACTTGAGAAAGGGAAATATCAAGGGAATAAGAGCATGGGATGCCCCTCTGCTGAAGAAAGGGCGTAGAGAGCATAAGCCTCAGCTCATAGTTAACCAATCTGTACTATTTCTTATTCATTTCCTATTATTTCATCATTTTCCTCTCTTTTTTTCCACAGTAACTATTAACAGAGGTATTAAAAACTGAAGAAACATTAAGCTAAAGTGACCTTACACTAATTAAAATAATCTTTTTATTACTGCACAGACTTAAGGGAAAAACCCTGTATTCCTGTGTTAAAAGTATTGGACAAAAATATGCAGAACTGTCCTAAAGGCAACTTCAGTTGTCACAATACCCTTAAAAAACATACAGAACTCTACACACAGGTCAAATTTCCATTTGAATGAGAATGGTTTAGCATATATTCTTAACAATCATAGCTTATTTCACAAAAGCCATTCCAAAATCGCAAGGTCATACGTGAATTTGCGGAAGTGGTGTTTGTTTAATTGTTACAGCACTCTCAGTAAACTCTCTTGGAAGTATCAGGTACTCACAGCATTTAATGTGTTACCTCTCGCTGAGGTGTAACTCTGATAAGTCAGAGATAAGTGCTTTTCATTTTTATGTCTAGAACTCGCTGTGAAACCATCTCATTTCTCTTCAAGCAGTACTGGGTTCTTGCTGTTCTTAAGAATATTTTCAAATACTTGGGTTAAATGCCCCACTAACAACTTCATACTTTTTTTAAAAAAAAAGTTTTGCCTTCGCCTCCTGTTATCTTGAGACTTCCGACAGGAATGTCAGATTCTCTTAACTGGCAAGTCTGATGGTTTTGCTTTATGTTTGTTATTTAAGTCCAACAATATCCTAAGGGTATCACTGCTTGCCTCAGTTTTCTTGAGGTAAGTTCAGGAAAGCTGGCATGATACAGAACAGTGTTAGCCGTGCTTTTTCCCCATGCTTATTGAACTTGTTAGCAATATTCATTTTCCTTCTGAAGAGGAGATGGAGTTCTGTTTATAATCCAGATTTGTGTCTCCTATTATTTTTTCAGAGAGGCGCTGGACTGGTACAAAGAGGTAGCTTTGGAGTCTTTCACTAAAAGTTGGAATTGAGTGACTCATCCTACTAATCATTAAATAAGACAATGTGCTCATCTGGGGGGGAAAAAACCCAAACTGCAACAGTCCTCACAGCTTAGAGCTTTGGCATTTCACCAGTGAATGACAGTGTTAAATGTGAAATGAAAATCATTTCTTATGTATTGAATTAAAATGGTCTCTCAAAGGAACTACTTCCCTAGCAGGATGTGAAATGGGAATTTGACTTTGAATATAAGAGATTCTGAGTTCAACCATCTCATCTGGCACTTAAGTCTCGATATGGCAAAGATTAATTTTTTTAATTCTGAATTACAGAATTAATTTATTTTTTAAAATGCATTGCTGAGAGGGTGATAACAAATGAAAATATATAAATGAAAAAGGAGAGGTAAAGTAATACAACTCAATCCTCAAGTAGTGACAAGTTAACTGTGGCCACATCAACACCGTCACCGTCATTTCTTGACAAAATTTTGTGCAGAAAGAACCATCTAACAATGCATCTTTGGAACCTGAACAACATGGCAGAGCTCAGACACCAGGAAGAGCTGCTGGCCTAAAAGAGATAGTAAGTGATCATTTGCCTTTAATCAGAAAAGTTTGGTTCTGTATTAAATATGCATCAAATACAAAAGTCTATTCTCAATTACAGATCAAATCTCAGATGAGGTTATTAATATGCCTATGATATTGTTATAGTAATATTTTGGGTTATAAATAATAGAAAAGCAATAATTTACTGTGTGCTGAAATTATGAAAGCACTTTTAAAAGAGAAAGACACTACAAAGCTTCTTCAGTATCTGCCTCTACAGAGATTCCTTGTGACCACGCTCTGTCATAATAGGTCATCTACTGTTCTGTTATATAGGATATTTCCAAATACTTCATTTAATTATACCTTTCTTTTTTTTTTTTTCTGTCTACGCACATCGCAAGCTTTAGCGTTTTTATCTCTTTCTGTAAAACTTCATTTCAGAGTTTAAAGCAGCTCTGCAGCTTTAATACACAACAGTTTGGCCTCCAGTCCACATAGTCAGGTGTCTACATCACTCCAGTACCTTTTCAGGTAAGATCTTAGGAGGAGGAGCCACGCTATTTTCTTCAGAGAAAACAGGTCAACAGCAAACACCCAGCTTTAGATTCTCTAGTCTTCTTCTCTTCATCCCTATCTTCCCATTTACTATCCTTAATAATGCTGCACCCAAGGAACAGGGCTCTGAACTTCACTTACTGCATTTGAGCTCCATATTTTCCCAAAAGGAATAATAGCAGTATCATGCAGGAGTACATTCATTAGACAAAAAACTGTGCAGTAAGGTTTATTGGATTTACTATCCCAACACATTTTTTAAAAGATATGCAGGGATATATCTGTGTTTAAAATGAATTGACTTTGATATCATGTAACCAAGGAAACAGTGTCAAAAAATAGATAAAATCATGGTTGATGCAAAACATCTGAAGTTCAGGGGGTTTGTTTTGAATAATCATATTTATAAAACATGCCTTCAATGTAGGCAATTCAAAATGAAAGCAGTGCAGCAACAAATATCAAGCGCTGACATGTTTCTGGTGATCCAGAAGAGGCAGAGAGGGAGCACAGCTCACATCACAAGTACATGAATTCTGCTTACTTTGTGTTATTCTCTGGCCACTCTGGGAAGTGCAAAAAGCAGACAATACTCTGACTACAACTAAAATAATCTCAAGGCATGAGTTATGTCTCTTCTGAAAGTAAACCTTTCCTTGGAAGGCTGCTCAGCTGATCCTGTGCACAGGAAGAGGTAAAGATGACAGGGATGGAGCCCTTACATCAGCTTTGGCATCTGACATGTGTGAACACACTTGGAATGTCTGTATGAAAGTGGCTTTAGAATAGAACTTTTAATTGGCTTTTCTTCCCCTGAGTGTGCCAAGGTTTTCTACCTCCTTAGGTCACAGGCACGGATCTGCTTTATATTGATATAAATAAACAAGTCAGTGTGGTGTAAGTACCACTTACTGCACTGAGGTGTCAAAACTATAGAAAGGGGAATGAAACATTACGTAGAAGAAAGGCACTCCAGAATCTTATCTAACAACATCAGTTCTGCACAGGCTCAGGATCACCCAATAATTCTCAAGATAACATTAAAAAAAAAAAAAATCCAATCTTAAAGAAGCTTTTACCTTTACTTAGGAAATCAATGGGTAACAACCAAATTAAACCAACTAATAGGTGAAGTATTTATATAATAAATGAGCCAACAAACAAAAAAAAAAAGGGCAAGTATGGCTTGTAAATAGAGATTAAATGTAGAGCTTCTACCTATCCTGGAAAAGACAGGTAAAAGATGTTCTAAGAGTTTTTAACACAACATTCCATATGACAATCTTTCAGCAAGATACTGCAATTAAAAGATGAATTATATTAGAGTCCTTTGTTTGAGGCATTGAAAGAAAATGAGGTATTACCAAAGTCCAAGGACAACACTGCCCTGGAGGTGAATAAGTTATCACTTGTGTCCTCAGAATAATTAATTGTTTTCTATTTGGGCAAAGAAATAAGCAGAAAAGCGTTCTGACCTGTCCCAGGCCAATTTGTGCCCCTTGGTGCCCTCTGGCAGAATAACAAGTTGTTTCCAGGAAAGAGCAAAAGTTTTGAAGTTTGCCAGTTTTATAAACAGGTTTGGTAGGAAAGGTCAATGCAAGTCTAATTGCTACTTAATTATTTTAATCTCCTCAGTGAAACTGAAAACAAAGGGAGGATTTTTACCTTCTATACAACACTCATTAAAGGCTCATAAATAATTAAACCCAAAGAAGTTGAGTTTACAAACTGTTACAGATGTGATAACGTAAATGAAAAAAACAGAAATGGCTGCTTTTGCTCATTCAAATCCAGGAACAGTATTTTGGTGCTATTTATGTTTATTTTTAGTATTTAAAATTAATACCATGGTTAAGAAAATATGTGGATAGAATTTTTTCTCTAATTTCCATGTGTTTAGCTTCTACATTAATAAAAGCTAATTCTGCAAAAATAATGTAACCTTCTGACTGTATGAAACTTTAAATGTTGTTCTTATCTAAAGTTCATATACATAAGACAGTCCTTATTCTATTTTTCTTTTCCTCAGGAAATTCTGAGTATTTCCTCATCCCTGTTCCTTCATGATTTTAGTTTTTCTAAAAAAAAAAAAAAGCTATCAGTTATAAATATCCATAATTTAATATCCCTATTCTTATATTAGAAAACTCTATAGTTTAGTAACAACTATGACAAGAACGAATATTTTATAGCTAATTGAAAAATGTTTATTTTCCACAACAGACTAGGAACCTGAGATAAACTCAGTTTATCTCTGAATATTTGAAGATAATGTTGTCCCTCTTGTTCCTTCCCAGTGAGCAGAGGTTAAAATTCATTAAAGAACACACAAATTATTTCTCTTAATGGAAAAAAATGTATCCAAATAATAGCTTTTTATTCTTTTGGCCATTCTAGTTTATCTTGTTCCTCTGGTATATTTTTGAGCTTCCTCAGATTTGATCTGTTCCTACCATCCTGACAATAAACTTACATGGGATTTAGATGGGTCTTAATCTTACTGTTTATTCACCTGCTCCACTAAAAATTACACAGAGACTTTTTTCTTCTACAGTCTAAACCTATTTAACTGAGATGCTTTTCTGTTTCTCCTCTCTGCAAGGTGCTCACATGGTTCCTGTGTCAATATTAATGAAATAATTCTCTGTCCTATTTTCCCTCAAATTCTGGGGTCTCTAAAAGAAAGGGGTGGTGTGTTGTGTTTTTATTATCCCTTGCAAATAAGCATCTATTCCTGTAACTCTCAGCAAGCCAAGGATAATATTTCATGAGATAGGGAGCACATCATCCAGTATTCCAAATAATCTTGCTCGTTTCTCACATTCAGCTCACGTTCAAATTCAGATGAGGGTGGGCTGGGCTAAACTGCTTTTCTAGCCGGGGTACAGTGGACATATTTATAGTTTTGCCTTTTTGTTTGAAAGGGATTAAAAATAAACAGGAATGTGTTCAAAATAATTATTTTTTATTTGCCATCCTTTGGACTTGAAAGTAATTATCCAGCTTTTCATCGACACTGTTTTGGGATTGAGATGCAAACTGGAAACTTTTGCTTCAGAGTTCATACTGCTGCTGAATTCCAAGCAGTTACAGTAGATATTCTGAGCCAGCCCTGGCAGCAGTGGCAGAGAAAATACTCCAGTATTAGATTTCTGCAGCAATCAATGGGAAAGCACTGGCAGAATCTACCCTAAGGTAGTTTTCTTACCCAGTATAATAATTAGAGCTGTATTTTAAAAGCACTATCACAGGACAATGCTTTCTGGAATTATAAAATTACTGCAATCAGCGTATCCCATTAACCCTCTCCTATTTCCCATTTTCCTCCATCTTTTGCTCTCATTGAGTGTTGTCCTGACCTTTCAGTCTGTGAAAATCAACAAAAAGCATTTCCTTTTTAACAAAAGATTGATTGCAGGAGGCCTGAGACCACAATGAAAAGGAGAAATTACCTGTGCTCAAAACACATCAACTTTGTTACACAGCCAGTGACATTTGGCCCTATAGTAATAGCAGTTCAGGCCTGATATTCAAATGCAAGAAAGCAAAATAAGCCAAAGGACCATTAATAAATGATGCTATAAATCAGAAAGAAATGTATGCCCTGTGAGAGAAAATTTTCAGTAATTCCATTTAGACAACGAATGTGAATGTACAGCTGGAAAAAGCTACTAAAATAAAGATTATAGGTAGCTATTATAGTCCTACCTGAGATGAAAAAAACATGTCAGTGTATAGAACTATGGGCACCAATATGCCGAAAGCTGAATGTGTTTTCAAAGCAACTGAACTTTGGCTCTGGAGACACAGAACTCTGCACGAGGCTTTATGACAACCTCGTCTGATGGGATGCTGGCTGATCAAATGAGAAGATTCCAAAATTTTTTCCTGCCTGTGGTTTGAACGTTATATAGTTGAATGAGTACAATAAAATCATAATTTTAAACATCATAAACTGACTACTGTCCCCATATGATACAAGGTTAGATCTTTTAGAGCTTTTAAATATTTGTTTATACAGGGACTTATAGTCAAAGCCTGATTTGACTTTGCATCTTATTTGTGATACACTCTTGTCCTGTTGCTTCAACTGATCTACACACTTCTTATGAAACCCATCTGAAAACCACCAAAGCAATTAAATTATTATAACAGGTTATGACCAGCTGCTGCTGATGGTCACCAAGCACTTGAATAGCACAATATTGGGCCACAGTTTGATTTTATATGGTTATACTTTTATTTCTGAAGGTCTAAGCTATCATACACTTGTCCCTAACCATAATAAGACTGAAAGAAAGGAAGTGCTCCATAATATTACTATCCTTAGTTTAATTCTTCTCATTAATCTGCCTTATTGGTTGTGGCATGTACTTGCTCTACCCAGCGAAGGTTAAACAGCCCTGTTTCTTTTACCATCATCCAGGCCCAGGCCTGTTGATCAATGACAATTATTACTTAATGAACACCTAATGATGGGGAAGCCCAGGGAGAAGGGAACAAATAAATCACTCATTACAGCCCTGATAGAGAGTTAGTCTGTCTCCTGTCAGAGGGCTCTGGTGTGCAGCTTTGTTTAGCCAACATCTTCAGCAGTAATCAGCAGCAGCAGGTGCTTAAAATGCTGGAAATCTTCAATGACCTGAAGTATATTCAGCTTCAAAAGCAGATGCACACAACATTTTCACCTTAATTGAAAACTCTCTTCTAAGTAGCTCTTTAAAAAAAAAAAAAAAAAAAAAAAGCTCAGAGAGCTGTTTATTTCTTCCTGTTTTTTCTAAACTGTTTTTTCCCTCCCCTTCTCAAATAGGAGCAAAGTTGCATTCTTATTTCAGTTTCAATAAGAAAAACTTTCCAGAGGCTTTAGTGTGCAATCCACAGTGACTAAAGCTGATCTAAACAGTGCTTGATGTTCAAATTCTCTGAATAAACAAGTCTAAGCAACTAGAGTTCAGTATGCATAGAACCAAACAGCAAGGAGTCCTGGTGAGCTCTGTCAATCAATAATGTGCCAGTAGAACAGGTTATATATTTCACAGAAATGATGCAGGTGTTTGCTCCTGCAAGGCCAACTCCTGCTCATTAAACTCTGAAGTAAAATTTACTCAAATATTTTTCATCTTAGTAGCAAACTTCAAAAGTTCTAGTCTGGCTTCCACAATGATTTCTCATTTTTCTGTTTTTTAAACAACTCTACCAAAGTTAAGTAATGTGAGAAGGGAAATCAATGATTAACTGGTAATCCACAGGCAAGTAAAATTAAGTATTTCTGAAACAAACCCATGAATTGGGTATGTGCAGAGGCACATTGACATAAATTCTACAGATTTCCTCTCATGCCCTCTCATATATTGATGTAATATGGCACCAGTGTCCTGTTTCTTCAGCCGATGTTTGGCTTTTTCAAATGGCAGTCACAACAGCAACATTTAATTGAAGTTATTTAGAACCTCAAAATGGGATTTTGTCATAGGATGCTGTCATTTCCATGGGATGGAAACAGGCTATCACCATTGGAAAAAGTCCAGATGAATTTGTAATGTTTCTCTCTAAAGAAAAATCATTCCACAAGACAGTTTCTGTGCAGTTCTCCAAATTCTTGATGTTAACAATCCTTGATTTGCAAGATGGTCATCCTAAAAATTTCACCTCAGTTTGATTTAACAGAAAGTTTAGCAACTTTCTAAAAAAAATAATACAAGAAGAGTATAAAGGGTATAGAAACTCCCTGTGCAAATTTAAATGAGATGAATCTACCAAAAAATGCAGGGAAAGGGTTACTTCCTCATCCGAGAAGGATTTATTTTTTATGTATTTCTTTTTTTACTTTCAACCTAGAAAGAAATATTTATATGAAATTTAAGAGAACATTTTGACTATCCAAAGTCTCCTTCTAATTCAGTGCAGTGTTTGCCAGGCATAAAAACCTGTTAAACATTCAAATAACAGATTAACTGCAAAGCGCTGAAAAAAAACCCCCACCTTGTGTTTTCAAACATATCATTAAAGGAATGGCTTCTTGGGGGAGAAAAAAAGAAAACGCCACAGATTTCAAAGCTCTTCAGCCTTTCAGAAGTAAAGAAGAAGGGGGGGGGAGTGGGGGTAAGACAGAAAAATTACTGCTTCAAGTCAAAGCAGGTAACTGTTCCAGGGCAATGCCACATTGGAAAAAGATTTCAATACTTAATTGTCATTTCTATCAACAGAGAAAACTCATAATCATTCTTATCTCCTAAAATAGCTTGTTAAACATGAAAAAAAACTTATTGCCAAAACAGGCTGTATCTGGGCAAAAATCATAAGCAGAGACGTGCTTTAATTACTTTTTGCCAATATCTTCAACTGAAAGTTGATTTTAATGAGAAGAATTACTTAGGCTGCATTTTTTCCTTTCTCTCTTGCATGGATTTAGGTTTTGTTTGTTATTTTGGGTCAGGCAGGCAAAGGTAAGCAAACTCATCTCAAAAACTATCAGAAGAACACAGGAAAGTTTACAAGCTGAGGTGTTCACTTTTGCAAAGATATTTCTAGTTTATACTAAGAAATGCAGAGAAAGCCTTAATTCAGTGTCACACAGCCAGGCGTGGTGAATGATGGCATGGACACCTCATAACTAACTGCTGGCTTCAAACTATAATCACCACTGAACAAAGGTGGATTCCTTAAGTCTTTGCACAGTTAAAGCATTGACTACACCATCTTTGATGATTCCTGACTTGCACTTGCCTAACAATAACATTTAAACTGAGTTTGACAGGTGGTGTTTTGTCAAACTCCAAAAAAAAATCCCAACAAAACAAAACAGAAAATAGCTACCAGCAGAAATATGTGGATCTTGGAGAAGCAAGGAAAGCTTCCCACAAACCCAGATCTATGATTCAGACCTACCTAAAAGCACAGGATGCTCCCTGACATTCCTCTGTATTTCTGAGGGACAGAAAGCATGTGCTGTTGAGGATAGACTTGTTTAAGTTATAAGACTATTTCTTCTTATTATTTGTTTGAAGTTTTAAGCCAGTGGGGCTGGGGAAGCCAGAGGAATAAGTTAGTAGCCCCTCTGTGAAACTTGATTTTGTCCCGTTAGCTTTTGATACTCCTCAGTCCAAACAAATAGTAGGTCTTTTTTATTTTGCAAATGCATCAGCTGATCTTATTGTGATTATTATCAGAGTCCTCCTCAGGTGCACTTTATCAGAAAGACTGCACTTAAGTAGAACCAGACTCGTTTTCAATTTCAAAAAAGATCTAAGACTCATAATTTCTCTTAGTTTTCTCTGACATCACTTCTTTTCTTAAATATCTGCTGCTATTATGCTGGGATGAAGAACAACTCTGATGAGGAGCAAAAGAAAAATTAAATTATCACAATTCAACGCCTTCGAAAGGCAGTCTCAGAGGAACACAAAAATTGTCAAATGAGTGAAATGTCTTATGTTAACATATAGACCTTTGATAGTTTTTGAAGAAACATATCTGATTATTACTAAATGTCTTTCTTCCCATTCATGTTTTCCACTTCCCCCCTTACCTAAGTATGTTCTTTGAGATTGCATAAAGATGTCTTATGACGTATAACAAATATACCTTTTGAGACTTCCTGGGGTTTACAAAAGAAATACAGCAAACAAGAAAAAAAAAAAATAATAATCAAACCTTTAAATAGCCAAGGACAAAGCAGGTAGATTATGTATCACCAAAGCTGTCTCAAAATCAAGGCAGTTACATATGCTATACAGCTCTCTACTATATAAATCCTTAGCACTGCTGTGTTCCCTTCCTCTTGGATGTAGAGGTATTAGCTGTAATTTGTCACTGTGTAATGTCATGGAAGGAAGGTTTGCTCTTAAAATGCCACTTGGAGAGTAAACAGCAGCCTACAGAGCGGGATTTGTTTATATCACTCTGGGCACGATGAATAACACACTTAGAAAGATATATTGAATATGAAACATGGAAGTGTAAAAGTTGACTTGTGTTAAATATTCACTGCCATTGCTGCCAGCAGTGGTATATGGAGCTCATGTATTTCAGGCAAAGCCAATACAGGTCATTGCTGTATATCCCACCTAAAACCTTCTGCTCAGGGCTTGCGTTCTCTTTTCAAGTCCCATATCCACTCATCCAACATTTCTGTCCAATCCCTGGGAGTCACCATATCTTATCTAAGAGCTGGCTGCATGTCAGTGATGAGAGAAGTGATTCCAGCTATATGCATAGGTACAGATACACCCACACTGCAGGGGCTGAGGAACCACAGGCTGCTGGAGAGGAGAATGTTGCATGGATGATGAGCTACATTAATACTCTCTGCTCTCCACCCACAAAAAAAAAATAAAAAAAACTCTAAACACCAAGCGTTAAGCTGCCTGGAACTAACATGAGAATGAAAATATTAAAGATGCACAAAGCATTTTCCCTGTAAGAAAACAAGAAATCACACAATGTATCTTCCAGCACAGGTACCCTGGGACATGACTGGAGACATCTCTGGATGCACCAGAGTGGAAGTTTCTCTAATGATGCAGTAAAACTACAGCTGTACCACACCATAGTCAATAATTACAGGCATCTAAGGCTGCAGGGGAATTCACTATAGATTCATATATATGTGAGGAAAAGCTGTTTAATCCATGGAAACATAATGGCTTCTCTGACCTTTGCACGCTTCTCCCTGACCTTCAGAGGCTGGTGCAGGTCCACATGGCTGGAGCAGAGCTGAGAGAAGCTGCTCATATACTTCAACTGCATTTTTAAAGAGGCACCAGGCTCCTGGGCACACCCTCTGATCCAGGATCCCAATCACCTGGGGGTGGCTGCAGCCCTCTCCCCTTTCCTTGGAGCTCATAAGTCTGTGCTTTGTGCCAAAAAAAACAACAGTGTGTTCAAGTCTGAAATTTGGCCCAAACTTGGGTCTCCTCCCAGGGCAGTGCTGGGATGCAGCTGAAGCCTTCGGTCAGGAGCTGGGAAGTGTTCCTGTGTGCTGAAGTTCAGATAGCAGAAGGCCAGGGGAAGGAAAAGGAAGGATGCAATACAGTAGAAGAAGAAAACATCTTAATCATTATTGAACATGTTCCATAATGTGTTACTCCTTAAAACAACAGCTCTGACTTCTCCTCTCTCTTTTCCTCCATGGAATCAGACTGGAAGCATTTGCTGTCACATTCTGTGCAGCTTTGCAACACACTGCAGTCCTTCCCTGAGAGGCTGTACGCTACTTTTTGAATACATAAATTACATTAAAATATCTTAAATATTATTGTTGGTAGGCAAACTACTTCAAACTGAAAGACAGTATGTTTACATTAGATATTAGGAAGAAATTCTTTACTGTGAGGGGATGAGGCCCTGGCACAGGTTGCCCAGAGAAGCTGTAGCTGCCCCATCCCTGGAAGGGTTCAAGGCCAGGTTAGATGGGGCTTGGAGCAACCTGGGATAATGGAATGTTTCCCTACCCATGGCAGTGGGTGGAATCAGGTGATCAGATCCTTTACAATGCAGGCCATTCTATGATTTATGATACTAAATACCTAAATACTACTATAGAGAAGAGTTATTACTATATCTAATGTAAACTGTGTTTTAAAGGGCTTTAAAGTGCATCAAAAGGAGATGCAGATTTTGGTTCACTTTTAGTCATGTGTCCACCTGCAATAATTATTTTTAGTGAGTCATTTGTCAAAGACTAATTGAACTAATTTACATTGTACAAGAGCAAAGACCAAATACAATCCTGGATGTGTTTTTGTGTATATTATCACTTAGAACATCTTGCACACAGATAATTCTTTAATGGAATTGAAATGTTCAGATTTTAGAGCCATTGGTTAGAGCTCAGCACAGGAACTGCAGCATGCAAATCCTATGAACAACTATTTTCACAACATCATTCCACTAACCTGTTCCACACAAGACTGATTGTATGCCTTGCTTCTTCTTAGTGGCAATATAAGCCCGGTCCCAAACACACTGGAGTTAAGCTTTAATAAAGAAAGGGCCTGCCCAATGTAAATGTAGTTCACAGGTTAAATTCTAAGGTCTAACTGTATCACTGCTGTTCTCAGGCAAGTTTATTATTTTATTATACTTTCTATTGATTGTCATCATCACCCTATTGACTGACTGTGTACAGTGTATGAGACAGTTCAGAGGAATCAATAAAGCTGTGGGTAAATCATGGGGATCTTGGTGGGGAACAGGCTGAGTTGCCTAATGATGCCTAAGAAAACACCTTTGTTTTGTTTTGCACTCAGAAATAAATGAACCATGGGAGAGAAGCAGATCTAGGAGCCTTCTGAGAGCTTACCTGTATCACATTAGAAAGATATACTTGACAATTCATCATTTCACAAAGCCAAATAGGCAGTTAAGGAATTTATCTTGAAGTATGTTAATGTACCATGTAGCTCAGCATCAGAAAGAGCTAGGTGCTGTGGTCAGGGTAAGGAGCTTGCCTCCAAAAATACAACTCGTCTTGGAAAGCACCCTCTGGACAACTTTATCCTGCATGGCTTTTACATGGATCACTATGTACCACATGATCCAGCACTGCAGATGGACAGTGGGTGTCACAGAATCACATAAATTTTGAGGTTGGAAGGGACCTGTGGAGGTCATCTTGTCCAGCCCAGGGTCACCTAGGTGTATATCACTAGCTAAGCTATCTAGCACACTGCTAGGTATTAGAATAATTAAAAAAATAAAAAGCTTAGACAGGTGAGTTGGAAGTTTTTAATGCCTATTGCAAGAATATTTTCCTATAGTGGGAAAAAATTAACTCAAAAATTATTTTTTTGGATTTAAGACCTACCATGAAACTAGAGAGTGTGAATAAGCATATATTCCACATTAATATTCCACAATGCTGTAGCTCATTCTTATGACATAGATTTTAATATGAACAGAAAATAAATCCAATTAAAGCATTCTTATAACAGTGCTTAATTAAAACAGGTCCTTTTTTAACAGAAGACTAAATGTCTAAGCTTTAAAACTTATTTTTCTTAAATATAAACCTGCAAAAATTGATCTAATTGTCAATTAGTTTTACAGTATCTTGACTTATTCTACACAAATGCAATTTACTTAAATGCTTCTGTTGCAAACACTTAGTGTTTTTGATTCGTCTTGTTATGTTGCAATACAAACATTTGAAGAAAGAATTCCTAAATCTATTCTAACTGAATTCACACTGTCCCACAGTGTGGCTCTGAGTACCTGTTCCTAAGCCACGCACTGAAACCCTGTCCAGAGGAGATCAGGCTGTAAATCTCCCCATTTGAAAATCTAGGATTCTTTCCAAGGGAGTTGTTCAGAGCCTAAGTGGGTGCTCTCAACCCTCAATCTGTGACGGGCATTAGTTATGTGGCAGCTCTGGTGTGCAGTCCCATCCTCCATGGCAGGGCACCATGTAATGCTGTTTTATAGCCTCAGACAAATTTATCCAAATGAAAGATTTAAGAGTCTTCATGACCTGAGACACTTCTAAGTTTTGTTCCATTCACTGGTCTGCCCAGGTCAACTCACACCTACTGATTTAATATAATGCAGCCAGCAAGAGAGATGGTGTTCACAAAGATGAGACCAAAGTGTCAGGTAGCATGAAGAGCACTGATCAGCAGAACAGAGCCTTCAACTCCACTCTGCCTGCTATTAAAATCAAACCAAGAAATGAGAGGCTTTTATCGTCATTCAACCTGGAGTACTGGCTTAAAATAGAATCTAATTTTGGCTGGTATCAAATATTTTAACATTAAAGGTTCTATTAATACCATTCAATAATATATGCCTTTTTAAAATATAACACATAGGTCAATTTTTGATTAAGATTAAAACTTCCCTATGAGAAATTACTTCATTCTGCTCTCTGATTAATATAACCGTCTATTTTTCATGTGTTTAAATAAATAAGTATGAGATTGTATCAAAGGGGTGAGTCTAACTATATGAAAATATACTGCACATAGAAGTCCATCAAATTTAAGCTGCAATTCCAACAGTGTTGCTCCTGCATTGCTGTAGGAATATGGAAACTAAGTGGCACAGATCCTTCCCTGTGAAAACCTTGCTCTGCACCAGCAGAATGTCAAGATTTCCAGTCTCATTTTTAACACCAAGACTACATTTTCACCTTAGAAGAAAATTACCATCATACAGCCCCCCATCTTTCATTAGATGGTGTTCTTCACATTTTTGATTCAGCATTTATGAGCTTGCTTTTAGCTAGGAGTTTATTATTATCCATTTATAGGAAGCCAACAAACTAGTAAATTATGTATCTGAAAGCCCTGCTGGCTGACATTTTTAAAGTTCACTGGATTATATTTTATTTTTTTACAGAGTAGAAATTTGTTGCAAACACTCAAGATCTGATAACTGATTCCCATTTAGATGTCATTGAGACATAAGTGCAATGTATTTTCATTAATATTTCATTGTGTAAGTGTTCCTTGCTCTGACATTGCCATCTTGTAGTTATTTGTCCCACATCTAAAGAGCAACTTGTAATCAGATGGGTATATTGGACTTCATTATCTGTCACCACACATCCTTAGCACAGAGAAGGTTATTAAGTTAAAATTGCTTCTGGTTTTCCCTTACGGGAAGACGAAGAATATATGACAATATATGGACTCATTAAAGAACAAAAAAAAGGTTGACAACAAGCATAAAACTTTCAAATAAATCAAGGTTCTGGATTCAAAACCTTTATTTCCACTCGTGCTGGTTTTTTAGCCTGATGGGCCCAGGACACTCAAGGAACTCATGGAACATGTAGATGGGAGCATGGGTGAGCAGCTGCTGGGGCTAAACCATGACACCACTAAATACAGCCCATATTCAATTAATAAACCAAGACAAGCTACACTTTGAGTGTAACTGAACCATTGGTGATTAACTGGCAATTTTATATCAAAATACTAGTTTTTAAAACCCAAATGTGACAACAGAAGATGCACATTAGTTAAATAGCCACAAGTCAGCATTTTAGATCCAGATCTAGTTTTTTTTCCTCATCGTCCATCAGATGAAGTTTTGCTTTGTGTTACATTAAGGTAAAAAACACAATCCAGAGTTCAATGGGAACAAAGAATCTCAATTTAAATAACAGAAATGGAAAGTAATACTTAAGGTTTCTCAATAAAAATTTCTATTTGTCTACCATTAAAATTTCATAGGTAAAGAAAGAGAGCCTCTCACACTTTATCATACACAGGGCTAATATTGTCTACTGAAGTTCCCAGTGAAGTAGCAATTTGAAAGCAGTTAAAGGAAATTTTGAAGCTAACTAGATGAAAACACTGACACTGCACATCTTCCATGTTTTCCATTTCAGAATTTAGATTGATCTTTAGCTGATGTTTGTGCTGTAGGAGCCAAGGATGATCCCAGGTGAGTCTGCAGCAGCATCTTCCCCTTGTGGGCAATGCAGAGCTCAGTGATCAGAGTTTCCAGGTACAAACCGGGTCCATATCATGCATCTCATTTCCCTTCCTCCATCACCTCTTGCTCCCTCTGTGAAGAAGAAGCAGGTGTCATAAAAGAAGTTATTTTGATGCTTTGCCATCAGGAAATTTCAAATTTGCCATACAAATCCTTCACAGTTCCTGCAAGGCTTCCTTAAGTCCTCGTGGAGGTACCCAGCCACTAAATATATTGTATTATATTTCCACTTTATAGTGTGCAATAGATTTTTTGTATTAGCAATAACTAACTGCATTGTGGAAGTTACTGAGGGAACAGCTGCAGAATTTGAATTCTGTGTGGGAATGAATTGGTGCTTCTGGCACGGGGGAAGGAATAAAAAGTGTTTGGGGCCTCTGGGAAGTTTCTGCTGAAAGAACAACACTAAAATAATTTCAGTTGTTACCTTTTGGTTTCAGTCCCAAGGCCAAGCTTCGCTCCTCTAAAGTGAAGCTCCGCATTGTCTGCAGGCTCCAGCTGCTCCCTCTCTGAGGCTATATTTGTTCTGTTCCGATTTTTCCACCCCCCAAGGATCTGTACTAGATACTGCACAGATAGCTGGTGAGGCATGGGCTGGATGGCCCCCTGTTAGAACACACTTAATCAGGCATGGACAGGAGGCACCATGTCAATTATCTCCTTTTCCTTTATTCTTGTTGCCACAGCAGGTTTGTACACACTGTGGCTCATGTGATAAGTGCCCACAAATACCTGTAGGGTAAAAAACAGTCTGTGATAAACAGAGAGGCAAAACCAGTGGTGAGCCATGTTGGGAATGCCAGAGGCAAATGTAATAGAAAAACTTACTGTATTTCATAGAAAGCAAATGGTGCTCAGCTGTAATCATCCTGGGGGCTGATATTACATTTACCAACTTAAATCACAACCCACTGCACTGAAATGAGTGACGTGATCAATATTGGAGTCAGCAAGAATGAAATAATGATTTTATCCACAGTGTGAAATTGAGGTTTGTGCACAGAGCTCCAGCATCTTCATTGTGCTGCTATTTATCGAAAAAAGAAATGTGCACCAGCAGTCAGAGCACCCACTGACGTGTCCTGTCACCAACAACCTACATTCACAGTTACGGTCCAGCTTGTGCCCACAGAGTCAGTAGGATTGTGTGTATGTGTGACTAGTGTTTGCTGTAAAAACTGTGAATCCTCTTTTGTTTTCAATATGATTCACTGCCATCTCTTAATTTTATATTTAATTATATTTGGTTATATTGTTGTGTAAGATCACTTTTAGGAATAAGATATATGAGGATGAAAAATCATCTTTTTTAAGTGAACTTATACAACTATACAAATAATATTATAAATATAAATATCATTAAGAGTTATTTAAAGGAATTTTTAAAATTAAAAACTTTAATGGATATTTCTGAGTACACTGCCCTTATTATACCTCAGTTCTTCCCTTTTCTTTTTTTACAGATTCTTTGACAGCGAAATGACCCAGAAAGGACCTGACATTCTCAGCTTTTATCAGGCCATTTTCTGCATGTGCATCCAATGTTTCTCAAAAGGTGCAGAGTACTTTGAGCTTCTGATTGTGCAGCAGGTGGTTAATAATGTGATGCACCTTATTGGTACCATTCCTTCTTTTTTCCAGCTCGGTAGAGAAAACCAGAAAGCAGATCCAAACTACTGCTTTTAACAATTCCTATTATCAGTTTTCAGACATTTTGAATAACTTTTTTTTTTTTCTTTGAGAAGGGACATAACAATCATTGGTTCAGCTGGAGCTGAGCTGCCTTCAGAATTATAAGACAAAACATCACAAAACAATTGGCATTTCAGTGTAACAAAATCCCGATTCTTGCATTCTGGAATGTTTCCTCGGAAATTGGATTGAATACTTCTGGGATCTGTTTATTAAATTTGTCCCACATAGACTCTGACCTTTCAAAACATAGAAAAGATCACGTGGCAAATCACTCTCAGGAGTGGCTTTTATTTTGGCTCTGACCTCTCCCTCTGACCTTGGGAGAAATGCTTTAGTAGGCACAGAAGAACAGTTCTATTCCTTTCATTCTATGAAGTGGGAGAAACAACCATTTTTGAATATTCATACAGGTCTCTTTAAATATATATGCAGAGCAGACAGTTGCATGACACTTCTACAATTCTTGATCATTCACCATATAGGTCAGTAGAAAACATCCATAATTTAGATCCAATTTCCACCTTTGCAAGTCCAGAGAACACAACTTCTGACACTGACTTGTATTAAAAAGGGTAGAATAGGAGCTGCTATTGTTCATTTATAGGGCAGCAATTATGCATGGAACTATTTCACTGGAATTCTACATTTATAACTTCTGCTTTCCTTCTCCTTAAATGTATTGATTTTATCACGTATTAAAAATGGACCCCACAGACTGCTATGGTTGGGGATGTGCAGTCACAAGTGTAGCTTGTTTTGAATTCCTTGTAATGGTTCAATTTTAATTATTACACCTGGAATTATCTTTCACAAATCTCTCCCATGTTTTTGGAAAAGTCTGAGTTGATCTGATTCCAGCAACAAAGAAAGAAATAATACCATTGAGCTGATTCTATTACTTCTTTCAGGACATATGGAAGGGGTTTTCCCTTGGCCCTTGATTTGAAACAAAACTGGAAAGTTGATGGGAGGAATCTCAGTACAATAAAAGAGACTCCTGAATTTTTCCTTACGAGAAGACATTCAGATTTTATATAGTTAAACCTCTGAAAATCACCAGTTGTACACAATTCCTAATCCTTCCTTTGGAGTTTCCTGATAGCATTCCAAGCTGTGTGTACAATGAGCATGACCAGAAGCCAGATTTCAATCCCACTTACAGGTCCATGAAACATGAAAGGCAGAAGATAAACAGATCCGGACATATACCAAGGTGATAATGTATATAAATCTTGGGTTTCTTGCAATAATTTTAGAAACCCCAGTGTATTAATGAATAATTACAACAGCAAACAATAAAACCTAGGAAGATTAACAAAGCCTAGTGATTGTTTTGTTGCAAAAACTGAAAAGAAGTTGTAAAATCACAAGATGGGGGGCAAAAAATACATTTTATTCCAGGTATCACAAGGTACCAGCAAACAAAATCTTGCCCTGCCAATCAGATTCCAGTTGATGCTAATTTATTTGTGAAGTGTTGGCAATGAGAAGGACTGAGCTCAGACTGCTCTAGGTTGTATCACCCTTTGGGCTCCATTCAAAGGGAGCTACTTGAATTTCTCTAGTCTCTCTTCCAAGGTTTGATCTTTCTCCTTTAGATGTTTGCCCCGTTCTATTTTTCAGGTGGCTAATTTGCTATTTTTACTTACTTTTCAAAGTATCTATCTCCCTTTGGCTAGTGCAGAGTTCATCTTATGTGTCTGAAATAAGACAGTTTTACAATCTCACATTTTCAAAAAACAAAGGTGAGCAAGAAAGAAATAACACCTAAATAGTTGAATATTCTCTATTTTTTTTATCTGATTCACTGACAAATTAAATACAGATCTTAAGCTAAATTCTTGTTGCTCTGAGAGACAAAAGTTGTTCTAATATGAGCAAATTTTTCTGAAGATGTGTTCAATAGAGAATGTGAGAATGTGAGAAGGCATGAACAAAACGTGCAGAAAAACGAATCCTTTGCTCATCCTCATAGAAACCTCTTGCCTCTGCTAAGGCATTTCATTCATGTACAGAATGCAAACGTGAGAAAAGAAGTGGACAGGAGCCATTCAAGGGTGAAGATCAGTGAAATTCAGCTATTTTTATTGCGTCTGGGACTTTTCCACCAGAATTGATGGAGCACTTTGAGTCCCACCATCAGTCATAGACAAATGCTGGAAAGACAGAAGATGGAACGGTGCTGTTCTGGAAGAGCAAACATTCCAGCACAGCACACGAATTCTTTTTGCACACAGCTATTTTTGCTTTTCCTCCCTTCATTATAATGATAATAATCTGTAGCTCCTTATTGCCAGGTCTCCAAAACCTGAGTTTAAAGGCTCCTTAATGCAGCATTGTTACACACACACATACAGACTCACTCTTGGTGCATCTGTTCCAGCCAAAAGGCCAATCATATGCGTCCTAGAAGCCCCAAAATAATCTCTTTAATATATATGTGAGTGTTCTCCCGTACCTGTACCTACATCTATGCCTTCAGAGCAGATCAGATACTGCTTAGCAATGCTGTGAGGGTCAGATTATATTTTTCCTTACAAAGGCTGCCACGCTGATCCCCACACAGGCTGCAGATTGAACCAGTCCTACACATCTGATTCCTGAATTGCTGGTCATAAGGAATCAAAATAGACATTTGTTTGATGGATAAATCCACATATATTGGGAAAACGCACACTGAGGAGAGCACGTTTCATTTGACTGTTTCCATCATGGTCAGTGCCTTTTAATTAGGAGATGCCTGAACAAACAAAGCAATGTTTGCTGGAGCTGACAGAAAAGATAGCTCTACCTGATATGAAATGCTGCCTCAACTAATATTAGTGAAAAGCAATCTCTGTCACTGCACTCAGCTTGTTGGAAGACGGAATTATGGCTGCCACAATCTCTGCTTCAAGGAGAGAAGGAGAATAGGACTGATGTCTCCTGAGCCCACACAGTTCAGCTGCTCCTGTCTTTGCTACAACCTGCGTGGGGACTGTGCAGGTTGGTTAAGTTAAGCTTTGGCTCTAACCCACCTGTGTGCAAGGCTGGACAACAAAGCTCTTCTGAGAGGGAATAAAAATCATACTTAATACCATGTTAACTGAAATTCCTAACTGGTCCTACACGGAAATTACAGGTAAATACATCCTTCAAAATTAAACCTGAAACAGTAATGTGAGAGAAGATTTGAGAGCAGTGGACCCCTTGCGCTTTGAGCACTCTACTACAAGAAGCATTTAAATCAAGATATCATGTCAGATGATGAACATTTTTCCAAGCCTCCCACTCTCTATGCTGTTGGATTTTCACTTTACTTTATATTATTACTTTTTTATTAGCACAACTTAAATCCTGTTGAGAAGAGCTTATTTAGGCTGAGCTGTCGCCTTCAGCTTCAGAACATTAAGTCTTGACAAATGCTTCTTTTGAAGTCTGACACCTGTTTGTTTGGCATTTCCCACTTTCAGGAACTCACTAGACTATAATAATACTCAGCACAGCAGAAGTAAAGAGAATGAATTAAAGCAGAAATGCTTTCAGACGTGAAAGAGCAACACAAAAGAACATCCCTTTGCTCGGGGTTCCTCAGTAGTTTCAAGAGGACCTCAGGAGAGCTCAGCTCCAGGCTTTATGTTTTTTTTCTGTAATGGGATTCTAATACCCATGAAACAACCCAGAGCAGCAGCCCCAGAGACCAGACAATTCTGTCTTAAAACAGCTACAAATGAGCAGGAGAAAGCAGATTTCTCTGCAGACACTTTCAGAAGTTAAGGGAAAGATCCTAATTATTGGACCAAATGTCAGGTATCTGCTCCTTCTGTAACCAAAATGCTGGAGAAGAATGGTTCATAAACTCTATGATTCTGTTGGATTTTCCTTTCCATTTGGCTTCATGAGGATTTTGATGGTAAACTTCTTCAAATAATTATTTATCAGTTTTGGAGGGTTCTACATCTAGAAGGGAAACTATTTCCCACTTAAATCAATGAAAACAACTTTCATGAACTCTCCTAAGCTTAGAGTAGACCCACAGGCAAGATCCATAGTTTATTTTCCTCTGCCATGTATTTAGACACTGTACCTATGGCTCTTCACTTTATTCACCAGAGTTTCAGGTAAGAATTTGCAACTGAAATTGAGGGAAAAAGTCATTAGGAACTGGAACCTTGAATTAATACCTTTGAAAAATCCATCCCATTTGGATATTTCAACACCTGCTTTTAATCTTAAAAAATTGATTCTATACAGACATTGCTTTTTCTATGGCCAACAACACAGCACACCAATATCTTCCTGTAGAAGATTCACCATGATGGAATATATATTCAATCATGTCCTGTAAACAACAAGAATCTTAAACAAAACCCATTAGATTTATGATATTAAAGAAAGAGATTACAAAAACTCTTTCAAAACTAGATTAGAGGCAGTACTGTAATGATCCTTGAATTCTGTACTGAAAAATCGATTAAAATGTATAAGCAGCTATTTAGAATAGTTTCACACTACACCAAACTTTCTAATCAGACTGACCACTGTATTTTACAGGAGTGTATTTTACAGCAATTTTAAGCAGTGCTTATATCTACTGGGGATTTTGTTGGCAGGGCTGGTAGTATTACCCTTTTTAAGAGTACTCGGCACATTCTTTATAATACTGGTTTAATCTTTTCCCAAATCTGCTAATCTGAAAAATCCCATGCAAGGATGACAATTTGATGAAAATTTAGCTCCAATATTTCAGGAGATCGTGTAAATAAGATTAAAGAGCAAATGAATTTGTGGAGAAGATGAGCACATACCCAAAGATGCAGAGCAGGGTTCCCCAGCCAGCTGTTTCAGAGGCAGCTCAGAGAAAACGCAAAACTTGTGCAGTTGGCAGATGTATACATTCTGAACACTGAGAACATTAAAAAAGATAGTGATTAGAAAATTAAACAAAAATATCACAGAACAGTCTGAGTTGGAAGGATTAATACACAGCCATATACACTCACTGTATATATTTATAAGTTAAGCATCAAATCTTCTAAACTACTAGGATATCTGAAAACTTTATGTTTGTACAATATACTATTAATTACATGAAAACTATGACCTCTTGCAACTGTGTTACTGGAGGCAGGGCTGTAAGGCCAATTTCATTTTACAGGTGGGTGCTTCAACTTTTATTTAACATTGGCAGTTCTTAACTGGTGGGCTCAGATTTACATTGCTGGACAAAAGACTTAAAGCAAAGTCCGTCTCTGCTTAATTAGCTGAATGATCCACAAAGTATTTCATGCCTGAACAAATATAATTGAAACAATTGAAATCATCTTAGCCTTGCAGGGAATAATCAAACTACTGGCTTAACTCTTGGTAAACACTGGTCGCTCTTCTAATTTTGCAACAAAAATGAAAAAACCAGCAGTGCTGTAAAGCATTAACACCAAGGATAGTGTATTTACAGCCCAAAGCCCTGTTTTTAACTATGGAATTTCTTAGAAGACATTCCCCAAATTATACTCAAAACAACCAGAAATCAAAACTAAAAAAGACATTTCTCATACTGTTGCCCTGATCAGAAGGCTTTGGAATACAAAATTATTAATCAAATATTAATCTTTTCCAGAGAAAAAAAAAAAAATCATGAATTTAAAATCCCAGAAGCAAATGACTAAATTAATCTCAAGCTTATGTGATTCTTCAAAGGATAAAATAATCAAATGAGGATTGAAGTACTGCCAACCCTCTGTCGGAGGCAGGGTAGGTTGCTCCAAGCCTCATCCAACCTGACCTTGGACACTTCCAGGGGTGGGGCAGCCACAGCTTCTCTGGGAAATCTGTGCCAGGGCCTCCCCACCCTCAGAGGGAAGAATTCCTTCCCAATATCTAATGTAAACCCTGCCTGCTGTCACCTTAAGGCCATTCCCCCTTGTCCTGTCACTCCCTTGTCCAAAGTCCCTCTCCAGCACTCTTGGAGCCCTTTCAGGCACTGGAAGGGGCTCTGAGGTCTCCCCACCACTTGCTCTTCTCCAGGCTCTCACCACCAACACGACCAGGTTTTGTGTTGGTGGCAGTGTCAGTCTAAAGGATGTTCCAGTGCCCTGTGCCCCTCGCCTCGTGCCACCCTGGCTTTGAGCTCTGGGCTTGCAGAGCTCCTGGAGCTCCAGGGAAGGAGCTGTTTGGGCACCAAGGAACTTCTCCAGCCCCTCAGCTGGAGCTGGAGCTGGAGCTGCTGCTCTGTGGTGTGCGGCTGATTAGCTGTGCCTGCTTTTGTGTGAAGCACAGTGGCTTCCCCTGAATTCCTACAGGGCTCCAAAGCATCGTCATTTGCTAACGGTTTGGCAAAGACTTGGGACTGCTTCACGTGAAAGAAGAGAGGCACGTTGTGATCGATGACCTCCCTCAGTGCCCGCAAAGGGTGGGGGTGGACAGACAGCTGGGAGGGATGTCGGGGCTGGAGCTTATTGACCCTCGAAGGTACAGGGAGAGAGGGGGCCACGAGGGCTCAAGGCAAAGGTGAGGCACTTTTTAAGATGAGGTGGAAAGCAGAGAAAGTGGAGCTGTTGGGAGATCAGAGAGCATTTGTGGTGGTAGTGGCCACAAACAGCTGCAACTGCTAGCAAGGAGTTGGAAGGTATTTTAAAATCCTTCTGGAGCTGTCTGCCAGGGCTAATGGACAAGGGGGACTCAAAGAAGGGGATTCAAAGTGGTAGCAGTGCTTTTATGTCCTGCGACAAGTTCACTGGAAGATTTTTATAGATAAACATGTCAGTTCTGAATTTTTTGGTACTTTTTTTTTAAGGATTTAAGTCTACACAACTCCTAAATAGGCTACAGTTCACATGTATTATTCATGTTTACTGTGGTATGTATCATTGCTTCAGTGTGTACAAGTTGTACAACTAGAGTTAACTTTGCAGAGGACATTCTGAACTGATAGAAGGGCTAGAAACAAATACAAATAATGCAATAAATCAATCTTGTATTATAGAAGGTTTAAAATATTTCACTTGCTAAAAAGCTTTCTATTAGTGGACATAGGTTATATATATATATAGATTATATGTATTATATATATATATTATGTATACGTATAATATATAGATAGATTATATATATATATCCAAAGAGAAACTTGAAAAATATGTTGTGTGAAACTATTGATTAAAACTAAATCAATGTAATACATAAGAAGCCACAGTAGCTCTAATCAATCAATCCAAAAATAGTTGAAAATCAGTGTCATACTTGCCTTTCATTCTGCTGCATTTTTAGTTGTACAGCAGTATTTGGGTGACATATAGATAGGGCTGAGTACTTTGTAATGAATAATTTATTTCACCAATTTTCCCTCTTTTTTTTTTTTTTTTTT
>VXAY01005517.1:1241023-1299484 GCA_013399855.1 Oxyruncus cristatus
TTTTTGTTGTTATTTTTTTTTTCTGCGACATATCCATGAATAAACAGGTCATGATTTTCTTTATTCATGGTTCAAAGTTCTCTGACAGTCCATCCTCAACCTGCTCCCTTTACAGTGCTTATATTGCTTCCATATATATTCCACGTTTTGAAGCAGAGAAGGGTTAGCATCAGAGCTGTGCAGTTTCCCTATGCGTGGTCATACACCATTGTTTCTATTACCCAGTTGGACTCTTCTGAAGTAATTGGGTGTGAATGTTCATGGAGAATAAATTAGACTTTCCTTTTTTGTGATCCTGAATGTAAAACCAACTCTCTCTGTGCATTGGCACCAATAAAACGCAGAAGAAGCTCCACAGAAAGCTGACACACAAAAGGCATGAGCACAGCTGAAAGGAATTCATTTGAAAATTTACATGAATATTCATAGGTTTGGTTGTTTTTGTGGGGTTTTTTTGCAGTGTGTTTTCAAATTCAACAGTAGAAAAACAACTTTTTCTCTTAATCTTTGGTCTGTTCACCTGTTCCTGATGTGGCCACTGGGAACATTTTAGTGCTTGAAAGGAAGGACAAGCTCAGGGCTGTTGTCGTTCTGGAGTTCAGTCAGACTTTTTCTGGCCCCAAGCCTAAAGGCATCTCTTTTCTATATTATAGTTGGACTCTTCAATCAAAGCAAGCACTGAAATTTTTGGAAGGCTCAAACTGAAGGGAAAAGCAGGGCTGTTTCCTGAATGAGCTCATGGAGGGGAGGAGGGGACACCCTTCCTTGTGTGAACTACCACTAAAGCAGCATTTTGATGCCACAGAATAATCAGAATAATCACTTAATAATGTGATGGCAATTCTGTGTTATGTGTGAAGCACAGATTTCCACATTCCACTGGGGAGGCAGTGCAGAAATCCAACCCTCACATCAGCCAAATGGAGGCACTGTACGTTCCCTGTATGCCTTCCGATCTCCACTCTGTAGGTGCCCAAGGGAAGAGAGGCAGCCTTAGATTTTTTCCAGAGTTATCACACTTTTGATAGATTTCTAAGGGATTACAGGCTTAGAAAAGTCAAAATCCACTCCAAGAGAGGTCTATACTATACTATGTAATGTACCCTTAGCACAAAGTAAGTTTAAAGATAGAGAGCAAAACAGCTGGGACAAAAATTTAAGTCAGAAGTTACATTCCTGAAGCAGAAGTGATGCTTAAGGCTGTTTTGCATTAGTACATTTGAAGAACATTGTTTCCTAATCTACTTCGAAGAAATGTTTAGGGATTTTATTAACATAAAACAAGATAGTGAGAGCAAATTTGATATCAATTAACATACTAATTAAATGTCACTTAGTAGTTTTAGCAATTACTTGATATTTAATTAACCACTTGAATACCTTGGGAGATCCAGATTATTGTACACGTAATCAAAGGGCAATTCTTCTGACCCTGTGGGTATATGCTGCATGTCAAGGCAATCTGTAGACAGCAAAAAAATTATCAGTGTGTACTGTGACCCCAGGTATGTTGCTGTGTACCCAGGGGATTAATTTACTATTTTGAAAGCACTCAGTATCAGTTAAAAAGCTTAAACGTACCTCAACTGATCAGGGACAGACGTAAAAAACATGAACAACCTACAAAATATCACTTATTTTAGTTCAAGACACATTTTAAATTCATCCTGCAAAATTGCCTTGGCATTTATGAAACTTGTATTCACCATCAGGCCCTTTTATTTTTAGCAAACACCTGCAAGGATTGGGGTGTAAGGAAACAAATATTTTTTAGCAAAAAGTTACTTAAGGAGAGCAAATAAATACCTGAAATCTTCTGGACTCCACTCACACAGAGGCAGCAACTTTTCTATAAGGGAGATTTCCTGGTGAACCTTTTCTGTACAGATTGAGGAAAAAAAAAAAAAGTCTTAACCACTCAAAAACCAGGTATACTCTGTGTGTTGAATTTCCCTCTCCTCCAGGTCAGTCTCCTTCCTCCTGCTTGTTTGGGAGCTGCCTTGGTGTTGCTCAGCTCGTGCTGACACATTGTCCCATGCTGCCAGTGACCACCTGTGACAACCTATAGTAGTGTCATACTACAGCCACAGGATTAGAGATTCGCTCTTTTTCATGTCTCCCACTTTTCTAGATGGGCATTAACAACTCTTTAATTCTCATTTTTAATCTCGTGTTTGTAACCCAGCAACCTTTCCACTGCTTTTGATTATCTTCTCTATCACTCTGTTATTTTTTGCTTCCATTTCTGCCCGTGGTGTGTCAATATGGAGAAACCGGGCAAAGGAACCTTCCTGGTCCTTTTGTAGCTCTTTGCCATTTGCCATGAAAGAAAACAGAACTTCACTCGTCTGTTAGACAATACTTCCTTTGCTCTATCTGTATTTTCAGTTATTTTTTCACTTCTTGTCTCTGTCTTGTTCCTACACTGATTAAAGCTTTTTATTTACAATCCATCTTCAGATCTCTCTCTCTACCCAGTGACCCATTCCTCTCACTCTACCAGAACCAATCTAAGTCTCTAATGGTCTCTTTGAAGTAGAAATACAGAAGGAATGTTCCTTTCTCCTCCCTCTTCACCTATCAGCTCCCTTCCACAGTTAGTGACATGCCATTTACTTAAAATCTTTCCCCCTTTTGCTTTTGTGCCTTTGTCTCCCTTGGTTCTCTTGAAAAACTTCTAATTTATCCTTCAGAGGATATTTATCAGTCTTCCATTCCTGGCTGGGGGCTGCACAGATTTCTTTCAAACTCCTGTGGGGCCCTCTCTTGACATAGCCCACACCAAGGAGATTGAGAAATACTTGAATACTTCAACCTTAAAAAGGATTTTCTTATCATTTTAAGTGTATGAAGTGAGTTGATCTCATTTGCTGCTTACAAAGGGGGTTCATGTCTCCATTATAGTTTCTTAACCAGAGTAGATTTAAAGGAAATAGAGAGGCATTTTCTGAGCTGGAAATTTAAAAAGAAAATAATAAAAATCATTGAAATCTTTATTTTCGAGACCATATCAATTCTGATTCAAGGATTAAAAAAAAAGAGGTTCAATCTATGTTTTTTGGATTTAAGGTTCCACGGTAGTATAGCATGAGTTATTCAAATTTCTTGAGGTTTAAATGTATGCCTTTTAAATGTAGTTTTGTAATGTATAGATTTTCTTTGCATTAATTTATATTTGCTTTGTCTTTAGCCCAGTCTTTGCTCATCCTGAACAAAGGAGCAGTGCTCTATGACATGCTCAGCAATGCCCTGACCAGGAAGCTCATGTATTTACACCTTTAAGTTATCATTGTAATGCTGGTGCAGCACAAGGAAGAGAATAAACTTGTGGAGCAAAGGTATGAACTAATTGAGAAACTGGAGCCATTGCTTACCCTGATTTGTCTTTATTTGTCTCATTTTCTCTCCAGGGGATCCCCAGGCCACTGCTGTAGGAGGAGTGACAAAAGCACTGATGAACTGTCCTCTGGGGAGAGTTTCACACAGAGCAGCCAATACAAACCTGACTGTTTCCCCCTGTCAAACAGCAGATATTGGAAGAATAGAATATACAGTAATAGCCCTCACCAATATTGCTGGACATTAGCATCTGAAAATCATATGTTTCTACAAAGAAGATAACTGGGGAATATGTTTTCCTACTATTACCAATGTTGGGAAATATAAGCAAATACAGGAATTGGAAACAAAAACATCAGCAGAAGAAAATAGTATTTTAATCTAAACACCTAAGTAAATCTAAACACCTAATTCTTAAGTAAATCTAAACACCGAATTCTTACACTGCCCGTTTTATCATCACATCAAACTGCTTTACAAACAAGGTCACTGTGGCAATTTTCTTGCATGGTTCTGTTGGCACAGACACAGACCTTTAGCCATTGTCAAGCTTTAAAAATTTCTCCTCTGTGAATTAAATGATTCCATCAATATTTACCCAGAATTTCTGGCCACTCAAATCTTATCCCTATTTTATCATTCACATGTCCCCAAAACCTTAACACCTTCTGTATTCCCTATCTACAGCCATTTTTATGTATATGAAAAATATTAATTATAAAAGTTGAATATTTATTTCATAAATTGAAAAAAAAGAAATCTTGAATGCTGTTCAGGGATTTGTCTTTTTTTTTTTTTTTTTTATATATGAACCAGGCACACTTTGACATCAAAGCAATATTTATAGATAATAAAATAATTCTAATGATTATTTATCTGGATACCTCTCTATATTGTTTAAACCTGTGTTTATCAATATGCTTATACTTTAATAGTATCCTAGGAAAGAAAAAAAAACAAAAACATTAGAATTACCACAGGGGTTGAGGATTTTGCCTGGAAGAAAGAAAAATTAGTCTTTAATCAAAAAAGGCACAGTTACAAAAGGATTAATTTTGGATCAGAACATACCATGAGTTAGATATTTTTCTGTCCCAGCTGAGAGTAGTAATTGGAAAATCATAGTTTACACAAAAAAATAATTATTTTCTTATGATCTGCCTTTCTTTCATAAAGCTTTGCATCTCCATCACTCAATTACAATCTGGGAGATTAGGGGACTCAATATATACCAGATTAAAGGTCACCTATTATTACAGACAAGATTTAATTGCAATATTGACATAAATTCCTTACTAACCATAGGCTTTAAACTGCTTGTACATACTCAGCATACTAAAAAGGGATGGAATATTCATGAGCTGCACTATGGGAAAAAGTCTAGCAGGAACCCAAAACCAGAGAGAGTGTCCTTTTTTTAAAAGAGGAAAATTAGGAAATGTTGGTGGTTGAAAAATTGTAGATTAAATCTTCTTCCATTACAGAGAGTAAAAGTTAGCTTGATTGCACTGCTGTAAGAACTTCCTGGGGGAAATTAAACTTGATAATCTCAAGGTGTTTCCCAGAGGACACCATGCATTCAGTAATGTTCATTATAGTCTGCAGAATACCAGATAGAATTTAAAGCGAAGACTCCTAAGGTTTAATCAATATAGACATTCTAAATTGTTCACAGTATCAAGCCCTGATTATGAAACAAAGATGCAGTGACAAGGGAAGCCACAGTACTTTAGGTGTTTGTTTTTTTTTTCCTGCATTAACTGGTTGGTTCACAGCAAAGGTGAATAGTGATGGCCAAATCTCCAAAACAACTTCTATAGCAGCATCACTGAGGGCTTCATTGAGCTTCTGGGACTTCCACAGCTCCACCTGGTTTCAGTGAATAATTCCTAAAACCAGGTAGCAAACACTTTGGAGATTACTTGTTACAAGATTTAAAACCTGTACGTTACTGTTTTAAACCATTAAGAGTTTAACTATTACAAAACAGAATTTAAATGCTTGCTTTAGAAGATCATGGAAAATATAAAGATTTCAATTAAAAAAAAAAATAAAATAGCTGTCTGCTCTGTGCCCAAGTTTTAAAGAAAGAAATAAAAGAATATACAGCCTGAACTGATATTGGTGTTTGTTATCATTTGGTGATATACTCATAGGACAAACGTGCAAAGGGCTGAAATGGCACATTAGCACAAAGAAAATGGATCTTCAATTTTGACAAAATGAGTTTGCAGCATCTGTGGCATCTTTAGATAAGAGAAGTTGCCAAATTGCCAATTGCAAAAATAATCCAGTGTAGCAGGTTTTGGAGCTGGTAAGGAAAAGCTGGCTAAGAACAAATGATTTCAGCTGAAGCCAAAGAGGATACTGACCCTCTCAGATCTTCCGTGGCTTGGACAAAGATCAAGGGGGTGCTTAGGACTAAGAGAAGGACCTGGAATTTCAAACAAAATGTGGCTGGAAACACTTTTTAAATGAGCCAGAACTGGATTTATGGCTCTTCTGCATCTGGTGCTAGTAGATGGCACCTATTCAGCACAAAAGAGAGATGATGCCCCGATTTTGTATGGGTACATATGTCTTCCCATTCCTTTGATACAAGGGATAATCAAGCTTGAAGATTCAAACAACTCTATCAGTAAGGCTTTTGAGACGGATATAAATGGAATAAAAATTCTGGAAAGTTTTTTTGTAGAAAGAAATGTGTTTCAGAGCCATTAACTCCTTGAGGTAACTGGGATCTGATGGGGACCAGGCTCTGCAGGGTTCATCCTATGCCAAAAAATAATTTGTGCTCCTCTGTTGTGCATGTGCCCTCCATGGTTCTGGTCTTTCCCTGCTTCCTTAGGGAGGAGCTGGAAGGTGGACTGTTTCTTGGTTTCAGATCATGAGGATAGTTTCCACTGTCATCTGATGTGCTGGAAATAAAATAGGTCCCTCCCTTTTGTGTTTGGGTACTTTTCCTGTAATTAAAGGTAATTGAATAAATTCAGTTTTAATTACTACATTACTCCCATTTTCTGAAGGAGTAATGTAGTAACTTTATTTTCATTTTATTCTTAGGTGAGATTTGAAAAGACTTAAAAGAAAATGCATATTAAAAGGTTATTATATTTGGATGAAGCTGATGTTGATAATTTCTCAGACCTATTCCTTGCTTGTCCTTTTCCTGTGACTTTGGATCATAAAATTATGACTTTGATAATTAAAAAGTCTGAGGTACTTCAGAAAAGAAAGTATAAAACGTTTTGCTGAATCTTACCTAGACAGTATAGTTGAAACTGTGAGTCATTTTGTTCAAGAGAGAATAAATTCTGATTAGCTAAATTCAAAAAAAAAGAAAAAGAAAATTAGTAACTGAACTTCAAGACCAGAAGGTAACACTTAGTGCTTGAACAGAGAAATTGTTTGGTGCATCAGTGAAAAGACAACATTAGGCAATCGGACTTCTTGGTCGGCATTTCTCGTCTTTATTTGCCACTGAGAGAAGACGGATCTTAAACTTAGGGGATGTGCACAGCAGAATTAATTCAACTAAATTCTATGTGAAAGTGTTAAGTCTTTATTAACCAAAAAAAACCACCCATCATTACTCAAATTATAGTTAAAATGACAAAGGAAAAAATTCAGAGTTAATCTCAGCCTGTTCCTGACCTCATTTTCCATGCATTGATTCTGCAGTTTATTTGCAATTGTGACCTGATCTGACACCTCAATGGAATTTACTATTAAACAAATTCAAAATTATGTTGTAGCCTTATTTCTCTTCTATTTTTCTGTTCCCGTTGCATCCAGAATATTATCTAACCATACCCTCTTAGCACATTATCTTGTTTCTTACATAGGTGTGTGCAAACTGAGATTATAAACAATGACAGGTTATTTAAAGTATGAATGCAGTGAATTCTAAGCATACTTTATGATGAATAGCTTAGTCATGGTCTGAGAGATTTTACATAGAATTCCTAAGTTAGGCAATTACTCTTTTTAATCACTTTTAAGAATTACATGATAACTTAAAAAGCAATATAAACCTAAGCACCTTATTTGACCATCACAGATTCCCAGACTATGATGGGAACAATCACAAGTGTCTAGGTATGAAAGTTAAAATCAATAACAGAATTAACTTACTTATAATGAACATATTATTCCATTTCCTTTCCAGATGAAGCTGTCAATACAATCAGTGTAAAATAAAGGTGCCAGAATTTAGAAACCCCTGGAATCTGGAATGCACATAATCTCTACTGCATTGGTTTTGCGTGGCAAGGTTTTGGTAGTGGGGGGGCTCTTGCAGAAATTTCAGAATGTTCTGTTTCAGAGTCTTCTATCCAGTTAGAAGCTCCATCACTAAAACTTTGAAATTTAGTTAGGCAGTTTTAAAATGGGAACTGTAGATATACCCTAATATTCCAATTCATCCCGATGAATGACAGGAGCCTCCCATGTTCTGCAAATCTCAGTGGGGAAAAAGTATTATCAAATGTGCCAATTGCTGATGTCTGTCACAGAAAAACAAAACAAAACAAAACAGACTTTTTTTTATTTTTAAGTCAAAAGAATGAAACTATAAATACATTTAGGTAAACCCTTTATGTATTTGTTATATAAATTGTATATATAATAATATACCATATACAAGAATATTATTTATATAGAGAGGCATATAAGTACACTTATATTGACTTACAAGTAATATATAAGTATAAATATATTATTTTGCAATTGCCTTGTAAGAGTTTTGCTGAAATAAATAAATTTGCCATTGCATCTGTGACTCCTTCCCCATAACACATGTCCCTGCCAGAGCTGTGACTTGATTCTAAACAAGACTTTATTTGGTTGGGAGGTAGATGAGGGAATAAATAATTCATATTGTGTTTTCTTTATGTTTGTTGATAACCCTGTCATTAGAGCTTATAAGATAAAGGTTTTTTTAAAATATAAAATATTAAACAAAGTTGCCACCTTTGTCTATAATTACCCACTTGGGATGCAAGCCACTCTTGGAAGCACCTTGTAAATGTGTTAAGAATTGGTCATCACAGCCATGCAATGGAGGAGGCACCGTGACAGAGCACCCAGAGCTAAAAAATACGGGAATGGGTGTGTGGAGAGAGGTTACAAACTTGTTCTTGGGAGCAAACAGAGACACTGTGGTTACAATAAAGACATCTCAACCACAGCTTGTAATCAGGGCTCTGGAAAAGTCTTACAGAACTGAAAAATCTGAGTGAAGATCTGCTGAGAATTTCCTATCGTCTTGTATGTTACCAGTCCACAAATGCTTTCTGCCTTAAACACTAACACAGTAATTACCTCAGATGCAAGATCACATGGGAACCTGTCTCTGAGAATAAACAGTACTTAAAGAACAGGGAGAGCTGAAATCAATGCTGAGAAAATACTCTGAGATTTACACTGTCATCTCGAACCTTGAACTCCTCAGACACGCAGAATATAAGATTTAGCAAACACATCCGCTATTAATTTCTGAATAAAATAAATAATTTCTTCTTGCAGGGAAAGGTGAAGGAGATGGGTCAATGATAAGCACACTCTCCATACAAATATTTCTGATAAATACAGCCACGTTCCCCGTTGGACTGCAAGGTTAACTGGAGATGTGTTTACAGGTAACAGTGGTACAAGCATCTGCAAAATTGGTAACATGCAAGGAAAATGAAACCAAAACCCATCCTAGACTAAGTTTCTTAACATTATAGCCTGGGAGTGGAAGGAAAGGATGCTGGTTATTTCAGTACCTCAAAATTTGGGATCTGTTTATAACCTGCTGTACAAGAGCATGGGAAATGCTCTGACATGAGCAGGCCTTTCACATTTCAAAGGCACATGGAAAAAACAGTGGACAGGAGAGTTCCTACATAAAAAATGGAATATTATGCGAAAAACTTTTGAGCTGCGCGGGATTGTCTTTTTATTCTTACCTGAGCTGATGTAAACTAGCAGCATTTTGTGGAGTTTCACTGGTGTAAGGGGGATGAGAGTGATCAAAGTGAACTAACACCCAAACAAACACAGTAAAAACATTTGTATTTTCACCATTACCAGAAAAAAAAGACAAAACCATTTGGTATATTAAAAAAGATGTTCCACATAAGTCTAAGGTTTCTCATTCTACCTGTATAACAAAGCTTATAATGAACATTAAGCAGTAGATCCACATGCGATACCGATTCAGGAAAGGAATCGGGGAATCGATTCGACTGTTAGAAAATTCTGTTGTTATTGGCATATTTAAATCCATCTCCCTGCAAGTCTGGCACTCCAGACACGAAATGACCATTGTGAATGATTTCCTGAATTCCAGTCCATAGGATGCTACAGAACTGACTTTGAACAGATTAAAAATAACACATTACTTTTCACAACAGAACAATCCAGGAACCATTTGCAGGCCCTTGGACCAGCTAATAGGCACAGCTCATTTCCACTCAGCTAAATTCCTGTTTCCAAAGCAGGGCAGTCCTACCCTTACTGCCTAGAAGGGGATGGTTCCTGGCCTAAGCTAATCCCCAAACTGCTCAAGCATGGTTGAGTGGATGCTACTTAAATCAACAAAAGTGGAAAACATGCCAACATTTAACAATTTGCCAGCTTGAACAGAGGGCTCACAGGCTGGTGCAGATGCTGCCATCACACCTAACAGTCCATCAGTGTCAAAGGCACAGAGATTTTAGTGATGCCAAGCTATTGGATCCAGAAAGGACCTTCCCATGGTATAAGAGGGGTTTAGATGTGAAGGTGAAACTTCAAATCCTTGTTACCCAAGTTAGAACCTACCTAAAGGGAAAAAACAACCCACAACATTCTGCTGCAGCAAGCACAGGCCTCGCTAATTATTATGACTGACATATCGTAATTCAATAAATTCCTTTCTAAATAAAATCAACCCTTCACTATACAAAACCATCAGTGGGACTTACAAATTATTCCAGACTGTAAAAAGCTTCATTGCTGATCTAATTATGCTCTGCATCTCACAGCTCTGGGAAGTGCAGAACAATCAGAGCACAGCGAGCACCAGTGCTGGATCTCCTCTCCTTCACCACAGCCCCACACGCTCCAGTGGACAGGGAGAGGACCCTGGAGCAGTGGTACCTCAGCTCCTCAGCCTCGTCTGAAAGGGAGTGTGCTTTTAGGGCACTCTGACTTCTTCATGCTCCAGTAGAATAACCCAAAGGAGACGGAGGTACAGCCCAGTGAAGTGGTGGAAGGGTCCAGAAGAATCCCAGATGCTGCATGATGTAACAGAACTGCAAGATATGGCAAATTGGTCCTGAGTCAGCGGTGCCCTGGCAGCCAGGAGGGCCAACCCTGTCCTGGGGGGCATCAGGCCCAGCATCGCCAGCCGGGCAAGGGAGGGCATTGTCCCGCTCTGCTCTGCACTGGGGTGGCCTCACCTGGAATATTGGGGCAGTTCTAGGCACTAGAACATAAAAAAAGATATAAATCTATTAGAGAGGGTCCAAAGTAACACCACAAAGGGAAGGGCCTTGAGGAGAAGCCATAGAAGGAGCGGCTGAGGGCACTTGTGTTAAGCTGGAGAGGAGGAGGCTGGGGGGAGACCTCATTGCAGTGACAACTTCCTCAGGAGGGGCAGAGAAGAGGCTGGCACTGATCTCTGCGCTGTGTGGACCAGGGACAGGACACAAGGGAATGGCCTGAAGTTGTGTCAGGGGAGGTTTAGATTGGTATTAGGAGAAGGTTCTTCCCCCACAGGGTGGTTGGGCACTGAACAGGCTCCCCAGGGCAGTGGGCACAGCACCAGGGCTGCCAGAGCTCCAGGAGCGTTTGAGCAACATTCTTAAAGACAGGGTGGGATTCTTGCAGTTGTTCTGTACAGGGCCAGGAGTTAGGCTTAGATGATCCTTGTGGGTCCCTTCCAACTCAGGATATCCTGTGGTTCTGCGAGGATCGGCGGATAGAGCTGGATGTGCCAGCTGTGCACTGTGGTGGAGAGAAGAGGATTAAATCAGTTATGTAGAAGCCATAGGGAAGAAGTCAGCCAGGCCATAAAGAGTAGAAGCAGAATGCAGAAGGAAGAGGTCAGTAAGACAGGGCATGTGTGACAAAGAAATCAGAAGAATTAGAGCCAGAAGGAGAAGTAGACAGATCATAAGGAGTAAAATAGGAAAACTGAGAAAATCTCTCTGGGGTAGAGGAAAGGAGACTTACACAGTCAAGAGACAGTGAAGAAAAGAAAAATGAATGAGTAGAACAGAAGTTATGCTTTTGCAGAAGAAGAGAGGCCAGAAAAAAGGAAGGGGAGTAACAGCAGAGCAATTAATAAAAGGAATGAGACAGTAGGGATGAAAGGAGGGACAGGAAAGGGATATAAAACAGCACAAGGCACACGCACTGGAAGAAACAAGCACTCACTTATTTATTCGTACTTCTATATTTTGTGTTATCTTTGCAGCAAGCATCCCATAGCTCCATAGATATCTTATTTCTTGGGGGGTGGAGGGTATAACAGAGGGGTATGACAGGGAGGATGGGCTGGCAGCATACTGTTGGTGTGGGGTTTAATACAGCTCTTGTATTGCTGGACATATATTTATTGAAATAACTGAAGCTAGTGCCCGGCACTTTTTCAGAAATGTCAATATCTGATTTGAAAGAGAAAAAAAATTTATTTAAAAAAAAAAAAGAACACAACAAAAATAAACAAACCGAGAAAATTTGAAGAGGGGAGTACAGATGTGAGGAAGTGATTGGTGCCATTTGTCAGCAGTTACCAGCAGCCTGCAAATATTCAGCTCCTATAGATTACCAAATGATTTTTGCTATTTGAATGACATCTGAAACAGAAAAGAGATATGATTTATCTCTCCTGAATATTGCATTAACACAGGATTAATACTACCTTATGAAATAAAGTTGTCTAGAGGGAAAGGAAAAAACTCACGCATTTAAAAATAATTTAAGCTAATTCCCGTATTGTTCAGATATTTTTTTTGGAAATTTTAAGGCTTTTCAAGAAACATTTGACATTTTTAGTTTTCTCCTTTATCCACTTCTTTCTTTCACAATGATTTCTCAGAAAAAGAGACAATTCTGTGCGAACAAGGGCAACACATCAGAAGGTTTCATATCTTATTGTTAATCACTGCAACAAATGTACTGATAACCCCACGGACAATTTTGATGAAAACCACAGTTGAAAAATGTTACTCTCTTGGCCAGCAATAATTGCCTACTCGCATTCATTGATATTAAATTCTGATTCATATTTATGATTATTTCAATCTGTCCCTTTACAGGGCAGTTTCAGAGTGCCCAGAGCATGGCTGCCGGGTTGACACTTCATCACATATCACATCCTGGGTTTTTATTGGATCCATTTTTTCTTTCAGCAAGTATTTGCTCTTGATGCTTAATTCAGAAGCTTCTTGATTCTGGGCTGGGAATAAAAATACAGAATTGGTTCTCCAATTAGAAAACATTTTCAGCTGAAAAACTATCAAATCAATACCATATCCTCAGCAATCATTTTACTTGCAAAAGTGTGACTCTTTTTTTTTTTTCCCCCAAGAGCTCTCAACGCCCGTTTTTCAGCTAATTAGCTGCCTGTCTGCCTTGTCCAAGTGGCAGAGTTTAATTCCAAAATGAAGGACTTGAAAAACACATGACGGTTCTCCAAAAGCAAATGACTTGCATTCAAACAAACAAAAATTCAGTGCTGCCTTTCATCTTATGAAAGATTTCTTGTGCAAATTAAAATTCAATGACTAAGAAAGATTGGGAAGGCATTGCACAGGGTCATGTTATGCTCTTTCATACTGTTTCTTCCCACATTTTCTCCCCTGAACCACCTGTAAGGAAGACAAGGACTAGCAGCAATTATATATAAGTATTGCGGTTGTTTATAGTTACATTAAAATCCTGTTAAAACACACCTGTCTCAGCAATCACACTTACAGATTTTATTCATTCCATCGGTGGGAATGCAGCTTGTGTTACTTGAATGAGAAGGTTTTATCCACTTGTTCTTTAATAGTCTTGATGTACTGGCTGGGTGTTATTTTCTTTCTGTAAGTAGCAGAATATAGCAAGAAGTGGGGTTAAACCTCTTGCTGAAGGTTTAAATTAATGGGTACTAATGTCACATTTTGCAGTTTCCAGCTGAGTTTGATTGAAATAAGGGTTCTAACCCTGCATTTTCATCCTGCCTGTGCACTGGTTCAGGATAGATTGCAGGAACTCATGTAAGGGGAGTCCATTAAGGATTTCTAAATGCACGGATACGCACTGAAATACAGCGAACCCAGGGAACAGCAACCAACCAACAATCTGGGAGAGTAATAGAGGGAATGGCCATGGATAGATTGCCCTCTGTCTGCTGATAGTGTGTCAAAGGACTGGCTTAACAGACTGTGCTCTCTGGCCAAGGAGTTCATGAGGATTTTTGGATGCCTTAGTGCATCTCCTCTACAGTAAAAAGCTAAGTTTGGATATTAGCCTGTGGGGGTTTTTTTGTTTTGGTTTGGTTGTTTTTCTGTGGGGGGTTTTGTGTTGGTTTTTGTTTTTTGGTTTTTTTTCCTCCAAGGGAAAAATAAAGCAGTAGCTCTGTTTCTATTCTATAAGTTTTGCAACCGTTCTTCCTCAGTCTTTGTCTTCTTACAAGAATAGTTTTGGCCAGATTTACAGTGGCATTTAAACATCCAGTTTGGTGATGCGTGATATTTTCAGAAGTGAATTGCATGGATAATGCACTTAATTCTGAATAAACTCGCTGGCCTAAACATGGGATTTCTGATGATCCCGTCAGCGTTTATCCGCATCTTTACATGCCTAAACATCTTTGTCGATCTAATCTTTCATTTAGATTTTACTAGAAGCAGAAAATTCATCCCCGTGCAACTCATCTCTGTTATCTCATGGCTGCAATGAAATATCCAGCACAATCTGAGAAATACACACAGAGTAGCAGGGGATTCAATAACCCTTCCTATTCTCTAGTCTATCTCATGAAGGCACATTATTATCACTAGGCTAGAACATTTTTTTTTTTTAGCTCGGGCATCTTTGGCTACTGCTGCCTTTTCTTCCTCAGAAATACACCAACAACCATGAAAACATGTGAAGATGAAGATATTGTGGCTAAATAGCTGGGAAAAATAGCGTGGATTAACCCAACAGCTGCAACATCAGTGGCACATGAAAGAAGTGTCCTTTCCCAAATGACAGAATGCACAGAACACAGCAGTTGTGTTGCACGAAGTGCAGGTAAAACAGCACTGGGGATGAACATCCAATAGTTACACAGCACAAAGCTGTGGCTGCCCAATCCCAGGAAGTGTTCAAGGCCAGGTTGGACAGGGCTTGGAGCAACCTGGGATAGTGGAAGGTGTCCCTGCCCACAGAGTTGGAACTGGATGATCATTAAGTCCCATCCAATCCTAGTAAGTCACTGAGTCTATGACTTGAACCAAATTTTGTTTGTTTGTTATAACTATACAATATTTTACCTTATTGGAAAATGACTATAAATATCTGCTTCTAGGGAACTTAGAGCTGTAAGAGTCTCTATTAGCACACATTATTTTAGGATGGATTTAACAATTTGTGCATATGGTCACTCCAGTTTCTGTATTTGTTGACAGCCACTATTCAACACATCAGGTCTCTGCAGTCCAGCATCATAATCACTATTACAGTTCCATCACAAGATAAGTAATTTTACCTGCCCTCACTCCAAGAGCACCTGAAGGGATACCTAGAAGTTCTGTATGTATATTTTACTTTAACAACAGCATTTTGCAAAACAGGGGGAGAAACTATAGAGCCACGATCAGCACTTTCTTAGACGACTGAAGTGGGGAGAGGGTGACTTGCTTTTTTGTAGGAGGATGATTAATGAATTGTTGACAGTAATAAAGAAGTAGACATCTTGGAAATATTATTATGGATCACATATCACTTCAAACAGCAACTCTGCCTCCGTAAAAGATTTTATTTGTTATATTGTGCAAATCGATTGTAATTTGCTACTGGCTTCTTTTCAAATACATTTCTTCATTGCTGCCTTGGTAAATAATAAATCACACTAACTATTATTTCAAAATTGAGTGTTCCAATTTAGTTATGAATGGAGAAAGTAGAGGTACTTCAGGGTATAAAATCTTTTAGCAGTTCACAGAAAAATAGCTTCTTAAGGATAAGCACATCAAAAATCATTAGAGGCAGACTAGACCATAGGAGCACACGTGCCTTTGTGACTGAAGGCAGCCTGACAAAACGCTGACAAGGTTATGCTAAATCAAATATTCTGTTCAGATTTGTCCTCAGACATAAATCAGAAATTTATATATATAGATATATATTTCTTCCAGATTACCAATTTGTGCTTTGTACAATAAAAGAGATTTGTTTCTCATACTCAGTGTGGACAAGTCATGCTTTTCATATAAGAAATAAACCTGAAGGAATAAAAACGATTCTACAAAGTTATTAGATTTGGATGGGTCCAGTGTACCTCTGAAATCTAATGGATAACCTGTATCAAGATGAGCTATTAATTTCTGTTTTCTTGCCTGGTTTTACAGGATGTTAACTTTAAGACTCAATGAACATTTATATATCCAAAACACAGAGCCAATGAAAATTTTTATATGATTTCAAGACAAAATATTCAATATTGCTTTAGGTTTCTCTTTTAAGCTACTTATCCCTTTATTTGTGTGTTTGTGTGTGTGTTTTCTTTATTCAGTTTTCTTAACTGACATCTTTTTGACAAATACCACCCAAAACAAAAGCAAGGCTTTTGTAACTATTATAGATGAACTATCTAGTGATAGTATTTCTAGCAGATGTAATTATTTATGAATTATAAAACTCTGCCTTGGGTTTTTGCATTATTTCTTTCCTCTTTTCTTCAAAATAAGGTTTGCTGGTGGTTTTTTTTCCCCTGATCTTTCTCCCTAGAGGCTTTTACAGAATGACTGTCACTGTGTGCAAAATAGAAGTAAAAATGACCTTACAGCTTGAGCAAAATGCATTTAGCATTTCACTTCAACATATGAGAAAGAGTTTTGCTAAATTGGGGTTTCATTACAGTCATTTCTAAATGAGAATGAAAACCAGTATTTCTAAATTAACTAAGAAAGACTCACCTGGAATTGGAGAACCTCTGCCAGAACTGCTCACAGACTGCAACTTCCAAAGCATTACTTTTGAAGGTTTGCACTTTGCAATGGATAAATTTAGACGAACATTTGCTTTAAAACAGAGTTTTAGGAGTTTACGGGACCCTTTCCTTCTGTGTGTTCTTAGAGTCTACCTGAAGTAGCTCTGCAATTAGAGATACACATTAAAAATGTACCTCCATAAAATAAGGAATAACCTAAGTCATGGTTGCTCATCAACTTTAACCAAATAGGAACATACTCCTGATTTTTTCCCATGTGTCCACCTTTACCTTTTTCCTACGAAGAGGCAGTTTGGCGATGAGAACTTCCTATTAAACCCTCATATTCAGTTGCTCAAGAAGAAAATATGGAAAGAGCGGTTGGGGGTAAAAAGAAAATAGAACAGCAGATCTATAATCACTAGTCTGTGATCTGCTGTGCTCCTGACATACATTAAGAAGATCCCTTGGAGAATTCTGTCTCCATTCATTATATCCCAAAAGAGTCTGGTTTCATTGACCTTGCTCTCAGTACAGTGCCTTATGTCCTACTGATTTAAGGAGTTTTATATAATGAGTAGATGAAAAGGGGTGACATTAGCCCAGAGAGCCATAATATGTAAAATGTTCATTGCTCAACACTAATTAGTTTACTTGATTTTCATCTGGTAGGTCTTGTCTCCAAGGTACAGAGAATGCTTTTGATTTCACATGCCATAACATCAGACACTTAAGTTCTTTAGTTTCATATCCTGTTCTGGGGGTGGTAATTTTGTTTAAATAAAATCTTACTTCAGCAAATAAAAAAGAATTTTTTGTCTTAGGACTTAGGAAAAAAAAAGCTCTTTTTATTGGGGACTTGGGGAAATAGACGATGAATTAGACTTTTTGATAACTGAAGATTAATATTAGTCTTCTCCCGATCAAAAATCTCCTGCACTTGAATACTGAACACTTGAACAGGGAGGCTCGTTGACACAGCCTCCAAGACAATAAACCAAAATAGATACAGCTGCTGAAGTGGAAGTTGCTTTCAGCCAATGAATTTCCTGCCTGTCAGATTTGTATGCGTGTTTGAATGTGAGGGTAATGAAATAACATTATAGATTTCTGAACCAGGGCAGCCTTTATTCAGATAAGGTTATAAGCAAATATGGTTTCGAATGAGTGTCTGCTGAAGTAATATAATCCATTCCCCACTTATTCTCAGGAGCTTAACTGTTTGCTGCAACATTTAAACAAGCTCAGAAATGCAGTCTGGGATCATGTGCAAAGAGCTTTTGCACCTTGGGCAAATGTAGAGTACTAAGGTCACAGGAGCCATATTCGGACAGTTTAGTGTGAGTCTGTGTAGACTTAACTCTTTATTCCCAGTGTTTCCTTTGTCATCTTAAAGCCAGACAGTAATAAACAGAATTAAGTGAAATTTAATTGCCAAATCAATGTGAGACCCAAAGGTTTTATCTCAACATAAATAGCAGACAATGCTGAGGCCAGACTGTCAGGCAAATACAAACTGATAGATCAACACTACATGTTTCTAACTCAAAAGTGAACATTTCCAGTGAAAAGTAGGCAAAATTTTGAAAATCACTTCACTGTGATGCAGGTTTTAAATAACTAAAATTATATTTGAATATATAGTTCTGAAACACATTCAGTTGGAAAACCCATCAGAGGGTTGATGTTAGCCCCACTCTGCAATGCTAACAGCACTCCTTATCTGGAGGAAATACAGCAGAATTTGTGGGATGAACATTTTGAAAACCCTTTAGACTCATCAGTGAAACGTCTGGGATCACCAGTATCGCCACAGTATTCAACACAAATGTCATAAAAGCAGTTCAGTGGAGAGAGGTGGGTAAGAGCAATGAGCTGCTCCCACTCACACCAGGCACAAAGCGAGCAAAGGACCACGTGCCTGAAAGAAGTGGGGCCGTATCTAGAATTGGATCTGATGAAAATTCTCCAGTTGCAAGTGTAAACTATAATGGGTTATTAAAATATTAAAGATAAAAGTGACCTTTGGTTATTGGGGTTTGTACGTTTAGCTTTCTTTTCTTTCAAATCAGGAAGAAAGAATTTTGAGCTATTCAAAAGCAATGGGTTGGCAGTAGAGATTAAATTAAAATGAATAGCACGAGCATGACAGAATTAAAAATATGTTCTATAGAGCTACTGAAGATATGTATTCCATTACCATTTCCTTCTTCTAAAGAAGTCTTTTAGCTCACTCAAAGGGCTGAAGTTGTGACCAAAATACTCAAGGCAAGGACCAGAACTGCCCTAAAGAGTATTTAAGTCATGGGATAGTTTTTCTGAAGAACACGAGTAAACAGGCAAAGTGGAACAGACACATTCTGGGAATAATTATTGCCTCCAGTATATTAAGTTATTCAGCAGTAGGCTATTCAGCAGTAATTATACTACCCCTGGGCAAGGATGATTTAGTGCAGCACACTGGTGAAAGCTGCATAATTAAGAGAATGAGATCTGGCTACTATTTAACACACCTTTCCAAATGTTCATTTGATCCAGTTGGCAAGAGCCACAATGGACTGTATTCCATGGGAAGGTTAGCACTGTGTCTTGTATTACAGTGTCTTGAGTGCTGCAGCATTTAGCACTCTGTAGTCAGAAGGTCGAACTCTGCCCTCATTTAACTCTGTGTGAGCCAACCAGCTCACACAGAATTGCATGTGTCTAATTAAAAGCTGCATGTGGTCTGCTGGGCCACCCTCTGATGTTAATACTGAATGCAGTTTAGCACAATTTGTTCTGGTGATGTTGAAATCAGGCTGAAGAAAGCCATGTATAGGTCCTAAAATCAGCTATAAAGCCTCATATGCTTGAATAGGGAAAACACACCAGTTATTTAAAAGAAAGAAGAAATATTTTGGTGTTTGAGATTACAGGTAAATGTTCATATGGTACTGAGAATTGTTCCCTTTTGTCTGCTGTTCACATTGTGGGATTCATAGGAATGGGGAAAAATTATTACACAAAACCACTCAGACTCCCTTTCTCTCCATATTAATTACAGAACAGAAAATCAGGACATAAAGAGGTATGAATCTGTTCCGTAAGACTTAGAAAGTACCACAATGTAAACAACCGATTCAGTCGTATCTCAGTTGCTGAGTTCACACATCCTGCAGACTCCGTGCATGGAAACACTCACTTGGGGGATTTTACCTTGTCCCTGTGCTCCAGTCAGCTCTGAGGGCACTTTTCAAGAACAAGGGATTTGAAAGGCATCTGACACAGGGAGACACTCTAAAACATCCCACTTGGCTATCTTTGCTGTGGCAGGAATTCTTTCTTGGAGCCTTATACCCACACATGGAGGACTATCAGCAAACATCTGACAGAGACAGCAAGCCTGGAACGCCTCCAGCCCTGGAACCTGGCTCTGTGCCTCGGCTGTTTGGCTCAGTCTCTGACAGATCCCATGACTTGCTTTACAAGCAGTAGCAGTGGCAGTTAGGAAAAGCCTCCAGGGGAGGTCATGGGGGGATTGGTTTGGCTCCTCCATATCATCTGTCTTGCCTGAAATTAATTTTGAGGAAGCTGTTCGGCATTGCTTAAAAATAAGATTATGTGTTAGCAATAGCCATTCATTTTCCTGCTTAGGGTAAGGTAACAGAACACAGCATTCAAATGCCAGGATTTATGTCACTCTGGGGAAACATGTTCTAACCAATTTGATTTCTTTTTTAAACAATTCTCAGTTATCCTGTTTGATACAGACATCACAAATAGTGAAAACCTATAGCTCTGTAGAATAAAAATAAATAAATTTACTTTTTAGGAGCTTAGAAAAAAAGTAGGAAAACTTAACATTTCTTGCTCTTTTGTCTTAAAAGTAAAACCAATCAAAAATTAAATTTCAATTTTTTTTACATTCTTTTACTACCTACTTCTGAGAACTTACAAAATCCTTCAGAAGAAGAGTTGGAATTTTTGCATCTCTTGCTATTTCACAGCGATGAGACTCTGACTTACATTTGAAAAAGACTGAAGATACTTTGACTAAACTTATTTACGAAGTCTTCAATTAAATTCTCCAAGGTTAAGCCAAGTTCAAAGATGACCTAATAATTCTATAGCTCTCCAGATATCATCTTCTAAACTTGTTTTGTTATCCAGACCTGCTCAGAATTACACTAGGATTTTAGCCATCTTTCACTATTACCTTCCCTCCTTGTTACTGTTAATTTATTGCATATTTCTTCCTTTTGTATTTTTTTTTTCAGTTGCTTATCTTTTCTGGCCCATTGCAATTGCTGGTAGGTTACTTTCTAAGTTTGTTTTTCTATTATTATTATTTTTATGAAAGAAAATAGATTTTTTGGGGGGGGAATAACAATAAAAAAATCAATAAATTAATAAAAATTTTAAAAAATTAAAAAATTCAATAAAAATTCTCAAATAAAAATTAAAAAAATTCAAAATCATTAAATATAGGGAAATGGACTAGAACTGCGGGATGTTGTAGCTTGTGCCTGCCCTTTGCTTTAAACACAACCCTTAAAGCAGGATGATCACATATGAGGACACTTTCCAAGATGCAGGAGGGCCAGTAACAGGAATTTATTCCAATTGTGATGTGAACCAGAAGGGTATCACAACACAGAGGTGTCCAAAGAGAATCCACCCAGCCAGGACATAGCTGGGCAATACTCCCCAGGCTGAAAGCAGGCTCTGGTGTAAAAACCAGGCAGGTGAGGATGTTGGGGCAGACGGAACTTTGAACTCTGCTTATCACTCACAGATGTGCTCAGCACAAATAGAGAAGCATCATAAGCTCACTGAGAAAAGTCCCAAGTCACTTAAGGACAGTGACTCTGCAGTGAACAAAAGAACACACTTGGTTCTTTCACCACACTCTGACTTCACCGATGAGTCAAAAATCAAGCTCTCATTTTTAGCTGGTTGAAAACAAACTGTGTAAGATACTGAAAAAGCTTCCAGAGCTTACATCTGTTACCACAAACACAGATGAGATTCTGCCTCTGGGTGAGCAGCCGTAGGTTCTTCATGGTTTACTGTACACGGGAGAATTTCAGCATCAGTCCACCCAGTTTCCACAGCATTTGGGAATTTTTAGGTTTCTAAGCCTGCACATGCTTCTCAACAAGCACCTGCTAATTTGGAAAGAACACAAAACCAGAACACAAAATAAAATTCAAAAAAAAAAAAATAAAAAGAGAAAAAAAGAAAATAAAACCAAGACAGTTGCTTACAGCACTGAGGGCAACAACAAGGCTGAGATGAAGAAGGAATCTTTATCTCAGGGAAAGGCAACAGCACTTCCTGCACATGCATCAGCAGTGGTTCCCCTGCTGTAATGCACACTTTGAACTGGCTCTTTTCTCCTTCTCATTTTTAGCTCAGAGCCTAATGATGCTTGTTGCTAAGTCACATCAGGGAAACGCTACAAAAGGACAAGTTCCATTTCAACAAATGAGTCTGTATTGGCACACACAATTTTCATCTGTGTTCCAAGGAATTATTTTGATCTGCAAACTTAAATTAAAGCTCATTCCTGGTCTTTTAGCAAGGCACATTGCCCTGGGAGCTTACACTCTAAGTAACACTTAGTGTCATTGCTTTCTCCTCTTTTGGAAAACAATGGATGTTTAGAATTCATTCTCAAAGCTCTGAGAATGTGTAATATGCACAAAACTTCAGGCTATGGCATATGTGGTGACACTGTGCATTCAAGTACCAGCTATAATCAATATTTTTGATTTATATGCTGGAATTTAATGACCTCTTGTATACTTATTACAAAGATTATTATAATTTTGACTCCAAACTCCCACCAGCCTGTGTGCACAGCAGTCTGTAAGGTGATAGCTTTTCTTGCCGCAAGTTGTACGGCAAACCTGAAAATGTTTCTCCTCACTGTGGTACAGATCACTGCAGTAGTTTCCACACTGGAAATGAGAGCAATCGCTGGAACAACAGAAAAGTGTGGTATGTCCTCTCACAAAACCTCAAACCTGCAGATTTATTTGCTCTAAAACCTCACTGACTAACGAGTGCACAGCAAAAGAAGGTATGAGAAGGTGACAGGTACCAGTTCTGCTTCGTGTGCAGCTCAACACTGCCGTGGTTCCTGCGACACCTTCTACAAAACCCGGTGAGAACAGAAAGGCCAAAGTGACACAAAGGACTGGTCCTTTCATGCCAGAACCTGCCCAGGTGGAAGCCTGCCATCTGTACAGGTCAAAGATCAAAAGCAACAGGGGCACTCAGTCTTCATCGAGCATCATGGAGAATCTTCTCTGAGAGCTTCACATTCCGCAAATATCTCTGCTTTAACAGATATTTACAATTTCCTTTCAACCTACAAATCTCCAGCACACTTTCACCATTTCCAGCTGAGCTTTTACATATTTGTTCTTTTTTTTTTTTTTTCCCCTGAATATCAAGGACAAATCTTAAATTATCCTACAAGAATGTCAAAGCTCCTGCCTTAAAATTAAATCCTATCCTATCCCAATGTGAACTAAAGTATTTCCTGAAATCTCAGTAGACACAGTCTAAATCAAGTGTTCACTCAGGAAAAAAAAGAAGTATCCAGGCACCTGACTTTATAATGACTTTAAAATACAACAGTGACTACCAAATTTGAATCCCACATGTTCTGGTTTTTTTTCCAGTGAGCTATGTTTTGGTTTACAAAAGAAGCTGGAGATTGTTCTTGTGTGGAGAGAGAGAAAAAGAGGAAGAGAAGTAAATACTAAAGACAGAATAAAAATCCTTTGAAGGGGAATTGAGTGCCTGCCTACTGCTTAAGAAAAATGCACTATAAAGCACCTATTGATTTTTTCATTCAACAGCACTGAATGTTTTATTGAAAAGGAGCAATGCTCAGTAATTTGAATTTTCAATTAAGGTAGCACATTCCTTGGACACATTTACTACTGCACTCCAGTGACATTTATTTGACTTTTAAAATCCCTCTACTATTGTATTCGTGTTTGTATAGATCAAACTCCCAAAACAGAAAGTGTTGGGATTATAACACTGCTGATTATAGACATGTCTGGAAGGCTCTGTGGACAATCTAATGACTTTATTTATAGGTAGGACAATGTGCAGTCAGACACAGCTGAAGTAAAATATGCCACTATGACAGAGATAAAGCAATTCAGTATTTCAGCTGACAAATATTTACATTTTATTTGCCTTTACGGGCAGCATATAGTTGCAGTGAAGTTAAACTAGTTATTAACAAAAGGTTACATTTTAGAGGATTGGAGGGAGGCTTTCCTGAAATTCACACTTCTAAAACTCATCAGCTACTTACTTGTATAAAAGATTCAGCTGTAAGACAGACTGGAGTATTTCTGGACTATAAATAGTTAATGATGGCTCACACTGAATTCTCTTCTGGAGAAGAACTGGCTGCAAACCTGGCAGTTCTCACTGCCCCATGGAGAAGTGGGGGAGCTTGACGTGGTCAACTGGCAAAGTTATACTTCTAGAAGTAGATTTAGTCTTTCCTAGTCATAGGTGTTCCCTACCATCTACTCCTGCTACTGGAAGGATTTGGGTAATCCTTGGGAATTTTACTAACCATGGGAGGCGCAGCTTGGAGTCAATTTATTTCATCAAAATTGCAGCATGGGTTGCAATTCCCACCGATTTGTGATGTGTTGTACTTAAAGTCTTGTTCCTTGGCCTAAAAATCTACATATGAGCAAAAGGAACACACCTCATATGCAAAGCCAAGAAATTCCCACTGCTTTAACTGGAGTCCAAAGATTTGGTCCAGTTGCACTGATACCAGTACCTCAAAATATACGCAGAGACGTGTATCTCAAAATAAATGAGGCTAAACTGTGCACTTAGGTGTTCTAAAACCAATGCTTTTCTATGGTGCTGTGCCTACCCTTAGCCATGTTTTATTTCTTCTCACCCCTGGAACTACTTGAGGCCACTTTCACGTGCTCACATGTTCATTCTTCCCTTCCCTGTGTTGCATTCAGATCTACTCTAATATATATGGTGTATTTTCAGGAATGTTGGACATCTCTTCTTTCTTCATTTTGTTACCTGCCCCTAAAACTGGTTTTACCCAGGCTTGTTTCCTTTACCAATAATTTTCCACTGGAGAGTTATTTATGGTGTTCTGGGCTTTGGTATCATCCCATGCCTGCAGATTCACACCCCTGCTGTTTTCTCTTGCCCATACTCTTCTATGCTGCATTTTTGTTCCAGGGTCGTGGGTAGTTCATTCTGCACAGGAAAACTACTTGCTTTTCCCATATACCAGTCACAGAAATACAGATGACAATGTATAACCATGCATATATGTATATTTAGACATACACACATCAATTAGATAATTGTACTGAAGTTAAAAATAATAATAAAAAAAATAGAAAGTAGTACCCATGTGTTACACAATTGTTGTTACAGCTAAATAAGCAAAACCGGAACACATACACAGGCCAAACCAATTCCAGACAAAGCCTGACAGGTCCCAAGACCTTGTTATCTTTACACAAAGACTACTTGCTTTTGCAAGCGACAGCAACACCATATTTACAGGGCTACAAGGCTGCAAAAGAATAATTTCACAGAACTGGTGTGAGAAAAAAATGTCAGTAAATCAACAGTGTCTTCCATGGCTCCTAATTTGCTTCAGCAATCTTTCTACTACTGGGGGAAAAAACAAATTTTTTTACTAAATTTAATACTTTCTGCATATGCAGTGAGTAGTGTCCAGATAGCACTAACCTTTCCTGCAATCCAAAGGTTTTCCCCCTAAAAATCACTAATTTATCTATTTTTTTTTTTTCTTTTTGTTTGGTTGGTTCTGGTTGGGTTTTTGTTTGTTTGTTTGTTTGCTGGTGGTGAAGATGAGGATACTTGTCCATGACCAAGAGGCCACTAAGGTGGTTTGACACAGAGATTATTCCCTTGAGCAGTTTGGGGTCATCCTGGACAAATCCTGTCTTCTAACCTTTATAACATTAGACAGTTTCAAGTCAGACAGGCAAGAGGCTTCTTGGAGGACAGGAGGAGCTCCCTAGTCCCTCTACAAGACTGAGCACCCCCACATATTGTAGTACTTAAGGTGTGCCTTGTTTCTCTGCGTGACCCTTTAATCAGGATGGACTCACAGATGTACTCAGTGAAGTGCTCCCAGCCCTGCAATCATCTGACTGAGATTTCCTGTTAGAGCTAATGAGGTTCTGCTCCCACTTAATCCCTAAATATGGCACAGTTGACACTTTTTTAGTTTGCTTAATAACATGCTATTAGTAAAGACACGACCTGGAACAGCTACTTGCATTTATTGTCTCCCCCCAACTCACCCCCCACATTTTTTTAAAACTGTGCTAGGGCAATTTAATTTTTTAAGTTAATAAACTGTTTTTTTGTTTGACAAATTGTATATAATCATCCAATGCTGCCATGAAGGCCCTCACCAGGGTCAGTGCATAAGATAGCAATTTATCCAAAACATTTATCACAATATAGAAATTGCTTTACTACTTTTTCAAGTTGTTGTTGTTGTTGTTATTATTATTATTACCTTATTGACAGAGTGGTAGCCAACCCATACTAAAGAAGGGTTGAGTCCTCTGTAATTACATGTTTTTTCAAGCAATTTCAAGTTATTGACAGCACAGAACTACGCTTAACTATAACTTTGTTGAGCACTGACTATGCTGACAGAAGTACTCTGTAATCTTGTTTTTCCAGTGAGAAGTAGCCCTAAAACAGGTACAACAACCTATCCCTTTATTGAAACAAAATAATTGGTGTTAGCACAAGAACCAAAAGTTTTTGCTGGATTTAATGAAACCGTAATATAATTCTCTGATCAAAAGCATTACCGGACAATCTTGGGGCAAATGAGATTTTTTTTGTGGGTTTGTGTGTAAGACTCAGATATTAGACAGGAGAGAATTAACTCTGCATCATTATTTTAAATTGAAAACAAACAGGCAAACAAATGTTAATTACCCTTAATTTCAAGAACAAGAAACCCTGTTTGTGTGAGAGAAATCAGAGTGCATTGAATTTTAATGGGATTTGAGTGTTTTGTCTCTTTAGGCTTGATTTGGTTCCTATCATTTTTTAAATGCTTCTAAAGCATTTTTTGCTTCTATTTTTGTTTCCAAAAGACACCAAGTTGCCCAAAGACTATTAAAGTAGTCTGTTTACAAAGTTCTGTTCCGTATTTTGAGCCAGATATTACAGAAGAGCAAAATACCTAAATTGTGCTGGTGTTATGTACTTGTTCTGAGAGGGGACTCTGTCCTAACATCCAAGCTCTTAAAAATGTTAAGAACTATTGCTCCCTGGATAAATCCCTACAGGATACTACTGACAGCTGCACTTTGCACTCCTGGTCATAATCTTTGGAGCCCAGTTGGTCCAGGTAATTTTCTGTCCAAACCAAATTTCCAACGGATCTTAAGATGTTCACAACCACTCTCCAACCTCCTTAAGAAACAACCCAGATATCTTTGTTTTCTAGTGTCTCAGAAGCAAGAAGGAAATACAGCCTGCAAACATGCCAACACAAAAGAAAGAGAAAAATAAAAGTGAGTTCACCAGAAAACTGTCAAGATTTAGAAGTTAAACTTAAGAATTATATGCATTCCATATGCTTACAAATGATCTTCATTAGCCCTAATTACAATTTAGTTCAACTAATCAGATGATCAACGGCATTGATTCTTATCAGCTTATTAACCCTAATACAAAGTACTATGAAAATTTACAAGATTGCAGTTGACAATTCAAGTTATTTTCAAGTGCTTTGTTCTCTGAAAAAAAAAAAAAAAAAAAAAAAAAAGGATTACATTTTGCTTTCCTGTTTAGGAAAAACCACATTCAACTGAAAGAAGGAATGAAGATGGTGTATAATGGTATGATTTGGCCTACATAAATTTAAGTGTGAATTTGAGACTGCAAAGAGCAGTTTCTGTCTTAAATAAATTCACACTTTCTGAGATTTTAAATGGGGTTCTACAAAGGTACAGTGTGAGCTCTTTCTAAACAGAACGGTTGCTGCGTGAAGCTGGAATGAATAAATGACAAATGAATAAAGACAATGAGAAATGAGGACATACCTGGAGCTTTGAATTTCTGTGTAATATGGCTGAATATTTCTCGCCCTGATAAATCTTATCTTCCTCAATTTTAATACTGAGAGGATTTGAGAACCAGAGATGAGCCTGGCCTGAAGTTTACCTCTCTGAAGCACTACAACTCTTACAAATTCCTGGGTGACTTGCGTTGCTCGAAAGTTACAAGCTGAAATCAGAGATGTTGCCTGATAAGTATGTTAAATGTCAAAATAGACAGCAGAGATCAAAGTTTTACCATTATGAAGAATAACATCAGGAAACTAGTCAGTGAAACTAGGAGTCTCTTCTCTGTACATACATGGACAGTTAATAAAGAGGTCTCAAATTTGTGTTTAAGGAAGTTTTAAGTTGTTATGGAACATGATAGAGACTGTCCTCATACACTTTTCTAATCTATAATATATATATATATGTATATTCACACAAACCTATGAATTAGACATAACCTTCCTCTAGTGTTCATTCTTACCTCCCAGTGACACTGCTGAGTTTTTCACTCCATTCAGGTGCTTGAAACGTCTCTCATATGAGAAGCTTCTGCAACACAAGTGAAATACAAAACACTGTTTAAATGCAAGGGGAACTCTGTGCCAACCTCAGTGATTCTCTGATATAACTTTTATTACCGGGGTTATGTGAACATCCTGTGTAAAAACCCTGGAAACATTGCCTTAAATCCTCTGCTGCTTTAGGGGTTAACCTTCATCTTCCAGTTTAATTTCCAGTAGTGTGCTAATGAGAAAACCACTAGTGGAAAGCAGCACTTGCTGTCAGATGTATTATATATGATTAAAAGAAAGAGGCTGAAGTGCAATTAAGGTAAATATTTCACTGAGTTTTATTAATCTTCAGAGATTGTATCCAAAGCAGACATACTGAACTCTGTTAAATCTCATGAGAGTAGAGCTGTGTGCTGTGGGTATAAGGTGTGATTGGGCATTATCTAGTAAGACTTTACTACACATTATTTTAACACTTTTCAGTCTTTTTTTGCTACTACCGCTACACACAAAATTCTCTAGGTTTAAAAAAAAAAAAAAGTAATAAATAGTATTGTGACTCATGAAGAATAGAATTAGCGATACAGATGTTGAAAGCATAAAATTGATTCTATTGTGACCTGTTTACAAAGGACAGAATATGAAATAATAATATTTGGACACTTGAGTGTTAAATTCTTTCGAAGAGAGTAGGCAACTGTTATTAATTTTTGAAAGCGGCAAAACCAGAATGCTTAAAAAATGAAAAAAGATATTTTAATTTAGATCATATGTCAACAACCTCCTGTTGTTTCATTTTGGTCTACTTCTATTACCTGCTTTCTTGGTTCGGCCCTATCTAACAGCTTGTGGAAATAACAATTTGTGTCACTGATTTACCTTTCAGTCTCTCTGACCATTTTCTCATTCAGATGTATTTTCTATTTCATCACCTTGCCTCCAATTCACTAAAACAGAATGGAATGCAAGAAGTGATATTCAAAAATCAAAATATTGTATACTATGCACATTTTTCATAGCACAATGGCAAGGTAAACTGCAGTAGCAAGATAAACACACTTCTATTCTCATTGTTTCTTTTGTTTAAAAATGGAGGAGCAGAGATTCTTAATCAAGTGCCTGCAGAAAGCAGGGAATTTGAAGCATCACACCACCTCCCATTCAAGTCATGAGAAAAAAATCAAGAGAATTGGCAAGAGATGTAAAAGCTTTGACCCTTACTGGAAAAAAAAAAAAAAAAGGGTCTTGTATCCACTGGTGTAACATCCTCAATGTTTGTGATTTAAGGAATTGATCATGACTGGTCATTCCTGCTGTCTCCTTATAAAAGTGAGGCAGTGTGTTAATTCCTGTGGCACAGCAGAAATTAGAGTCTAGAATTAAGGGTTAAATGTGAAATACAAAATACGATGTTAATTCTATTGTCAACTTGGAAAAGTAAACTTTTGAAAAATGTCCTCCAATGTTCCAGTGGAAAAAAACTCCATAAGACAGTGTATAGATAAAGATGCAGATCAAACCAATCTGCACATTATCTGAAGTTGAGGGTAGCTTCAAGAATCTGCATTGATCTCAAGGCCTCATAATCAAATGCATTGTCTGATGCTGGAATGAAGCCAACCTGCTTTGAAGGACCTTTGCTTTATCCCTACAAAATCACCAGAAAAAAGAAGTATACAGAGAAAAAAAAAAAAAAGTCTGATCTGATCTTCATTTCTTAGTAAAGTTCAGAGCAAAGATATTAGAAAGAAAATCGCTTGTACCTTGCTGTGTGCTGGCAGAGAACGTGGAAGCAGATCTGAAAAATACAGAATAGATTTCAAATTAAAAATAGAAGGAATAACCTTTGTGAATCTGTAGGAAACAATAAGTGTGAGGAGAATCTAAGTTCTTGAATTTCAAATCTTAACTGCAACACTGGTTACACAGATGGTTGATGATTTGGTGGCATTACCACCATTAGCTGTGCCTGATGTCCAAAGTACAACACTAGCCATGAATCTCACGTTTAATCTTCGTCATCAGGGACTAGCACACATTAACTGGACATTATTTAAATACAACGGTAATGAACTCATCTGTTAATATCATTATAATCTATCTCTGCACATTACAACAGCACGTTCTCTGTCGGTGTTTCATATCCATTTTTAAGCCATCAGCACTGCACAGCCACATGGAAAACCTCTTCTAGCTCTTCTACACTCTTTTGTAGCCACATTAGATTGTTTTAACAATTTGGTGACCTCTCTGTGTACACTAGGATCCACAAGTCTTTAAAAAATAAAGCAGCAAGACACAGGAACTAGTTGTGTGCTCAGACCCCTCCTGTCAAACACTTTGCTGTGTTCAATCCACAGAGGTGAAAGAGCTACAGAGGAAACAGCCATGGAAATAAAAGCATTTGGAAGCTTTCTCTTGTAATTTAAGTATAGTCAAAAAAATCCAGTTAAAAAAAAAAATGTACTTAGTGATGAGTACAGATCTTAGTTCTGTTTGCATTTAATACTTTATTCCCCAAACTCACCTGAACGGGAAATTTTTGACACGCACTTGTTTGGGGATGACTCACAATGGTGTTTGAATTAATTTTGTATTTATTTTAGACTGTAATTAGACATTTTATATGACCAAAAAAAAAAATCCAAACCAAAACGAGTGAAAGTCAGTGAACTTAATAGTTGCTCTATTAAGTCTTACTTTCCTCCACCCTCCCTGACACTCCTCTTAATAAAATAACTTAAGAATCAGATCTAAAAACTGAATGTTAACACATTATTGCTACTAATACATTAAAAAAACTGAAAGTAGTAATAACAATGAATTTACAGTGAATTCTTAGGTCTTGTTCTGCCTCTTCTTCCTATAATGACACCTGTCAATGCAAGATCTGACCATTAGGCCCTTGCTGCATAAAATATTGTAATCTTATAACTTAATCGACATTTTTAGGATCAGAACCATGGAGCTTAATGTGTTGTATTTCAGAGCTACTCTCCTCAATTTATTAAAAATGGAAAATCCAGATGAGAGCTTGCCTTTATAGTCCAGTCAGAGCACCACTTGGATTCAGAGAAACAGCAGAGCAGAGACTGCAAACTTCATGTTCCCTGAATGAAACACACTTTAATTACCTTCCTAATCACTTCCAATCATCTTTCCTCTATCTCTCTTCTACTGATTTTTGTAACATCTTTGTATAATTTAATAGAAGAGGAACATCTTTGAAATATCAACTTTTCTTCTTTGATTTTTCAGAGGAAGAAAACTTCTCTCCTGAGTAGTCCTAGCTTATTTTTACTATAGCCTGGGCATGATCTGATCAGAAAACAAGAAAAGAAAAAAAAAAAAAAAAAAACACAAAAAAACAACCAACCAACCAAACAAACAAAAAGACTGAACAAACAAAAAAAATGAAGTACTTTGAAACAGTAGGTACAGTCCTGCATTTGTAAAAAAGAATATCCAAGTCCCTTCCACTGTTCAACAATGGAAGAATGAACCAGACATACAGGGGATACAATAAAACCAAAAGCTATGAGAGTGTCTAGCTGGGTTTCTAATGGGCCTCTCATGGTTGTGTCAAGTGGATTTTTTAGTGTTCTCTACTAATGTTGAGTTCAGACTACTGCTTTTTTTTCCTCCACAGCACTATACTGCTGTCAATCCATGTACTGGTAACATAAATTCAGCAAATCAGTGAAACACAGGGAGTTTGAGTTTCTAACACCGTCAAATCAGCTTGAAACTACCCAAAAGATTACAGATGTTATCAGGGAGGAGACAGAAAAAGTCTCATAACCTTTGTTTCCATAAGAAAGCAGGCTGAAAGCCCACTCCCCTCTCCTCTCCAAATATTTGACAGCACCAAAAATCATTTTTTGCTGGGGATGGAGAAAATATGATATTTGATCCTTCTCAGTGTCAGCACAAGAATCTGCCCTCACCACAGTTCTGCTGGATTAACAATAAAGATGATTTTCAACTGATAGGTTTCACTTTCCAAAGACATTTCAGTGAAAAGAAAAAAAAGAAACCAACAACCCCCTCACAAGCTCAAAGTGTGTGCAAAGCAAACTCAACTACATCTGAACAGCAAGAGCTCGCATTCTAGATAAACAACATATGCTGTATAACCAACAATATTTTTTGTAAAAAAGAAGCAAACAGTATTCAGTTTACAGGTTTAATTAAGAACAGCCAGAGCATTTCACATTCTGATACAGAAAATCATGGAAACAAATCAAGGACACAAACAGTGCTAGCTTCTCATCTACATTCCTCTTCCATTGCATGTATATGTGTTTTATAATCCAAGACTATTTTTTATATAATTTTACTTTTCCTTTTCTTTATGCATTTTCTAGAATGGAGTTAAAGCAGCTTGTCATTATCTTAAAACAAACATCTTGCCAATACTTTCACATGAGTCCCTAAGGCCTACATAAAGCATCACACAAAAAAAGAGGTAATCTGGGGTCAGAAATTATATCTGTTTTAATCTTAGAATGTACAGTACAACTCAGTCTAAAGATGGAGAGCACTGTTTGTGAGAGGCACAAATTAGGATGACCTCATATTCATACTTTAGTGTCTACAGAACACATTGAAACCTAGATTGTTATTAAAGAGATATATTAGACATTTTTATTCTACATACCTCTAAACCAACCACTTTTCTTCTCTTGGAAAATGATGTAGAAAACCATTTGGATGTTTATACTCTCATTGTTCATTACTCTACAAAGAGGAATTATTACTGGCATCCTGAAATTAATTTTAAGTACACAAGTCTATGTAAAAATAGGTCAGAAAGCTCAATGTAGAATCACAACAACTACATGAAATTGCTGAATTTTTTTAAGAGGATTTGTAAGTGTAGCCTATTCATTTCTAATACACTTCAGTCCCTGGGCTGTGGTACTTCTCTGAGCCCTTGTTTTAGTCTACCTAACTGATGAGTCTTGAGCACTTATTGCCTGTAAGCTTCCTTCTGCAAGACATGAAAACAACGCCATGGGCTAATTCAGCCTACCTAGGATAAAACCCCTTTAGGTATATAAACTCTTCTTATTTAGAAGTTCAAAAACGAAACAATACAGTGCATGTGTACCTGTACACCAGTCAAAAAGTTAACTTTAAAGAGCTTAGTTTGCCAAACTTAAACACTGGAATAAACTCACCATGTAAATATGATAATGAGTTAATTCTAACATATTCAGTCAAACATCTACAGAATTTTTTTGTGTCTTGCTTAATTAGCTACAGTTTCATGTGGTGTTGTTTTTCATTAACTTTGTAATTCCTGGCCATGCATAGGTGGGTGCAGCACTAAATATTATTTGATTAACGCACTGCACTCCTATAATATATGCTAATTCTTATTTGCTAGGAAGTTAATTATAAAGCCTTGATAATCTGTTTTGATAAATTTAGTTCAGTGGGAAATGTGTGCTCCTAGAACAGAGCTATATTAAATTAAGTTTGTTTTGCTTTTGATTTTTTAAGGCAGTTACCTGCTGCCTATTGAGATGAAACATTTGCCTGCAGCACAGGCAAAGCCAAATTCAGAGTCAACACTGGGTAACCCTTTTGCTGTGGCAACGAAGCACCACTCACCCCCCTGCCCTAGCCTGGTGAAACAGGGAGGAGAATCAAAAGTAAACCGTGTGGAGAACAGCAGCTCAATAACTGAAACAAAGTGAAATATAATAGTAACAGTAAATAGTAATAACGATAACAAAAAGGAAAAGAAAGAAGTGATGCAGAATACAAACGCTCACCACCTACTGACAAAAGCCAGACCCCTCCCCTAAACCCCAGCTGGCCCCAATTCTGGGTATCTGTCCCAGTTTATATACTGGGCATAACACGGTCATATATATATATATATAGTCATATATATCCCTTTGGCCAGTTCAGGTCACCTGTCCCAGCTATTCCCCCTCACAATCTATTTTTTTGAACCTCCTCCCTGGCAGAGCATGAGACACAAACCAGTTCTTGATTTAGGATAAACACAGCTCAGCAACAACCAAAAAATCACTATGTTATCAATATTGTCTGAATGAATCCAAAACACAGCTACTGAGAGGAAATTAACTTTACCCCAGCTGAAACCAGGACATCCTTCTTTTCGGTAACTCTTCCTGTAGTGAAGGTTTCACTAAACCCTTCTTGCACATGGAAAAGACACTAAGATACATGACCAAGAAGGAAATAAAGGGAAATCAGTGTGACTCACTTTAAAAATGACTAATAGATTAGTGCCAAAGAGCTTCTAATAAAGTTACAAGTCCATGTGGAAAGACTGTAGCAGCACACTTGGAGATGACATTGAAGTGTCACCATGGAAGACCAGCACTGCCATGTCGCCAGCTGGGGATGTGCCTCAGCATGTTAAACACTGAACATGTGACAAAGGCTCTACAGGAGCAACAACCCCATGAGAAAAGGAGGAACCTGCAGTAACTCAGTTTCCCTCACTTTGATGAGGGAATCACATTGCAACCTGCACAGAACTGAGTCAATAATACACGAACTCACAGTGAGACCCTGGCAGCAGGAGACACACACACAATTTTGGAATTATTCTCATTGTGAAATTTAGATTTCCATAGTCCTGGTTGGTATCTCTGACTTCCCTCCTTGTCTCCAAATCTAATTGTAAGTACATCTAATGTTTGGCTGCTGCGATCTGTCTTTTATTTTCTTGTCCTTGGGAGTCCCACAAATGGTAACGCTACTCTGAAATTATCATGACAATATCCTTATTTCTGAGGAAATTAAAAATGAGTTTGAATTCAACTCCCAGCAACTCACTGTGAGTTGTAAAACTCATCTCAGATATAAAATTAATTTTACATGGGCACACAGAAAATGATTGTCACTAGATAGTGATGTGAAGCCATACCTATATTTAAGCAAAGTTAATCTCTTGTACAAACAAAATGCCTCTTGCTTATTCAGTTTCCTTTAGCTTAATTCCAAAACTTCTAAAGACTTCAAAGAACTACACAGAAGCCAGATAAAGAGCTTATCTGCATAATTCTTATGCTAATTCACAGAAGGTGTCTTTACTAAAGGGATGTCTACGTGCACACCACGGGCTCACTTACTAATTCTTTTCCTCTAAAACCTAAGTTATTATACACATATTTAATCATAATATATCTTACTCTGCTTCAAGGGAGTACATGGTTCTGGATCCCACTGTGAGCCTGGTTACTCACAGGCTGACCTCTCAGTTTTTTGGGATATCTAGAGGTATTTTTGAGTCAGGCTACGACCACAGTGCATGTGGGTAGAGCATGAACTACAAATACTCACTTAAAAACCCCCTGTCCTGAACACAGCAAGATATTATCATGTAAAATACTATTAACTGCTGCTCATCAGAGATATGTAGTCATCCTAAAAACTGTAATTACTCATTTTCTCACCAAGTTCTCCCTTCCCCAGCCCTGCACTTCCACATCTCCAAGCACACTGTTATATCAGTCACTTTATCTTAGGGTAGAAACAAGTTAAAGTCCCGACATTACACATCTCTGATAATACAATTTCCACATTACAATATAACTTTGGAAACCTTTTAGTTCACAGAGTTCAAAGATAAACTGAAATGATTTACATTTACAAAAGAGGTACAGTTTTCCAGGGAATTTAAATAGTTTTTAGTAGTATGGGTTTATCATCTACTTGAAAATATTTATCATTTTAATTCTCTTTCTCTTCAGTAAAAAAACACCAGTTATTAAAAAAATAATAATAATTTGAAGCTGTTTGCATTAGAATCAATAGAGGGTCTAAACATATATTACAGAATCATAGAATCACAAAATGGTTTGGGTTGGAAGGGACCTTAAAGATCAGCTCATTCCAACCTCCCTGCCATGGGCAGGGACATGTCCCACTAGACCAGGTTGTTCAGTGGTCATCCCAACTTCTGCTAGTGTAAGGAAGGATCAGGAATTGTATATATAAAATTAATATTTACCAACTACTTAATAAAACAATGATGGGAAAACCACTTAAAAACACAGAGTGGTTCAGTTGTTTTCTGCATGCACTTATCTTTATTATTTCTGTTTCTGACTTTAATATACTCTTCTGACAGGATGGTGTATTCAGTCAGAACTGCTTTCAAACAGCCCAAACCAAAAGACAACTGTTCCAAGATTCTATGGAGGAGAAACTATCTTGATGAAACACCTAATTTTTACACAAGTCCTGTATACATAACAAATATGAAAGTGTAAAATTACATGATATTAAAAAAATCCATGTTTTCAGTGTATGAATACATGCTTTCCAGGTGTCTAGAAAATGACATAATTAAGAAATATTATCCACTTCTTACGGACTATCAACATGGTGACTGTATGATAGAACTGCCAGCTGATGTAGCTGATACAGCCCCAGGTAGTTCTGCTGCTCTCACATGGATCATACACACAGATCATTCCCAACCCAACCCAAAAAATATACTACCATTTTACATTTTTTTAAACAAATTGCAGTTGCAGCCTATAGAAATTACTGGGGTTTTTTTCCTATAAGTTTTTCTACCCCATGCTTTCTCCTGTGTTTTTGGTTTTAACTCTACACCATGTGCTGGTTTGCTAATCATGAGTGTGCAAATACATTCCCATCAGTAGATAACAGTGTTTGCAATGGTAGTTCATCCAGACCACTGTTGTCCACAAAGCAATTGCCTGAGACTATCTTCACAGGCTTTTTATGTAAAAATTAATTAACTAGGTTTATTTACTTAGTGAAATGGTACAGTACTGATTCACCTCCAAAACCTAAGGAGGCTTTTCATTTTAAAAAAGGGAAGGGAAACGATACAAAGAAACATAATTCTCTTAGAAGTACAAAAAAAAAAAAAAAAAAAAAAATCCTGAAAGGTCACTTCTTTCTATTTAATGCTAATTCTTCCTGGAATGACACTGATTTATATGTATGGTAAATAACTCATTATGAAAGCATCACTAGGCCAACCACTAAACTATTATTCATCAGGATCTGTAGGGATAGGAGAGGGGGGTATGGCTTCACACTGAAAGAGAATAGGTTTAGATTAGATGTTAGCAGAAAACTCTTCCCTCTGAGGGTGGGGAGGCCCTGGCACAGGTTGCCCAGAGAAGCTGTGGCTGCCTCATCCCTGGAAGTGTCCAAGGCCAGGTTGGACGGGGCTTGGAGCAACCTGGGATAGTGGAAGATGTCCCTGCCCATGGCAGGGGGTGGAACAGGATGATATTTAAGGTCCCTTCCAACCAAACCATTTTGTGATTCTATGATTCTAAACTACCATTTTCCTTCCTGTGGAAATGGGAGTAACTGGAATAGTAGAAGCCCATGTGGAGGACCTGAAGACAGTAGTCCTTTTTGGTAGAAAACATTCCACTTTTACTTCAAACTTGATCCAAAGTGGGAACCATTGAAGGGATGTAATTCTGTGGTTTCCTAATGTGTTAAGATGTGGAATTGAAATCATTCCCACTCGTCTGCAACACTGCTCAGTATCGACTCTGGCAACAGCAGGTTCTTAAAATATTTGCCTATTCTGTCCAAGGGATCTTTCAGAACGGAACACGAAGACACATCAGGCAATCAGTCCAGTGACAGACTGTGCTGTATCAGGGCATAGATAGTGTCATTCATTGCTAAATTACACTTTTTATTTGGGAGCCTTTTTTTAGATTTTTGACGCAAGTAATTGACTGCAACTGATGAGTTTTGTCTAACAGTTCATCCTTTAGCACTAACACTGCATTTCTTAATCATATACAGACTGGGGTGGAGTCCTGATGCTGCTCTTTTCAAAGTCAGTGGAAGTTTTAGTAGAGCTCTCAGTAGCATTCTAGTCTTAGTTTTCTATTTGCCACTGCACAGTGAATATAGAAACAATGACTCAAGGTGCAGATGCAGCAAAAATTCCACTCAATGGAAGTAGTAATTTAACTATGCTTTAGTGATGAACCCCAAAAAGGTAATTACAAATCTAGGATGCAAATGTTGAGCACTCACTACACGTTACCTTTCCATTGTAAGGATAAAGAAGGAAAAAACTTATTTAGAACTGCCCAATATTCTTTTACCTTAAACAGCTCAGTATAACATATGATTTTGCAAAGTGCTTTTGCAAAAAGCACATTTTAGCAGATTCTGATATAGAACCAATTTAAGTAGGAATTAGTAACATAGGTGACAAGACCTATCCAGCAACAAACTGAGTGATGTCACCCTTATCCTCAAACAACAGTTCTTTTCTTGACCACTAAGTTACAAAAATACACCAAATATATCCCTGCTCCTCAGTTCTTAACATGCATTAAGAAAGTCTGTGTTGTTTTTGCCACATTTCGGGCATCACTAACATTACTTTTTGTATATATTTTTCTAACATGCCACTTGAATCTTCAGAATGACTTGTCAGACAAATGAAACAGCTCTGCTTGAAAGCTGAAGGAGTTGTCTTTGAAAGGAGCTCTGGAGGATAAAGACTTTTATAGTGTTACAATATTAGATACAAACCCCCATTTGGATGTGCTGGACTTACACTGCTCTAATTTCATTGACTTCAGGGCTGCTAATGAGCTCCGGCTCCTGTCACAAAGGGGAAAAATAAACACATGCTAAACATAGAGAGACTCTTTTCTGCAGCTGTATTTCCTTACAGGGGATTGTGGTATCGACCAGACTGATGGAGCCGTTCGCTCCTTGGGAGGCACTGAAACGGGAGATATGACCACAGAAACCAGCGTGTGATTAGGCCTGATAAATCCTTTCTGATGGCCTGGAAGTGAGTTTGATGGTATCATCCAATTTCCAATGAGCAATGGCTACACTGCAAAAAAAAGTAGGTGATAGCTGGGTCCCGTGTTTAGCCCTCTCAGCCGAAGAAAACTGATCAGGAAACAGCCACGGGAATAAAATAGGTCTCTTACCTCCAGAGAAAAGCCAGGCAAAGAACTTTTTTCTTAGTTTGCAGACAGAGCTGAAAAGAAAACAAATATATATATATATATATATATATATAAATATATATATATATGTATATGAGCCAAAGAAAAATATATTTTATTTTTTCTGCTAACAGAAATAAACAACAAAAAGTCTTAATTAAATAATGAAATCTCCACTGTTCCTTTGATAATTAACCTTTTTTAAATCCTAATAACTCCATATTTTAACTAAAGAGCAAGCATTTTGACTACAAATATTTACTGAATTTAACTCACAGTTTTAAAATTATTAATCTACATAATTAATCTATTTAGAGACCAATTTCCTGGAATATGCTGAAAAATTACTGCTTTTGACTTTACCTTAGAGGTGTTTAATCTTCACAAGTTTTTTTTTTCCTGCATGAGATGGGTGACTTGGAAAGGTTTGTAGAGCTGCCAGCCTTGTTCTGTGTTATTTGAATTAAAAAACTCGTGACTTCTGAGTCTTTCAGCCAAACATGCAAAGCAGCAGACAAAATCCAAATGAAACTCATGCTTCTAATAGTCATCACAATATCCTGGGACAGAAAAAGATGAAGGCTTCTATGAGCAACAGAGAGATTAAAACATATTACTAAAGAGTTAACTGATGGTAAAATAAGCAAGCTGATAATTTTACTGTAGGATGCACACATAGTCCATGATGTGCTCTTAAATCCCAAAGGTCAAAGAAGAAATCAAAACAAAGGAAATCATCCCTCCTCCTTTACTCTTAATATTGTTATTATCTATATTTTTATTACATCTACCTACCCTTTCAAATACCTTCATGACAGGAGCTCTTAGCACAGATTTTATCACACATATAAAGAATGCAAATTCCTAAAAGGGGGATGTGACCAAATAGTGATTCCAGGATGGAAAACTGGAAGGACCAACACCCAAAGGAAAATGGAAGCTTTTAGGGCCCTTCTATGGGCCCCCAACCTGTGACTTACTGTCCAGAGACTGGCTGGTCAGCCAGACCAGAGCAACCAAAATGTGCTGTATTCACGCAAAACCCATTTCTAGGGGTGGCGGTGGGGGGAAAACAAAGAAAATCTACCTGAAATGCCAGGTTGGGAAACTATTTCTGCTTTTCCAAGTATGTTATTGCAAACCAAGACTCATCTTCATAGGTAGCAGACCTTAATCAGCAACAAGAGAGAGGGAAAGTTTTAGAGGAGAAAGTCAGTAAAGTAACTGATGTATCTGGGTAGCAGCTTTCTCACAGTGTTTTGACTGAAGTGTTCTCAGAAACATCTATTTTTAGTCACACGTTCTGCAATCAGGTTTTTTTTTGCAAACTAAGTAAAAATCAAGCAATTGCAAAGATACCTCAGAAAAATGAGGACACAAAGCCACTGGATGATTTCTCTGCCTGAGGGAAGCTGGAGTACTCTAAAGTTCAAAATGTGTTACACTGTTAGTCATTAGACTATCAAATACCAGGAATCTCAGTGCAGAAAATTCCAGGGGATTTGGTGTTTTACTTTTTTTAATAGAAACTGCTGTATCAGCTCAAATACTTTCAGAAAGTCCATCCCATGCCTTCTGGTTTGTGGAAGACGGTCTTAGCTCAACTGATTCCTCCACACCAGGAAGTACCAAAAGGATATAATGGCAAAAGAGAATTTCCCATAGGCAGAAATGTGAGCAAGACAAACCAATTTCCTATTCCACCTCTGGCTCAGTTTAAGAGGTGCATATAGTACATAATAATAAATGAGGTTTTGGTAGCATGCTATTTGTACAGCAGCCCTGAAGCTCAGCCATAACTCAAGCAGATTCCCAAGGACCTTTAATTTTAATTCTGTGTTTTTCTAAAAATGCTCAGTTGAGACAATAATTGTAGGATGAAAACCCCACTTTTTTTTTTTCCATCTTTGCTCAACTGCTAGTTTTATGCTGTAATTTAGACTACAGAATTAAGACAAACTATGAATGTTGACTCTGCTGTTACATTACTTTAAAAATCACTTTAAATTTTAAAATGGAATTTGCATAAAACAATATAAAGACATAAATAAATCTTAACCCTCTTTTTTCTCCCTGAGCTAGTTTATTTCCTAGAAAATATTTTCCCAGCCATTACAAATGGATTTTCACAGTGGCAGTATGAGACTTACAGCTCCAAAAAAGTAGGAAACACAGATAGAAGGGGTTAATTTTTCTTCTTAAATTAAACTCTGCCTGGGTTGTGTGTTTTCAAGAAGACATAACTGTGATTTCTGTATTATCTGATTGTACAAGTAAGCTGCATTTTCTGCAATCAGGGTAACAAACATCACTGAAGTCAGTCTAACACTGTGGTTTGTAATCAAGAATATTACAGAAGATGTCACTGATATACATCCAGCAACGTATGAAACATATTTGCTCATACTGCCTAATACGCTGCTAATAAAAGCTGTTTGATTCATGTGTGTTCAGAGTCTATTTATGTTTTGGATTTGGAGCTCTGCCTGATGAATTTTTAAAAATAGTCTAAAACTTTAAAACATAGTCTGGGTAAATTTTAAAGGGTGATGCTGAACATGCCAATAAATCCATCTTTCTTAAGGGAGCTGTCAAACCTTTTCCCCCCCCTCCTAAACTAGGGGACACACAACATCCCATCCCACTAAGTTATACTGCTGTGCCAGTTTCATTCAATACCAAAAGGAAAATAAACATTTTACAATTAAGCAGTAATTGAGACAAACAAGTGAAAGAGTTGAAACACATCAGCCCACGCAGGGACCGAGAATTCATTTGTGTTTCATCTTGTGCGTGGAACAGGCACCGCCGCCTCTCCCGATTCAGAGACCAGAACAATGTTCTGAGTGGCTGCTTCGGGGATTGATATTCCTCCAGGGTGATAGCACTGATTATTTAATCACCTCGGATGCGCCGCTTAGGCAGGAGGAATGTAGTCATGTGCATCAGGAGTCACCAAGATCGATCGCCCTGTCTGTTCCCCTCTCCTGCAACAACCTCCCGACACTCCAGGCTGGAGCCAGGTTTGGAAGCAGGTATGACATGTAATCAAACCAGCAGCCAAAATAGCAAAAAGAGCCAGTTCTTGATGTAGAGGAGGCAATTTCCATCATGGAGTATCCGAGAGGTTTGGTACATGAACAAGGGATATGAATTGCATTTCTGAGGGAACGAGCGACATTGAATCAGCGCTCGCTGGGCACAGCAGCTCCAGCTGCAGTTCTGTGTCCTGCCTGCAGCACTGTGTAGCCAAGTATAAACAAATACCAGTTCCTTTGAATGATGTGACAGTCTAAAGGAGGGATTCCAGGTGAAATGAAACCACTGTCAAAGTTTGTCCACCCCAGCACAGTCTACATGTTAATAAAAAAATTAGCTTCTCTCTGAAAGCGTCTGTTGTCAGTGCTATAACAGCCAGGATCCATGAGCAGCACTCTCCCCTCTATTCTAGGAACAGTTAGAACATATTAATAATGAGGGAGGAAAAAAACCCAATCAAGTCTGTTCTTTGAATAAACTATAATTAGTCATGGTTGTGTAAGCTATGTGCTGTTCTACGCTGTCTGGACACAAGACAGATGGGTAAAATTTTCAACAACCTCCAAGAAAGTTGTTCATAGAAAGTGCTTTTGCTTTATTGACCTCACTTCCACTTGCAGATCACAAACCTTCTTAAATCCCTGTGTTTTCAAAAATCTGCCTCTTTGCTTCCCTTGAAGTAGATCATGTTTCTCCAAGAGAGGAGAGTAGAAGTAATTTTGAGTTTGATTTGTACTTGTTCAAAGGTATCCTTAGCAGGACAATGTTTCCAAGTCATCATCTGTATCCCAGATTTCTCACAGAATTTATGTCTAAAATTGTCTCCAAGATAAGGGTTGCTGTTCCTGCTCCCCACAGAGGACAAATGCTGTTCAACAGCAAAGCATCACTCAGAATGTTTTCTCTTCATGAGCTGTGCTGGAGCACACAGAAGTGCTTGCCGGGCCCCAAATTTTCAGCAAATGCTAACAATGACACCCACCATCATCCTTTTCCCTTCCAGCACATCTTTTGCAAGGAGGGTCCCTTTCATTTTATAGGATGCCAAAACTCAGGCACCAAAACTCAGAAAACCAACTCCTGCTCTTCTGCTCTTACATGAGGCAACTGCTTTTACATCTGGTCCGCTGTAACATGACTTAGAGTGATGCGATTCATGTTGTTTACCAAGTGAAGGTAAGATGATCTTTGTTTCTAGAGGCACCATCAAAGCAAGAACAGTCCTTTATTAATTTAATAAAGGCTGAGCAGATGCTGCATTCTTATCATCAGCAGCATTAATAGAAACTGGAACGTGGGCAACAAATACAATAACTGTGACAGCGAACACTTTGTCCTCTCCACCAGTCATCCAGAACCTGACCTGGGATTGCCAGCTGAGCCTCCAGCCTTTTGCTTCATCTTGCTAATGCAAAACCACCAGTAAACATGTTGCCACACTTTCCTTTTAAGCTACATCTGTTGCAATTTTATATTTTGCAGGATGCAACCATGATCAGCATCGCTGACTTTTAGTCTTCAGGATAGTTTATGTCTAATCTCTTACCATTATAGATGCCATTATTGTCACAGAGAAAAAGACTTGATGAACCCTGTGTTGGATGAAATGCAGGAACCTCTTCCAAAGACAGACCCTTCCTTTTTCATACTTTACATGTGAACATTCAGTGCTGTTCCTTCTGAACTAGACTTTTTAACTTTGCTTTGAAAGCAGCTGCTGCTGTTTCCAAGCACAGCTTTTCCAAGATTTGCATGAAAGCTGCTGATCTGAGCTGTGAACTAGAATCAGTGTTTTGCGTGCTGGAAAATACCCTTTTTTTTTAACATTTGCTGAAATATAGAATCATAGAATGAACCATAGAAAGGCCTTGTTTGGAAGGGGCCTTAAAGATCATCCCATTCCATCTCCCTGCCATGGGTAGGGACACCTTCCACTCTCCCATCCAAGCTGGCTGTGAACACTTCCAGGGATGGGGCAGCCACAGCTTCTCTGGGCAACCTGTGCCAGGGCCTTCCCACCCTCACAGTAAAGAATTTCCTCCTGATACCCAATCTAAACCTACTTTCTTTCAGTTTTAAACCCTTCACCTTGTCCTGTCACTACCTGCTCTTGTAAAAGAGGGGTAGAATCCCCTCCTTTAACTTTCTGCCCACTCTCTTTTGGACACAGCCCAGGACATGGGTGGTTTTTGGGCTGCAAGGGCACATGGCCAGCTCACGGCCAGCCTCTCCTCCAGCAACACCTCCAAGTCCTTCTCAGCAGGGCTGCTCTCAAAACGTTTGAAATGCTAAAATTGCCAGAACTCTACTTCAGCTCTTTAGCCAGAAAAAAAAAAATATTAAAAAATAATTATAATACTTCCCAGCCATTTCTCACCCCCCATGAAGTTTGCAAAGGGAATGTGAACAGAATACACAGTATTTAGCATAAACAGCTTTGAACCATTTCACATTCTAGCAAAATTTATTCCCACCCAGGCTCTATGGCAATGCTCCTTCACTGAGTGTGCAGTCAGTGGCATTATCACCATCTCATCAGCAGCAGTGACTGGGGCTGTAGGAATAGAACTCATTACTTTCAGCCTCAAAGCAGCCCCGAAATAAAGGTTTTTTTTCCTCTGCTTAGCTGTTTGTAGAGGACTCAGTGCATACTTTGACATAATGCTTTTGAAGTCAGTGAAACCAACACTGAAAAATCCCTTTGTTGGGTTTGGCTGTGCAGCGCTGGAAAGTTCAGAAGAAAATTGAATATGCAGATATTTTTCCTGGTAAAAGGAGAGAACGTTCTCATAAGACAGAGAAAATCAAACTATTTCTTAATTTATGTATAGGAGTTCATGTACTTTTATAACTGCTAGAAAGAAGTCTTAGAGATTGAGGGAGAACAACAGGAATTTTTAACACATGTGTAGTAATGATAAGCTAAACTCGGCCATAGAAAATAAATGTCTCCTTTTCCAGTAATCCATAACATTAAAGAACTGTAATAAGAGGAACCTTTAGTATTGATTCATTAAAATAAAATAGCATTCTTTTAATTAACAACCCCTCTCTTGAGATTGCCAGCCTTATTCACATATATTGAGAGCTCTTCTGATGTTCCATAAGACAACGATCTCTTTTTTCCTTTTTTTCTTATGTAAGCATAGTTTTAGTGGGATTTTTAACTCTTTTGTTGAACATAGCATATCAGCATGTTAAATATTTATATTTTATGGAAAAAATGACTGTTAAATGAACAACTATTGTGAGGAGGGGAAGTTTTTACATGATGGGCTATCAATGACTGGCATGTGTTCATCTGAAGATGAACATGGTTGCAAACAAAGTATGAAATTCATCTTTTTAAACAGATGCACAGGAACCCAAAATGCAATGCCAAAACCTCAGGTTTATTCAGCAATTATTTAAAATATAATGCAATTATTATCTGAACCCTCTTGGTTGCTGCAGAGATGGAATCTCAGCTCTGAAGGTTGAATTTCGTATCTCAACAGGTGCTGGCCTGATTGAGTCCATGAACCCAGGTAAAAATGTCAATTTACTCTCAGTGGTAGCTTTGCAAACTGGATCCTCAGTTAGGGGGTGATCAAACAAGCAGTAAAACCACCAGGACTCACAGCTTCTGAGAGCAGACAATAATAAATAAGAAAGTGTGTCCTCAGCTAGTTAAGCCCAAGCAGCAGCCAGAACAGCTCATCTGGTTGCCCAAAGTGTTCTGATCTCTGCTATGGATGCAGATGCACTTATCCCATTGACATATCATCTCAAAAACATATATCACATTATGCTACCTTGCTGTAATGCTCAGTGCTAATTTTAATCTTACCTGAATTTAAGGTAATGAAATTAAAATAATAACATAAGGTAATTAAACAACCAAAGGAGACTCCTTCTTTTGCATAATAATCTTACTAACTCCGCCTAAAAATATTATATATCATTATCAAATGAACTTAATAAAATAACCTTAAAGCCAACATTTCTAACACAACAAAGGAACTCACCTTTTTGACAGTTCTCCTTCTGGCCTTTACTCATCAGAACTTACAATAAGTTTTTTTTAAATCAAAACTTGACCCTTAAATCCTTTGAAAACCATACTAAGTGCATAGAGCTCCTATAATGACACCAACATTTTTCTGAGAATAGAGACAATGATTGTATCTTGAGAAGTGACTGTCACTTGGTTGATTTGGGAATTTCAAACAACCAGTTGTCAAAAGACAAAAGTTCTTTTAAGCTCCTGTCTTACATATCCACCTATTTAACACACACACACAATCAATTTCAGGGAATAGTTTTGCATGTCTTAGTTTTTTGAAGAGTGGATTTTTTCCTTTTATAAGGGGAATAATATTTTATTTAATAATTTATATTATTATATAATTTATAATATTTTATAAGATAGTTCTCTTATGAATTTTGGACGGTCAGTTAAAGCCTAAATGCTTTAATAAGAAAAAGCTCCAGCTGCCCAGGGATTTGAGAGAACCTGCCTGTGCCCACTGGGGCTCTGAGCAGGCGACAGTTCCCAGCAAGAGCAATATCAAACCTCTTTATCTAATCATCCACTGTTATTCACTGGTGCTTTCTATTTCCTTCAAAAACTCAGACATCCTAAAAGAAAAAACCCTCACAACTCCCATATGCTGCCCTCCCTGAACATATTTTGGGTGTGTTCTTTGTTGCTTGGGGTTTTTTTTCGTAAATTGAAAACCACAGGAAATAAAGGAACTTCACATGCAAAAAAATAAATTCAGATATCACGAAGAGTCCAACTAAATAAAAAAAAGTCTAGAAAACTCAGGGCTGCTACTGCATCTCTCCTCACAGTCCCCTGTTGTGGCAAAGCTCTGAAGGAGTCTCCAAACAGCATGAGATTTTATAGACCATATGATCTGTAATATTTACCATGCATAATGGAAATAGATAAGGCAAAGCAAACAGCTTGAATTTTGTATTTCCTTGCTTTTTATTTAGTCTAGGTTGTTAGCACCATGTGAATATATATATATATATATATATTTGGGAGTCTCTGGGTTTGTGTGTGTATGCGTATGTGTGTATATATAGGTATAAACAAACATATAGAGTCATTTTAATGCATTTCTCACTTATCATAAAAAAATTCTGAGCAATCAGCTTGTAGCTTCTAAAATTTCTCAGGAAAAGAAAAAGCATTGTTTATTTTGGTCAGAATCAGGAAAAACACGTTATGTTTTGTCAGCTTCTGTGTTCTCTCGTTGTCCCTGGTGTGAGCTGCTTGTTTGTGGAGCTCTTGAGTTTTAATAACAACAAATGTCAACACCTACAATCAGAATATCTGACCATTGTTTTATAACTTAAAAATGCACTGCTGTAAAGTGCAAAGCAAATGAGAATAAATGGGAAATGCATTTACTAACCACACTTTTTTATTTAGCAGTACATAGAGGAGTGGGGAACAGAGGCTCACAGGAATTTTAAAGTAGGAAAAAACCCTCCATATTGCATTGGAAATGTAAAGGCACATATTTGAAAGTGATTCCTCTACAAAAAAAGATATATGTGCAAGTGCAAGGTCATATTGCCAACGCCTGGCTTACTTGCCTGGATTTACATTTGGAACATCTGACAGGGTCAGGGAAAGAAAACAAATATGTGGGTAATTCAATATATTAGGAGTTACCTGTTACTCCTTTGTTGAGCCTAATAGGGTCATTTTGCCTTCTTTCATTATTTTAATTTTATCTATGGAAGTTTGTCCCCTCAGGTTTTGCACCTGTAATCATTGTTTACTGGTATCTATTACATATATATCTCCCAGTCTGCTTGAAATCTGCTCCCACCAATCTTTACTGTTCCACACTTATATATACTTTTCTGCCAAATTAAAAGATAAAACCATTCTCCTCCAAAAGAGGTTCAGAGAAATCACCTCCTGCCAAGAAGGTGCTGCAGGGAAGACAACTTTACCCACTAACAAAGTGCATGAGATGAAGGGAAGAGCCATTCTGTGCCAACATTTTCCTGACTGGAAGTATAAATTCACTAGGAATACTTCCCTGGCTCGGACATCTCTCAGCCAAGGCCACCTGAAAGACAGGAATCCACTTCCATGTGATTTGAATCAGGTCCTGAGATGGCATATTTTCCATTTTTGGCTACTTTTCACCATTACCTTCAGATGAGATTTAATTTTATGAGAAAGAAACCCTTCATCTTACGAAATAATTGAAGTTTTGTGGTTATATTCTTGATTATTATTTGCAGAATTGTTTGTATTATTAATATTTGATGATAACTATTGATTGGGAATTAGTCTCATCAAGGATTTCTAATTACCTACTGACATTGTTTATCTTACCTTATTGGGTCCTGAAAAATGTATAAGGAACTTAGAAGAATGGTGAAAATAATGTACCTAGAGCATATATTAGTGAGCTATAGATAATTTGCACTAAATCTCCTGAAACTTTTTGGGTTTGTACACGGTTGCATGAAAATCTTACTGCCATGTTGACAAGCTTGGGCTTTTTCTAGTTAGAACTTTTATTTCCTTATTTGACTTTGATTTTTTAATTTGGAGTCCTTTCCCCTTTTTCTCATGTTTAAGAAGGGTTAGTCATGAGTTTATTATAACATATGTAAATTTGCTTATTTTTAGAAGACGTCCTTTAGCATTCTGGTTTCCTCGTCAGGGTCTGTAGTGTTAATAGCTGGGTTCATAAAATTATTATCTACAGCGAAGAAACTGCTTTCCATACATAGAAATTTAATGAGATGGAAGTTTCCAGGAGCTGAAGTGATTCTCAGCAGTGGTTTGGTAGATTCTCATAACATCTGCGCATGTAAAGACTGGAAATACTCAATGCCAGTAGAAATGTCATTAAATTAAATCTGCTTTTCTATTTCACACACACACATGCCTCCTCCTCCCCTTAATTTATTAGCTTGGTGAGCTAAATGCTAATGAATATCCATGTTTACTGACCAGGTGATCATCTTTCCTCAGGCAAATCAGGTTTCCAGAGCACCACAGGGTTAGGGTTTATTATTTATGTTATTTTATCTCCCTAAAGGACTGAAGCAGTGAGTACATGTATCCATTACAACCCAGTTGTGAACAGGATCACTTCACTAGAGACTGGAAGATCCCTCTACCCCTATTAACCTGACATGAGTAATTTATTTATCATTTCCATAAGCTTTGGTATTATCACTACAAGGCAAACAGCAGTGTGGCAAAACCCCCCACGCTGCACTTACTCTAATAGACCCTTGTGCCCTCTCCCACCCAGACATGATTCCTGCTTATTCCAACAAATACAGGTGCTTCAGCAGGGGATTTGGGTGCATTTGGTCTATAAACACCTGGAGCTGTTTTCTTTCACCTCGTTTTTTTCCTCTCATTCCAAACAAATGTGCTTCAGCACAAAGAACACAAGGACTGACCAGCTTTGTTATGCAAACATTAAAAGTTAAAATGTTCATCTCCTGTGTTCAGACAAACCCCACATTCACCCACAAAAATGCAAAGGCTGTAGAACAGGCATTAAATAACCTTTTGAGACATGCTTTTATCACTAAATCTGTGGAAAATAGGAATGACAAAACTGAGTTTGCCAGAAAAGCACAGATATCAAGAGAGTATCCAGCATTTCATTTTGGTTTTCATCCTTGCTGGGCAAGTAATTCATAACCTGTGTATAAGTGCATTTTAATTTCATCTTTGTGCAACGCAGAGAGAAGCAAAGCTGTCTTCTGTCTTGCTTCCATGCACCACCTTCATCACTTACATATATTAAACCCTCCTTTATTCCTGACTGCTCTTTCTCAGCTGTTCTCCAGACTACACCTCCTGACACTCACGATTAAGGAACTCACCATTCAAAGCAAAAGTAAGTGACTTTATCATTTGATTGTAGATTCTAAGGAGCAAAGCCTCTAAAAGATTAAATATTTAATCCTTTGATCTGCCGTGTTGGCAAGTGCCCTATCTATTTTATAAGCAGGTTGACAAAAGCATTATGGGGCCTGGGATTTGTGTAATGAACCAGTGTTAAACCTTGCACTCTTCAGTGCCAAAAAGTGGAATAAGGTCTATCTAACAGACAATGTCACTGCAAAACTTCCTGTAACAGCACCTGGGGCTAAACTGAGCATTGATGTTATTTCAAACAATTTTGTGAGATGATTTTAATAAGGCATTTAAGACAAAGTCACTGAATATATTCAGAATCAACTATAAACAAGTTGTTAAGAAGTGAGAGAGTCCATTACAAAGAAAGGGCTGAACAAATTTTGCAGAGCAGATCGATGGCTCTCAGAGAGCAGGGAAAAGAAGTCTGGTCACAGAAGACTGGGGAAGGTCAAACCTGGTATCGAGTGAAAGGGTGGAAGAGAAGTATCGGGAAACTGCAACTGAAAGAACTCATATGAAGAAAGGAACCAAACAATCTGTTAAACCATTTGTACACACCTCGTCAGCGTTTTATGAAGATTACAAAAAAAAAAAAATTCTACTTACTATTATGAGTTTACCCTTAGATAATTCTTCTTTCCTTGTTCTTAGATAAACCTTCAGTATCACCGAACTGGGTCCACTTAAGAAAGTTTAAGAAGGACAAGCAGACAACAGGAAAAGTTTAAGCTATAGCCACCATGAAAATGTTGAAAGAACACTTTTTGATCAAGAACATAAAAGCATAATAACAATCTTCCAGTATTTAAAATGCCACCAGTAAGAGATCTGTCACCAGTTGTACCACAAATCAACCTTATTAAGACAACACATAGTGAGCTTTATTTGCACGAGGGTTAGGTGTTAGGGAGACCCTGCTGATTTTGAGGATGGATAAACCTTGGAATAAGTCACACAGGAAAAAAACCCCAACAAAACAATAGAATTTTAGTTGATATTTTTGCAAGAGAGCATTTTTCAGAAATTATTTAGATATAATTGATCCTCCTACCCTCTGGCTCTGATAGACTAGTTAACCTTTTCAAGTCCATTCTAACTTAACACTTGGGTGAATTCTCCTGCAACTCTCATATAACAATGTCCTTTGGCAAGTAACTGCTGGTGTGACAAGTACTTAATACAGACTCAAAGCCAGTGCTCCAAAATAGTTATGTTTCAAAGAATTCTGAAGGGAAACCCCTACCCCTCAAGTAGATTAAGCAGTCTCTGGAAGGGATTATCTCTCCTCATTTTAACATTAAAAATACTACATTACACACTGGCACAGTTGCAGTAGGCAAGTAATCCTTTGCCTTCTGAGGTATTTGCAGTAAATCTTCATTCTTTGTTAAAAAGAAACAGCACCAAAATGTGACAAAAATGTAAATTAGCACCTCTGATTTAGAAACTAAACAAACCCATTGAAATTCAGTAAGGAACAGACTTTCTTGACTTTAAAAACTGGCATAGAATTGTTTAAGAATACTGAACTGTTTAGAAGCGATGGCCAAGGCAGAAACATTAACTTTATTCCATTGAATTTGTCAGCCAACAATGGAAAGGCTAAAGGTCAAATCTCTCTTACAAAAAAACCCAAAACAACAAAAAAAACCTTACTCTGCAGTAACAAGATAGGACTCAATCAATCTGTAATTACCTTTATGAAACCCCATGAACATTCCTCCATCTCAGTGATCTTTGGCAATCCCCACAAATGTGGTGCCATTAAGAATACAAGCAGCTCATTATTTAACCTCCTGTGTTTCTCATTCTGAGGGAGCTCAAATGTTGCACAAAACAGCAGCTACTCACACAATCCAGATCTTGGAAGATTGGAGCCAACTTATTTCTTTCTGAAATGGAAGAACAGAGAAAGTATCCAGTTGCATTTTAGCCTTGTCCTTCTCAAAAACGGAGCTCAAAAACTGAAACAGAGCCATAAGAGTTCTAAGGTATGTAATCAATACAAAACCATGCACAACATTAATGGATGAAACTAAAACTACTGATAAGATCTAAAGAGCACTGGAGTTCCACAAGAATGGATGTTTTGAACTAGGTTTCTGACCTACTTCACCAGAATTTCTTTAGAAGGCTTGCAAGATTTTAGTATCACCTCTGAAGATGAAAACTCGAATTAATTCATGCTTTTTATAATTAAACAGCAATATAGTATGTAAAATGTGACCAAAAAATTACAGTCGCCATCAAAGGATACAAAGAGGGAAGTGACCTTACTGAAATAGTTCTCAGGGAATAAATTCTCACAACAGGAGTTTCAGATCTGCTGTTGTACTGGGACTGAGGCTAAAATTATAAACCTATATATTCCCCAAATTATTTTTTCCAAATAAAAGAATAGGAAGAGAGCTAAATTTTGCAAATGGAAATAACTTAAGGATTTAAAAGTTCAAGTCAAAAATACTAAAATTACATTAGCTCCTGCTTTTCTTGCTAAGGGAACACCTACTTCAGTTTCTCAGATTGTATAAAGGTCAGTCAGTGAGCAAGGAGATGACAATGTTATTGCCTAAAAAATGAGCTTTTACTTCTTACAGGCAAAGGTAAGAAACACATTCCATCAGGGTAACATCTGAAAATTGAGATTTACAGGTAGACCCTACAAATCCCCCCAATTTTTTTTTTCCTGCCAACCAGCACTTTAGGTTTTACAGTGAAAATTTCTGTGAGGAAGAAATATCACAAATGTATCATTGCTCTTTTTCGTGGTATTCTCCCAAATATGTTAAACAAGTTCTTCCAAACAGTCAAGGACTGATAATTTAGATAGAACAGACTACTAAACTGGCTCTCAGTACTCCAAGTACAGTAGGATGAATCCAGTCTAACTCCGCTGTGCAACATTCCAAGGGACCACCCATACCTTCCCCAGCCCAGCTCAGCACCATGTGAGCTGTCTGAGAGCTCTCATCTTGTGGAAAGGAGGGAATTTAAACACATACTCATTGAATCTTTAAATAACAAGCAGGTTTTCACCCATTTCCTGCCAGTGACATTTTTGAGGTGCCTTAAGAACTTGTTTTATTCCTCACTTTAAAAAAAATAAACTCCTTTCTGGAAGTTCCATGAAAAATAAAATTGAGAAGACAGTAGTGGAAAAGCATATTGGAATAGAAAATATCTTTTAGTAAGAGAGGAAATCGATTACAAACCAGTCCCAAGGACTAATGCCTGCTTGGTTTACTGTACAACATGGTTAAAAAGCTGCCACTTACCAATTTATGCCTCCAATCTTCCTTCTATCTGCTCTATATTACAGGGATTACAGAAGTGACCAACAGAAATAAGCAGAAAGTTTATTTGGATTTGTACTTTTGTGCCTGACCTCGGTGCTGGAGGCAGAAAATCTGCAATCATTTGTTTGATCTCTCAGCAGATACACTCAACACCAGTTTTGCATTCAGGCTTCCAAGATCCTCAAAAATTCCCCCTCATAGTGTAGTAGAAGGAAAATCCCACAACAGCAAAGAGAAGAGCAGCGTTACACACACTTTTTTGGTTGACAGTGCACTACTGAAGAGTGAATGAGTCAAATCCAAGCAGAGCTGAAATACTAGCTGGATATACCCCTTGAAGAAAAGAGCAATTTTTTACCAGATATTGCTTGATTTCTTTAAAAAAATGATAATATCTCACTAGTAGGACACTTTGATTTTTCACTTTTAAACAACAAATTTTTTCTGAGCATTTTATCTGACATGTAATACTGAATTATAATGTAAAAATATGAAAAGGAAAAACTGAGAAAGGAACAAAAAAGGACCTTTTAATATTTAATCTTACAGGTTCTCTGAGAGAGAACCTACACTGATGGACATCAAAGCAAGTCTCTCTTTTTACTGACTTAAATCTAAAAATTACATCTAAATGCACTAATTTAAATCTCAAATCACAGGCAGAATTGGATTCCACCCTTAACACGTGAAATTTGTATTTACCTATTGCACTTGTAGCATCCTCCATTACACAGTCTTACCACAGAGTCCTGCAATCAACTGCAACGTGTCACAAAAAAACAGACCTTGTCCAGCTAAAACTTCATATTTCAAATTTTGGAGGGTGATTTCTGTTCTGTGTAACCACATTCTTATGTAACAATATCATCATTCTAAGTGTTTACATCCTTCCAGTACTTCAAAATCCCCTTCCACTACAGTTGGCAGAAACCTACTAAATTCAGGATACATCTGTGCCATAATGCAATAGAAATGGCTCTAAAAGGTGTTGAAATGCCCCCACAAAACATGCTGGAGTTAATTTATTTCAACCAATTTTGATGTGGCTTTGAGGACTGAATGCCCATCAGCAATTGCTGCCCATCAGGGGCACTCCTTGTGGGCACAATCCAGTGTCACTCCAAAATGGATCTTCCTTGGCAGGGATAAGCAGTGTGCTTATCTCCTCCAGTGCTAAAACAATGAAAAATCCAGAGAGAAGTTGGTATTACACTGCCTTTTTGGAAAATATACATATTGCTGTGCCTCACTCAGATCGAAGTTAGTTCTCCGATATCGACGGAATTGTATCAGAGACAGGTGTAATGTATCACCTTGGCTTTCAAATGTAGATAATCTACTAAACTGAATGTATTTTGGCTGCTAAACAGAAATTCCACCACAGGAATATAATTGAAGCTTTTAGATTTTGTCAGAACAACCCCCAGACTGTTTGTGGCAGAAAAGGGAAGGAGTAGCTCATCACAGGCAGCCAGAAGGTTCAGTAGCGAGCTTTCACCTTAAGTGTGTGCACTTAAATCCCCGCTCTGTTTGTTTGAAGTGGGGACTAAAAGTTGCCTTGTCCTCCAGACTTTGCCTTCACTGACAGAGTTGGTCTCTCTCACACAGTTGAAAGCTGAAGTGGCTCTTTGGGGACAACCCACTGACAGTCGGATGCCTGACCCTGCTCCTCTGATGTGGCCACAGGCTGGAGCATCTGCTTCCCTGCTCTGGGGCCACAGGGACTCCATCCACTTCACACTTTGATCACAAATGTGGTACTGGCAAGAGCTCCTTCAAACAGACACATTCCTGCAAAACAATAACTCCAATTATTTTACTCGCACTTTTTTCCCTTTAGTCCTGATCAGTTTGAATGAATCTCTGGCTGGTTGTTCACCCCACAGTTACAGCTCACCAAGGTGTGTGGCAACAAATTTGGGTGGTTCAGAGCACAGAGTAGCCTGCTGTCTGCAACTATCCTCAATCCAGGCATTTAGCAAGAGCAGCAGGAATTGCTTAATGCCTTCAAATTCTGTGTTCATACACTTGAGGACAGTGCAGCCTTCACAGAGATACTCTGGGAGGCCTTGTCCCTGAGCAGTGCTCTGTCCAATGTCACCCCAAACTGGCCCACACTGTCTTTCTGCCCTTCAGATCAATACAGCTGTTCTGGAAATCAAAGGGATATACAGTTCTCATCCAGTCAGAACGGAGGTGCATCCATAAGGAACACAATAACAGCACAAAGAGTGGCAAAGGCAGATTACAGAAGGTAACAGGATATTATGCCAAATAAATTCAATTCCAAAGGGGGAAAAAAAAAAAAAAAAGATAAGAGAGCCTCACACAGGCTTTTGTTTCACAAATAACCACCTATTTGCTTTCTGAGCACTATTTTGCATATGGTGTTATGGTGTTTTCTCATGAGAGGTTTTCAATAAGTCATGCAAAAGTTCAGTATTTTATGACTTTTATTAGGCTTTAATTTAACCGACTCTTCCATGCGCCCTCCTAACGGCTGAAGGGAAATGAAAGGATTTCTTATATAGCACGCTTAATTCTTTTCTTTCAAATTCATCATCTTTAATTTCACAATAAAAGTAATCATAAGTGTATCTTTTTTTAAAGGCTGCATTGTTCTCTCATGCCTGTAAACAGGGATAACCTTGGGGAAATCTGTGAACACGCTCCCTAATGTGCTTTGCAAGAGTGGCTGTGTTTCTTTCTCAGTCCAACCACAATACACTCTGGCCCAACATTCTTAGTCTGGCTTGCAGACCTTCTTCTTGGTGAATACAGGTGACCGGGTCATGAAATTTAAATTCAATTATATGACTATCTAAACCAAATGTTAATCCATAAAGAAACAACCCTTCCATTTACAGATGAGGATTTGCCAAACAAACACTGTTCAAACTGTATATGAATTAATAAAGTTCTGAGCTGGTCCCTTGAACTTATCCCATTTTACTGATGAAATCCATCTAACACTACAAGTTTAACATTACAAGTGAGTACCTATATAAAAAAAAGACATTTCACAACCTAAAGTAAACCAGAGTCTTTTTTTAAAAGCTTCAGTGGTGCAACTCTGCATAATGCAAAACACACTCCTCATTGCAAATAAGTTAACAAAGTGTTATCATCGTGTGTGAGGTGTGATTTTAACAAACTGCTCTAAACAGTCACAGAAAAAACCTGAATGCTGCAAAATACACAAATTTAGGAAAACATCTGCTTGGAACCTAAGTGTGTAATTGCTATCACATTAGTGTGAAAATCTATCATCATTTCAAGGAAAAGCTGAATTTGACTGCAAACACTCATATTTATGACTGAAAGCTTAGTTATTTCTTCCAGGTGGTATATGGAAAAGAGAAATATTTTCTGGAAAAAATGCAGAATACATTTGTGTGTTTTGCATGTTTCATTACAAAGCTGTCTCCTAAATACCAAAAGACAACACCAGAATTTTGTTACAGAACTATTCCCAGGGTTTTAAGAACTAAGTGGTTTTTTTTTGCTTTGAGACATACAAAAATATTATCTGAAGTCAGCTGACTATTTGAAAACATCATAGAGGCTTGTGGAAAAGTGACCTGACAGTCTATGACTTACCTGGAAAAATCAAAGGCTAAATACAAGTAAGAACATTCCTGAGTTGAAATCTACACTGTATTCTGATTATAAATATACTACTTCTATAAGCATTTTGATTTGTTTTATAAATATTATGGTATCACCTTTCTAACTAGACTATGAAGTAACTATGTTACTTTCCACAGATTTTTCCTTAAAAAATGTGAATTTGGCAACTGGATCATTCTCAAGAATGATCTCACCTTTTTGAGCTACCTTGTTTAGCATTTCTTTTATTGCTAAGAATCATGCAGCTAATTAAATCACCTTTGTCTTAGCTTTTCATTTTCTTCCTCGTAGAAAAACCAAAATAAATTCACCATGCTCTTCTCAGGGGCTGAATAAAAGCAAATGAAAATGGGAGTATTTCACTTGACAAATTTAATCCATCCATCTGTTCTAAACTTTTCTGTCAAAATCCCCAAAATATACCTGCTGCTTTCCCAATAACCAAGCACACAGCAAAACCTGTGATGTGGAAATGAGCAGGAGATGACATTTGCCTGCTAGTCTAATGTGTATTAGGTTTTGACACTTGTCTATCTTCCTCGTCAGCTCAGAAGTCATGTGGATTTGTTCAAAGATATTGCCATGCTCACACAGACAACATGTTTCTCTCTTTATCATATCTGACACAGTGTAAGGCAATAATATGAAGGGAAATACTGTAGCTATTTCAAAATCTACTTAAATATCACTTCTTGCATTTCTGCCCAAAGGTGAATTAATTTACTGGGGTTTCGAACCACTAAGTGTCCCCTGATACTTGAGTCAAGTATCATATATAATATTTTACACAGAATTTTACAGTGGTATAAGTATACCATGTGTGTCAGTAGCAAAAGACCAAATGGATGTCACAGCGCAGCAAATTGTTAAACACCAGGCCTTATTTTTCACACCAGTGTTTACAATGGTTCCCAAATGCCATTGCACTGAGTTTTCTTCTGATTAATTTCCAAGGAGAAGGGGATCCCAGCTACGGTTCTGCACATTTCCAAGCCACCCAAGCTGCCTGCTGGAGGAAGGATCATCTGCAACACCCACGCCCTGCTCAGGCTCTGATCACACACCACGACAGAGGCAACAGCAGATTTGCCAACAGACAGCACAAAAATAAAGCTTTAACTGCAAGGGATATAAATCCCATATCTACAGGCCCCACAGCCCTGCCTGTGCCACCTTTCACTCCCAGTGGATCTTTGCTATTCACATGGCTCTGTCCTATTGACTCTATGAAACATGGCACTAAAAAATAAGAGATATTGGGTGAGATACGAAAGTCGCCTTCTCAGGGAATTGCGCTTCCAGCTGCCATTTACACCTTCCCAGTTCCTTCTGCATGTCCTCCTTCCATTTCTGCTTGGTTTCATCATTTAACTCCACGGATGCTGAGAGCTGACCTCCCTAGCATGCAGTTTTGGGGTTGTAGCAATTGTAAGAGAATAAACTCCATAATTCTCTATTGAAACACACATTTAAAAAAAAAAAAAAAAAAAAAAAAA
>VXAY01005517.1:1299517-1344353 GCA_013399855.1 Oxyruncus cristatus
AAAAAAAAAAGGCATTTTCCTGAGGTTGCATTTAGTTTGGTATGTTCTTGTCTTCTAAACAACATCTACCAAAAAAAAACAAACCAACAAACACAACCTGATTAAGAGAAAAGGTCAAGTTCCAATCTTCACACAAGAAAGTCTTGGCAACTGAGTGAAATAATCATGAATCCACACAAAAAAAAAAAAAAAACAAAGAAAGAAAACACTGAAACTATCTGCTCCTGGGAGAGGTAGAGGAAGGAAGTTCTGTCTTGAACAATGTTCATAAGACCTGCTCCATTCAATAAGATAACTTGTAATTCCTGGATCCCTGGAGCTCCTTAGAAAGGCTTTATTGAGAAACCTTTCTCTTTTGCTTAAAATGTCACAACCTTTATGTATATATATATATATATATATATATATATATATATATATATATATATATATATATATATATATATATATATATATATATATATATATATATATATATATATATATATATATATATATATATATATATATATATATATATATATATATATATATATAGTTTTTTTCTTTTCCATTGTCCTTAAGCTCAAAAAGCAACAAAACTTCTAATATTTTCAAAACAGTGAGCAACCCAGCCTGCCATAATTCAGTATAACTGTCTTTCTGGCAAAATAAAACTACTTTAAGTGTGTTGGCAATGTGAAGCACTAGATAATTGAAACAGTAGTAATCAGTGACACATCAGTACCATTATTATATGCAGCTTTGATAGTGAAGGTTTCTGATTTGAGATTATTAAACTAACATTAACTATCCCTGCCTGGGTATATTTCACACTTCACACACATTTACTGTAGAACCTGAGCATCTCACAGTCATTTATAATTTATCTTCTCTGTGAGACACAAAAACTCTATTAGCCCCATTCCCACATACAGGACTAGGGGACACAGAATAAGTCACTTCCCAATTTTACATGCAAAATTGCTCCCATGAGAAGGTGTAGAAGTGGCAAATGTGGGCCTTGGACTAGTTCCACAGTCAGTGCCCATCTTTCCTCACAGACCCCTGCTACTGGGATTATGAACATTTGCAATACACTCTAAAATATACTGTTGGCTTTTCAAAATTCTTATGCAAGACTGACAGGAAAGAGTAGAAAATATGATAATGTAGTGCTATTTCCTATTTCTTTGGATATTTTTTGTTTGAATTAATTTCATAATATAGTAATATTTTGAGGACCATAATAAAGTGTTTGAACAGTTGTCACCTGTGTATTGATGTTTGTGAGGTATAATTATACCTTAGTATTTTAGCAAACAGACATTGCAACAATAGATTTTTAATAATAGGGCCTGGTTTTCTCTTTATGACTTAAGTGCATCTTCTCAGTTCCCCACTTTTAGCTGAGCTTTAGATGTAAATTTGGACTCATATCTCAAGCAACCTTAGCACAAATCTTAGCACAATCTTAGAACAAAGGGGTTTTACAGCAGGTCTCCAGTTGTAATTTAAACAGGAGATGGTGGGGAAAGGTACATACGCATATGAAAATGTTTTAATAACAAATATAATTGCAAAGGAGCTTCAGAGAAAACAGAATTTGTGACAAATCCTTGGGGAACAAAAGTGTAGGCACTTAGGGCTTTTAAAACTCAGAATCTTTATACCTCAGAATCACATGAACTGGGCATTTTTCTCACTGCAATGGAACGATAGGGACAAGCAATCAGGATGGAACCCTTTCCCTTTGCCCTCTCTGATAACTTATTCAGCATGATGGGGTGATCTGTCTTCTCCTTTCCCAAGTAATATTCATATCACAGTCACATTCTGCTCTGCAAGATGATCTGTGAGCATTGCTTGTCAAATGGAGATATATTATTCAGTAGCAATGGTGGTGGAATAGGTACCCCACCTTTCTCTCATTCCCTATTAGTCTTTACCTGCAAAGCTTTGACAGAAACAGGCCTTTTCCTATTGAGAACTGCTTTTTACTTTAAATCACCTCCAAATTTATAGTGCCTGCCCAATTCCCCCTAACAATTTCTGCTCAAAATAGACTTAGAACCATTTCTCCTGAGGAATTTTCTGCTTCAACTGAAGTCTGTCAGCTGCCCTTCTTCACTGTCTGCTTGGAGATGTTAAGGACAAGAGGCATGGTAAGATCTTCTTGTATCACTTGCTACGAACCCAGGTTAAAAAAAAAAAAAAAATTACCTATTTGCACCTCAGAGAACCCAATATATTTTCCTTGACTAAAGCATATCAAATATCTAACAATAAACCACTCCAGATTAAAAGCAAATACTTTAGTAGATAAGGCTGAGAATATATGAGAAGCCAACACAACTCTCCTCCAAAAGTCTTACTAAAGTTGTCTGCTACAGACAAGTAAAATGAGGGTATATAATTCCAGGAGTATAAATAGTCTTTCTGCTCTTACATCAATATTTTATGCTATTCATGGGGAGTCACTAAGGTATTATTAATTGCTTCTAGCAACACAGGTAAATTAAAGGCTGATCTATTAACAACATTAAAGCTTAAATATTAATTCCTTGAAGCCACAAAATGTACTAATGTCAGAGCTGAAAATGGAAATGTTAAAAAAAGAAAGAAGGTGTTGGCTTGTTTAGAAGCAAGGGCTGCATTGTGGTTTTAGGCACAGCCTTGAACAAAAGGCTCTGGGTAAACTGCAGCAGCCCAGAAATAGCTTTGGGAGACGTTGTGCCCCAGGCAAGTTCTACTCTACAAAGTTCTGGCAGAGCTGTGAAATGAGGTGTGATTTGTGACCCAAGCACCCCTGCTCCTTGGGCAGGCAGTCACAAAGGCAAACACGGTGTCCCTGCTGGCACAGCCTCCTGTGCCCTGTGGGGAGGGACTGAGCCAGGCAGCTTTGTCTAAGCCTGGTTTAACCTGTGGTAGCTGCTGTCACACCAGGAGTGCCTGGCCAGCACAGTGCACAGGTGCAGCTGCACCAGGGACTGTTTATAGTGCAGAGCAGGCTTCAAAAAGTGGATAAATAAGTGTCAGTAAAGGAATTGACTGGTTTATGGTTTGTTCAAAAGAACTATAAGAACCATAGAATCCCTGAATGGTTTGGGATGGAAAGGACCTTACAGATCACCTTGTTCCACCGCCTGCCATGGGCAGGGACACCTTCCACTATCCCAGATAGCTCCAACCTGGCCTTGAACACTTCCAGGAATGGGGCAGCCACAGCTTCTCTGGGCAGCCTGTGCCAGCAACCTCACCTTCCAAGTCAGAGTCCTGAGACTACTTCCCCCATCCTTGTCCAGAGTTGTAGGTGAAGTGAAGGTTACGACCTGACATTTGGATATTCTAAGCCTCGGTGTCAATGCCTATCATTTGGTATCTATTGATTTTTCAGTTCTGTCTTTAGCAAAACACGCATGTAAGCTGTGAACCAGTTCATTTCACAGAACATTTTAGAGACTGCTTGGAAATGGAGTTATAAACCCAGCGGGAAACGAAGCAGAACCAAATTAATTCTCTTTGCTTTTTCAATGACTCACAGTATGGCAGATACAGCACGACAATTCAACAGCATTGGTTTCAACAGATAAAAATAATAATGAAAAAAATGCAACAATTGGTAGATAGGAGTTATTTAATAGTTATATAGCCCTGTGACTCTCCTATAACGTCTGCCACAGATACAGCTGAGTGCTAAATGCACTTCTTTTAGAAACAGGTAGAATTAATTACATTGTACATGAAAAATTCAAACAGCTGATGACATCCCTATGCCAATGGTATCACTTCAAGTTCTGTGTCTTAAAAATGTCAATATTTTACTTTTACATCACAAATAATTGTACATTTAATTTTTAGTTCATGCTTTTGATTTAACTGTTTGTATCTTTGAGAAGTACCATCTTTACTTCCCATCTAGGCCAGATTTTGCCACCTCTCCTTAAGATAAATAAGTTTACTCTGAAAATGAACTTATTTCTATAGAAATCCTGAACCATAGGAATTATTTAATATGATTAATATGATTTGGCTAATTTTATGGAACAAACAAAGAAGAAGTAGGCAAATGTTGGGAAAAAGGGGCTGAAGTGTTACCTGATTCAAACATTCTCCCTAGAACTCACCTTCCATACAAGGAATGAAGCCTGGAGATGGGACACATGGACTTTTTGGGGGCTACACTGGTGATTAGATCAGGATTGCTCGAAGAAGTGTCAAGGTACAAAAATAATGTATGAATTTAAAAGCAGTATGAAATGGGCCACGGATATTCCATGTACACAAGCAAGAGGGTTCGTTCAAAAAAAATAAGAATACCATAGTACTACAGAGACACAGAATGCATATATGTGCATATATGTAGTTTCAAATGAATATTTCAAGTCATACTAAATATTTAAAAGCATTAATAACTGATGGAATTCCGATTTTGGATATACAAATAGCTTTTGAATCATACATGGTAAATAGGTTTGTTACATTAGATTTAGGTTTATTTTGTAGACTAGGGGATATGTATTGTTATTATTCATGGATGCAGGTATACTGGGAGGATAACCACAAGGAAATAAGCACTGAGCCAGATCCCAGAGACATGGATTTTACCTAAACTTCAGTAGTGTTTATGACCACTGTGAGCCATGACTTATGGTGGCCTGAAAAGCACTCCAGAAGAACAGACAAACAAACCTGGGCTTTTTGGAGAGATTTGAGGAGCCTCTTCTGGCTTTCTGGACATATGTATCTCTGAGAGCAGCTGATCAAAGTTAATAATTGATTAATCATATGCCCTCTAAGATACATTTACAGGTGAAAAATGACCGGCCCTTCATTCCCAGCTACTCAAAATGACGTATTGACTAGATTTTCCAACAAAGCAACCTCTAGAACAGCAACCAGTTTTAGATATAGCAGAGTAGGTAAAAAGGGAAAAAAAAATTTGATCCCTGTCCAAAGCAAACAAAAACCAAAGGCCTGCTGTGACAAGGGGAAAAAATAAATCCGATCGACATCTCATAGCAAAGTACAATTTCCTTGTAATGACTGTTTAAGCTAAAGCTATGACAAAACTGCAATGTTTATATGAAATCATGCAACTGTCACCAAGCTGTTCATTTTGATGGAAAGAACACACAATGCCTTTCATTCTAATATTTTCTAAATAGAGTATTTCTGGTTTTCAACTTGCACCTTTTTTCCCCCCCTGCCAAATTTCTCATCAGACCACAACAGAATTTTTTTAAACACTTAGAAAGCTGCCAATTTTAATTGCAACACTCTTTTGCCCTCTTTTTTTTTTTTTTTTTTAACTCCCTTGATTTTTGTCCTAATGAAGCAATTAGTCCCTGCTGAGGTCACTTATGTTTGCTCACAGATAGTTTTCTTGAATGTTCTCAAGAAGGTACATAGAGAAAGTCATTGTCACATAAAATGATGTTGACATAAACATCTTCTCCCACTGGGCCCAGAGCAATCATTGCACACAGTCAGCAATGACCTGCATCACCAACAGCTTTCACAAAACTCCTTGTCAAGCTTCTTCATCAGAGAGAGACAATTAGACAGTACCTTCACTTACTTGTCCACTGTCCTATCTCAGTACACCTTAAAAACCTGTTAGTATTACCAAAGTTTTTAAAATTAAATAATTAAAAATAATTTTTAATCCCATTTTTTTTTTTTTTAATAAGTTCTGCCACACTACAACAAAAGATGCTCCAGGAAATCAGCTTCTCAGAGGCAAATGTAAAACCATCAGAACCGTGGTGGATAAGGGAAATAAGTGTTTGGAAACTTTAACAAATTAATTGGTCGAGGTAAATTTATGCCATTTGCAACAATCCAGAAATCAATTATGATGCATAATCTTCACTAAGGTCTGTAAATTTTACATGAGAGTTAGCAGGACAGCAAAGAATATTAATGACAAGTTTTACAGAAGAACACTGATAAACTGGTTCCATTTGCTGCATTTCAATATTGAAGTAATATGAAATATTTTAGCGTTGACTGCAGAGACAGAGAAATGTTGGAATTTATTACTACACAGTTTATGTTTATTCTACTCAGACAATTCCTGCTGAGACACCCAAAAAATAACCCCAAGTTCAAGGCCAGGTTGGGTGGGGCTGGGAGCAACCTGGTCTAGTGGAAGGTGTTCTTGCCCATGGCAGAAGGGTTGGAACAATGTGATCTGTAAGGTCCCTTCCAAACCAAACCATTCCAGAATTCTGTGATTCAATGAAATTATCCACCAGAACTGTCCTCCCAGTCCAAGAAAATGTCTAGACAGTGTTGTATTTGTACAGCCAGACTGGGTAAATGGAATCTCAATGGCTGCATCTCAAAATGCTCACTTCTTTTTGACAATTCCAAAATATGTTTCAGAACTGGTTGTCTCTGATGTGAAAGACAAAGTTGAAATACAGTACCAAACACAGCCTTCAAACCCACTCTTTCATTGCGCAGCAATGCACTATTTTAGTAATTTCCATTATTTTTTCCCCGGTACAACACAGCCCTATAACCCGCAGCAGTTCCTGTCAATGGCTCTGTACTTCACAATACCAAATTCAGACCACACTCACACCACAGTGATGAAATCAATATAAAATCCCAATAGCTTGGATATATGCACATGGATATCCCTATAAATTACTTCTAATTATAGCAGCAGACAATTTTATTTAGGGGCTTTTCTTAGATTAGCAGGATTCCAGCAAGTTCTGTACCGCTGTAATTTAGGTAAATAGCACTTGTCAGAAGCAGACAGCTAATAAAAATTACATTAGAAAAGAGAAATATATAGGTATTTTTTTCCTTACTGCTGATTTTTTTGCATGTAGGGCTGCTTTTCTAAGTCTCTGTTGTAATTTAAACATCATCTGACAGCACTGTACTTGTGCAGCTCCATCATTTTAACCGGGAGGAAAAGTGATGACAGTAAACACCTGTAATAACCATTCTTTTTTAGCTCAACATTTTCAAGCACCAAGAGAGATTATGGAAAATAAATTTTTGCTGAAGTAAAGGTTCACATAATCTTGGGCAATGTTTTCAAGTAATTGCCTTAACACTGAAACATCTGCTGGCAGTAAACATTCACGACTGATGGTAGTTCTGAAAAAGAGATCTAAGGTTTAGCTCTTCTTCATATCTACTGAGATTCTTATCTTCTTTAACCACTCTGTCCATTTTTAGTCATATAAAATGTATTGCTGTCAGGTAAGGTAAGGTCAGAAAGTTGTTCTAGCTTTTTCTGAGAATCAATTGAATACCATCACCCCTGCCAGTCCTGGGAGATGTACCTTGGCTTCTGGTCTGCCAAACTGCTCCTCAGTTTCCAGCTTGCCTCCCCCAGGCTAGTTTTCTGTCTTTCCAACATTTTCTGTATTAACCCCCCACCCCAGGTAACTTGCTTCCTGGCTAATGACTACTTGAGAGGATTCATAGTTACAGAAAATCAATGTTTTAAATGGTATTGAACCATGCTCTCAGAATCTCAAGGTGACTGGTTCAATCTTTACTGATTAAACATGACACAGTATCATCAAAGTAAGCTGAAAAGTTGTTCTTTGCCTGTTTTCTTGTGCCTTTTCAGACAGAGCATCACACCATTTCAACCACAGCCTGAGCTGCAAGAAGACAATGGGAGCTTTGCAATGTATTTTAAGTGAGTAGAAAGAATCAAATTCGTCGAGTGTCTGAGGATTATCTGTCCGGGCTGAAATGTTTCCAAACCAGTGAAAGGGCATTCATTTTGGAAGGAGTTGATTTGAAAGTGTACATGCATAATAAGAGATATATAATATCCATCTACCAACCTACAAAGCTGATATTTTTCTGCTATCTACTTACTTACAGTAAAGCAATGTCTGAAGAGAGGATTCAGGACTCCCTCCCTAAGACAGTGCCTTTACCTTCAGGCAGCAGCAGAGAGGAGGAAGCAGCAGATCTGCTCCAGTATTTTTTCCTCTCCTGTGCAGTGAACACTTTCACACAGCTTTTTTTCTGGGTGATTTTTAAAAGCTGAGAATGGAATACATCAACCCCCCCCAGCCAGAGCAAGGATTACCCTGGGTTTTGCAGACCCTGGTCACTAAAGAAGTGTGAAGTGACATGTTTTTCACTGTCCTTTCTGGTCAGGAGACAGCAGTAAAGCCTCACCGAATCATTTCACAGAAATCATATCAGTGCATTTTCTCAAGAAAGAGTGCTGATCTCCAGATACCAAGTGGACATGAGTGTCCTCATATACCTTTCCCTGCCCTGGATTTTTTGACCATCATTCTAAAGCATGACTTTTTCACTGGCCAGTTGGCAGAAGATTCCAGATTTCTCCCCAGGGATATAAATACTAAACTTAAGGGCATAGACATTTTATTTAATCTACTTCTCTGCATCTAAAGCATCCAAATCATAGTTTCTAGACAACTTTCCAAAGGAAATATGGCTGCTTTTAAGTCATTACAATGTCAGTGATTGTATTGATTATTTAAATGTAAAAATACCTCTTCAAATAAAAATGACAGGCTGTCAAGTTCACTGCTGATAAATAATATTTTGAAAAAACAACATAAAAGGAACTACAACGATAGGACACACCTTTTGTATTCATATGTCTGAGTTTTGCAGTTGCAAAGACACACCTCAAACGCCTCAGGTAAAGAGGAGTTTTGCTTGCCAGCATAGAGAACTTGTGTGATGCACTGAAGAAAGTTTCAGTTATGTCCTACAGCTTTATTGAAAGCCATGTCTATAACCTTCAGAAGCTCTGAGTATGTATTATACACCTCCAGCCTGAAAAGGTCATTCTTTTTTCATTTTTACTCTCTTATTTGCCATTGCTTTTTTTTTCAGTAGGCAAACATAACACTCATAAATGAGAGTGTAAGAGAAGAAGCTCCAACAAGACCCAACACTGAACTTCTGAACCTTGTGCTCTTATGAACAGGAGTCAGGACTGGGGCAGGTTTACCCGCACTACTCTACAGTGTCTAATTACTGAACTTCAAGCCTGCAAGCTGCCCACTTCTCACAGAAAGGTTGACAAGGGTAGAAGTTTGGGAGACAAAATGTTTTTTTTTTCAGTCATAGTCACATGTGAAAAACTGGTCATATGCTCTCAACACAGCTGAAAGAGCTGCTGTGTTTACCTTTTCTAAAGGTCTCAGAAGGCAGCTGGAAAAACCACCTGAATGATGGGAGGATATTGTCTGAGGAGATCTGCCTCTTCTTCCACCTCTAAAAGGGAAAGCACCTGTCAGTTGGTTGGGCCCTTGATAACCACTCCAGCCCATTTCTGGGGGTGGCAGGACTAATATTTAATCACAGAGTTGCTGAAAGGAATCCTCTGAGAGACCCCGTCAAACAGCTCAAACCACTCTGAGGATACCACAATACAACAGTGATGTCTGAAGGGAAAGGTGACAGATCAAAGGCATCCCTTCTATTGACACGAGTTCTTCCAGCACAGCTAGAGATCTATGCCTTAACATCATAAACAAAAGGGTTCCATTAACCCAGAGCAGAGTTCCTGAATATCTCTAGAAGAGTGGGGAAGAAAAAAAAAAAACAAAAAAAAAAACAAAAAAAAAAACAGAAAAAAAAAAAGTCTTTTCTCTGCAAACAAATAGTTCTAGATGGCAACACTTAATGAAATTAAATAACCTCCACTTTAACCCAAAAAAAAAAAAAAATAAAGTTCAGTGCCCAGTTTCACTTCAAAGAAAGATGACTTTGAAGCCTTCAAAATACAAGCAGAAAACCTACTGAGGTCAGGCGAGCCCACAGAGTATGGTGAACTACTTTTAGCAAGGTTTGCAAATTCAGTTGTGCAGAGAAAAAGACAAATGTTGCAAAAGTGAAACAAATTAGAGATTTATAATTTTGCATTATTTTTAAATGGACAAAGAATGAAACTGTCTCATCAGGCATGGATGGAAGAACTTGTTTGAACGGAATTAGAATGCAGGGAAATCGACATCACCAAGATCAAAGCTCACTGAGAAATTCTGAAAAGTTTAAATGCCAGATGTGTTTATCTTATGTTCTGCAATCTCAATGCTTTCTTCTCTTTACCTTCTAGGGGACCTCAAAAGAAAGGCAGAGAATGAGACTGGTATGTAACATTTATAGGTGCAATCTAAGAGCCACCAGAGTTGTGGCTGAAGTTCTTCAGTTCCCAAGAAGCTGCATTTCTTCCTCTGGTGATATTCCAATAGCCAGAAAATGTGACAGAACAGCAAAGAACATTATAACACAATTCAAAAAAATCTAAATACATTTAGCATTGCCATGTCCTATAACTCACTTATGGGCATCTTCTATCTTGTCCTATTGATCTGAACTGAAGCTTCAGATATAAAAAGCTTAGGAAACAAATTGGGCCAAATTTATCCCCGATGCAATCCTATTATTTGCAGATGAATTTAGGCTATTTTGTTAATCTCATTCCTATCTCTGCCTTTTTTCCCCGCTAAGTAAATTCTAAAATAATCAATTTTGCTGTTCCTTGTTACATCATGCAGTGGAAATATTTTAGATCTTAATTTTCTTGATGGACAGGGGTGCAAAGGATTTTAAAATAGTATGCAATGGTCTAAGTCTTACTTCCATGTATGCATAAAGCAAAAAGTATCAACTTTATACTTTAAACTCTTATCCTATAACAGGCCTTTGTGACAAGACCTTTAAAGGCTTGTTGCAAATCAGAAGGAATATATTTTCTACGCTGATTTCAGACTTATATCTAAAATTTAACTTCTCTTTTCTCTTCACATGAACTATATGTAATATTTGGCAACAAATATGTGGCAGAGGTTTCCACATCCTTTATTCCTACTAAACAAAGGACATTTTTTTACATCGTTGGGCATCACTAATTAAAACTATAGTGCTCTAGACTCCAAGGAAGTTTAAATGATTAATATATTCTGATTACTTTTTCCATTTTTTCCAACACCTTCCATTAGGAATTCTTCTCATAAAAAACTGGTTTAGACTTAAATTGCACACTTTGCCCTAATAGTTTTTTCATCTCAAAGAGGCAATTGCCTCACAGCACTGCAGTGCTGAGGACTCCAAGAGCATAGTTCTTTCTCCTTTGCAAGGCTGAGCCATATTGGGCATTTATTAGTAAGTCTCTTAAAATTATTTATTTAGAAGAGATCAAGAATTTATTACATCCAGAGCAGACAATACTTTCAAGGAGTACTTGCTAAAACACCTGCTAAACAAAAAAGATTGAAGTTTAGCAGTGTAAAATGTTTTTGTCTCCTTTTTCCATGCTGTAATATTACTGTCTCTCTTATCACAAGCTAAACATTGAGCAAGGAAAATCACGTTGTCTCCCTCCTATTTTGATTCATTCCAGAACACTGACAATCAATTAATTCCAAATAAAAGAAGAAAGAATTGGTTGCAGCATACAACTGGACTGATGAAAGGCCAGACCTATTGCTTCAAAGGAAAGAAATATTGAAACCAAAGGTGAACTGCACTTATTTGTCCTTGGCTACAGAATGAAACCAGGAAAGGTCATGAGTTTGTGATGGTATTTGCCTACAGTACATTGGAGTTTGAGCAGTGGCCTTAAAGAAGGCTGAAGTCACATGGCTAAAAAAAAAAAAAAAAAATCAGGCCACAAATTTCCTGTAGCACAGCCTTGATACTGCACACTGACATGATAAAACAGTATTTGTGAGCAGTTTGAATTTGATTTATCATTATAAGAATGTAGGTCAACATTATAATTGTCTCATCTCGTTACAGAAATAGGCGTTGGAATGCAGGATGGATTTAGTCTTTGAGAAACAGAGCTTATAATATAGTTCCTTTAGGCAAAGAGCAGAAAGAAAACGTGATAGAGAGTTTATTGCACTTAAGCACAACAGGAATATTTTTATTATTTTCATAAACTGTTATTGAAACACATTAAACATCTTGGACTATCAGTTTGATTTTGCTGTGGGTAGAGCATGTCACTGTCATTGGGAATCCTCTGGCAACTGCAAAAACTGTTTCCCCATTTATTATTTACGTTACTGCTTGCAATAGGCAAAAAGTACTGAATAGAAAAACCCTTTTAAAAGCAAGGTGTGAATGATGACTGGTTCTGAGCTCAAAAAACAAGTAAAAATTTTACTGTGGACCAAATAAACCCCCCAAAATTTTAAGCAATATTCCTCACTGATGTGAATAAACAGGGTGAAAGTAATGGACAACACTTGGTAAAACCAGTCCAGAAATGGAGAGAGATAATGTCAATGTCTAACACCTTCTAGCTGGAATTTCTCACTTTTTTAGTGGTTAGATTTGGTTACAATTTCATGACCTATCTCTTGTAGGCTTGAAAACTGACTTTTGTAGAAATTTCCTCCTGTTTTACTGACAGCATCATGCAAATTTGTAATAGGTAAATAAATTGTATTGGTTTTAAGTGTTAAATGGATAGTCACATTCTTCATAGTTAACCTTTTTGAAGGTTAAATAATTTAATAATAACTTCAGAGACACTGGAGTATATTTATTATTAAAAGCAAAAGGTATTTAAAGCTCAGAAAGCATTTTCCTTTAGGAAGAAGTTAATTTCTTATTTTTTTTCCAATAAACTGTGCATGAATTCTACTTTTGGACAGCTCTAAGCTAACAACAACCTTTTCTTTGTTAAATAAACCCCAAATATATGTATGTTTAAATATGGAGAGACATACACATACTTATATATCATTTCAATCTAATCTAAGTCAGGAAGGCTGATAGAAGATTGTGTTAGAGCACAGAGGGAGTACCCACTTAGAGTCTAAAATAAGAGTTTAGCAGCATATTAACATTTATTTAGTCCTCTTCACTAACACAAACTTAACCCAGCACTGGAGGATGCACAGAGAACCCAGTTAAATATTTCAGTTGCACCTGCAGCTCTGCCTTACAGGAGGACACCGATGGGTTGATGATCCTCCAGTACTTCCCAATGAACAACTACAGTAAGATATTAAGAGTCAAAGCTTTGAGTTCTGTGTTGCAGAACAAGAGAAAATACAGCCTTTCCCATTCCCCATGACAACCAACAACAAAGGAGTAAAGCGTTTTTATCCTCTCTCCAGCAACACCACAGCCTGCAGTCGTCTGGAGCTAAAACCAGCAAGAGTGACTTTAGAATGAGGAGCTACTTGAGTTGGGGGCTTGCAATTATTTGTCCTGAGTGTCAAATCTCTTTACCATTCAGAGGTAATATATGGCATCCTGGGAGATGAGAACAGAGCCTCTGATCTTGGTGTGATACAGCTATTTAACTCACTGTTGGTCGGCCTCTGAGGACAAACTGCCTTTGCCTTTCCAAGGAATTAGCAGAGCAGAGAATGGAGCTGCACTTTCCTCACCACATTCCCAGTAAACATTCTTGCAGTGGTTTGTAAGAGCTGTCACCTTTTATTCAGTACATCCTCCTGCAGAGCATCTAAAGGATTTAAGTGAAACTCTATATAACACAAAGCAGGTTTGTGCCTATGAGTGAAGAACCATCCCGACAAATTATTGATTAATACCTCGCAGACACACTATAAATGAGGTATAATTTATCAGGACACAGTGACAGAGCCTTTGCTTTCTTACAGCTCATCTTCTATTCACTCTTCTAACTTCCTTTTGGCTAAAGCAATTTCTTGAGTTCATCTTCAGCCAAGTGTCATCTGTTCTCTCCCATAATCGTTACCCTTCTCGCTAATTAGTAAGGTTTAGCTTCCTCCTGTTACACACTTAATTAACTTCTGCACCTTTGGAAAAGCAATTTCCCCTGAACGAATCACTATCATCACTGTTTCATACAATGAACTAGTTCTAAGTATAGTCTTCAAATGAAGCAAGGCTGTTCAGACAGACAGTGAAAGGTGCAGAGGACTTTCTGAAAGTGAACTGACTCCATAGGGATGGTAAAGATAACTGTGCAGAGGAAAAACTCGATATGAAAACACTTCTTCAATGTGCCACCATTAGGCACTACAGGAGGAACAGACTGGCTACTGCAAGAAAGAGATGAAAAATTGCCATTGTTGGTGGTAAATGCTATTCTCCAGCATTCATACAATTGCTCCCTAGTCTTTTAGTGATTTTAGCTGCATGGTAACAGTGAGTGTAACTCAGCTCAAAGCTCCATTTGTCACCCTGCTTCCTTTGAACAGGTATGTAGCAATAAAAACACATCTGCTGAAAGGCTGTACTTGATAGGCAAGAGAGAAAAAAAATGAGTTGGCAACACAGCAATAGATAGAGGTACATCAAGTAGTTACAGCTTAAATGAATGGCAAATCACTGGTACAGAACTGAATGGGTTTCCCCTCCAATGTCTTACCTCCAAGTCATGCTGCCTATCAGGACACCCTGAAATTCTTCATAATAGTTATCACATGAGAAGGAGATATCAAGTTGTCCTTCCTATTAGTCATTCCTTATATGTGTTAAAACAGAGGAAATTCAGCTGTGTTTCATTGATACAAATTTAAGCAATGGCTTGTGGACTCACAATGCCTATCCTAGATTCCCTGTCATGCCTTCAAACTCCCATTTAAATGGAAAAAATACAGAAACATTTATATGAGTTTCCTTTGTAGGAATATACCCAGTTTCTATATCTCATCACAAGCACTGAAATCTGGTGATTTAAAGATGATAAATGCCATGACTTCAACATTGTCTTGCCAGAAAGACACCAAATGTCCCTACTTGTTAGTTGTACTGTAAGGAAACCACTCATAAGAAATGACAGAGGTTTTTAGATGTTGGGTCTACTTGGAAGAATTCCTACAGACAAATCTTTGTCTTTTATTCCATCCTAGACAGGACTGTGGATCTGGTTTCTACCACACTCACCAGACTCCTGCCTGTGGCCTATTTAATGCCAGCAGTTTAGAGTAAATGAGAAATATGATTGACATGCTGTCCTAATAACATGTATCTTCTCAATAGGCATTAGGAGCAAATAATGCATGCAAGACCTCCTCAGATGCACATATTAGATCATCATTACGTTTATTTTTCGTTGTTAGCACTTGTCATTCAGACGAGTTGGAAAATGATTGCTTCACAGAATTTAAATGCTCATTACGAATAGAGTATCAAAATGGTAAGTGCTTGAAAGATTTTTTTATTAGTATTAAGCTGTTCCTTACATCCTGTTCTTGCAATTTAACATTTCTGCCCTGCGATGCTCTAATATTGATTGTTCTCTGGCCACTTGTGAAAAACAAGTTGTGGAGTGAACGATGCACAGAGACACGAGGTGTCATAAATGCAGATGGGTCCTGCACTTCTACACTAGGCAAGTTACAAATACAGTGTAATTACAACAGAGGTTATGAAAAGGAAAGTAGTGGTTATTTCACTCTTCTCATAGTCTGCTGCCTCTTTTTTTCAATATTCTGCAAAAAAAGGCTCATCTAAGTACCTTCTCCCAGCTTTCTGTCTGGGAAAATTGTTGTTATCTGTGATTCTGTCTACCCTCAATCTCCCCAAGAATCAAATAAGCTTTTCTTGGCTTTCTATAACAAAAGAAAGAGCAATGCAGCATCTTTCAGATGCTACTGTATTAAGATTTTTAATAACTGAGGACCGAAAATCTTCCAACATCAAAAGCTGTACCTGTTGTATATCATGATTGATTCCTACAGGAACTAAGGCATCTATTTAAACACCAAGGAGATGAATAGTGCCTGGGGAGATCAGACAAAAGCCCTGAGGTTCAGACATATCACAAATTCCCATTTGGTTTAGTAAGTTCCCAAACTTCAAATACCTATAAGCTGTGAATGTACTGGCGGATGTATCATATAATGCTCTTGTGTCTTTATAATCTTCCTGGTCACTGTCAGAGGCAGAGCACTGGAGCAATTCTTCTGCTTTTACTGGAGCAACATATTGAGATTTACAGTGAATTCTTTATCCCACAAAACTTCTGAAATAAAAATTAGGAGTTTTTCCAGTGGAAGTGCTCCGGCTAAACAACAAACCATGAGTTTTATGGTTATAAAATAGTATAAATGTAACAGTTTAGACTAAGCAAGCAGAGAAGCTTCATTTAAATTGTGAAAAGAGGTATCCTCTGTGCATTTGCACTATGAACTCTGGAAACTGGGGGATGTAATTGGTGCTCATGGTGCCCACTCCCTCCTCCACTTCTTACCTGCAGATTAAGGTTTTCTTTGGGTGGAAATCACATTGCAGGGAGTAATTGCACATCCAGAACAGGAATTAGGCTTTTAAATTGCCCAATGTCTCTACTGCATTTGTCCTTTTTCCCTTAAAAGCTGTTGCCCAATAGATCCTCTGTGACACCCCAAAAACCCAAGACAGACAAGTCAAGACACACATTCAGTTTCTCAGACTTTGTAACTGTAAAGGCCGCAAATCAAGACACTCATCAGAAAACCAGTCTCAGAAAACCTAAACTTGGCATAGTTTTTTTCTGCTGGCAATCCATATATTTTATGAAAATAAGAGGTAGAAGTTCTTCTGTTAAAGTAAGTATATAGAAAAAATAATAACCATAAATACTCTATTACTCTATTCCAGCTGTCCTATATCCAGATATAGGGGAAAAAAATAAATGTGCTGCTTATGAAGATCACGTTTCTTAAAAAAATTATGAGAATTCAAATAACCTTTTTTTCCCCTTTTAATTAACAAGATACATTAGGACACCAAAGCTAGGAATCTGAAGTTTTAATTAACCACACTGAGTTTAGCTAATGATCTTTTACAACTCCCCTCAACTCCCAGAGTGTCCCACAGGAAGCAAGAGGATGATGATAAGATCCATATGGATCTTAAGATCACCACTGAGGTTGTTCCAGAATATTATCAGAAGCACAGATGGGTTTTCTAGGTGTTACAAAATTCTTTCCTTCTGCAAACATTCCACTGGGCTTTTTCTAACTGCAAAGTTTATTCACCAGAAAGTCAACTAGAGCTGGTCAAATAACAAATGCACTGATTTGGGAATGTGTCCTTCCCTCCCCAAATAAAAAGATTTGTGTTGTAGCTCAAGGGGCCACGTTACTTTTTCATATCCGTATAAATTGCGCATTAGGAGAGATTTTCATATATTCCAAAAGCTTTGTAGGATCTCCATCCAAAAACTGGCCCTGGACTGTTTCTCCTGTTTCTTATTCTAGTACTTAATGAACTTATTTCTCTAATCATGAAATACAGGTAGTGCAGGACAGATGTGATGGCAGCTGTACAGCACAAAAATAGATCCAATGGAAAGGAAACCTCACAGAGCCACCCACTGACAGAGAATTATTGATCTGGTAAATATTTGGTAATACTCTGTATATATCACAGCAAGCCAAGGAGTTCATTTGTCAAGATGCTGCAAAGTCCTCCATTTAGCATAGAAAAAACCGAAACAGTTATTTGAGAACAACTTGTTAATAGCTCCTTCCTTTCCACTTACCAGAAGAGACACATTACTGAAAATTTAGATCCTCTTTTTGTATGCTAATTGCACAGCTGTAAATTTTTTTCTACAAAATCACATCTTATCACAGAAAATAATGACAAAATTCTACCCAATCAGGTGTAACATATAGGAACTGGGAAGAAGGAAAAAAAAAAAACATATATATATATATATATGAAAAAAATCCTCAAACAAATACCTACATGATTTGACTGAAAAATGGAGTTGCCTCTTCAAATTTATTACATTTGTCTTTGAGGACTGTTATTTGTATGTCCCCTCTTCTTTGCTGCATGACTGAACATTCAAGAACGAGACCTTTAGACTCAAACATGACTTAACCTGATAAATTTCTAACTCAATTTACAGCAACGTCATGCATATGCTAAAACCCATCTAACATTAATATTTAATGAAGAAATAAACCTGCCAGAAGAATAAATTTACAGCACATTTAACGTACAGCATTTTAGAGGTGTCTGTCGAGTAGGTTTTGCTGTCGAGACAAGGTTTTAAACTGCCAATAGTTTAAAAGTAGTAATTTTTCATTGCATTTCATTCCAAAGCTCTGCTCCTTTTAAGAGACTCCAGGCTGTCAAGGTTAATTGAACCCTCAGGGCCCTCAGAATGTCTGCTCTCGTTGGGGCTCTGCTGGCTCCAGGCTCAGCTCCCTGGTTCTTTTGCTTTAAATCTTGTCTCCAATGATCTTTTTCATAAATATAATTTCAACTTTAATCTCGACAATTATGATCTGCTGATCTAATTCTCTGATTTAGTCCTGTATCTATCCACCCAGACTAAAATCTAAGTCTCCCTGGCATTTCATGGTCAGCTTAAAGCACAATACTCAAATAATAAGGAGCAGAGGAATAGACAGCCGGAATTTTCTTTCTGTCTAGACAGCATGACCTCCACCTGTGGGTGGCACGTTCACTAAAACTCCACACCCAAACTTTTTTGCCTTCAAACATTTTAAAGGCTACTCCTCACAGCACAACAGCCCCAGGGGTGTCTTGGTTCACCTGCCTCATTGCCACCCATCTCTGGGTACACTCTTGACCACTGTCTGCTGGCTTCTCTCTTCCCAGTGCTTGTCTTGGGGGCAGATCAGTAAAGCCATAATCATTGAAATAATAATAAAATATAAGTTATCAATACCAAGCAACTGTATTAGTTCAGCACTAAAACATGCTGCTCTCCACCAGCCAGCCACAGAGGGACTTTGCCCTGTTTGGAAGCCTGTGGTCACAGAACCCCATTTTACTGAAGCCAAGTGTTTTTATTCAGAGGTTGGAATAAGTATCAGGGAAAAAAAACAAGCTGCACTTGTATTTAGTCTCATCTAATTTTATGCTTCACCACAAGCAAAATTACCTAAATTTCCCTGCTAAATTAGTCTAGCACCTCTAAACCAGCTTCAGTCTCCAAGTACAAGTGCCTCACTGTGTTTAGAGGACAGATTTTCCCTTAAGAAAATTGACTTGAATGGAAATTTAGTTTTCTTTCTGAAACAGAGCTTTTCAAAAATCAAGTTTTCTGGTAGAATTATACTGCAATCAACATATGTCTATTTTGGTTTCTTTTTGTCATTCACTAACAAAAAAAAAAATCTCGAGTATTGGTGTATTTAACAGCATAAATTCCACCAGCTGATGGAATATGTCCAGTGGTTTCTTTTTTTCAGGTCTAAGGCATTCAGTCCGCTAAGGAAGAATGATTGCTGATGTCCTTAAAAAGGACACATTTTCCCTCAAATTAAAATTTTGGATAAAGAAATGCAATTTTAAAAAGAGTCGTAGCCAGAATATCCTACCTTGAAAGTTAAACTGAGAAAGGGAAAAAGTAGAAAGAACGACACAGTCATCAGAAGTCTTCCTATGGACATGAGTGAGCCCAAGTGGAGTCTAAAGTAGCAATCACTTTAATTTAATTATCCACTCACTATTATTCCCATGAAATTAAAATATTAAGAGCAGCTTCTCAATTCAGAAACAGTCAAGTTCTTTATGAAAATGTTTTAAAAAAAATCATTGAAACTACCCCAAAGGAGGAATTTCCAGGTCTGCTTTCCTTGCATTTATATATTTACACTTTTCAACAGCCTACAGAAGATATTAATTTTTGTGATACTTGAAACTCAGGTAGAGTATAACTTATGGACTGACAGAATGATAAAATCATAGGTTTGCCAGCCTGATAACAAAGTTAAACCCCCCCATACAAAAGGTCTGTACTACTCATGCTACACCAGGAATGAACCATCACCTCCGTGTGTTCTGTCTGGGGCTACAGGATGTGGCTGCTGCAACCTGGCACAGAACAACACATTGGATCAAGATGAGAAATGTAAATTAAACCCTTTCAGACAAGTTAGCACATGACCCAGCAGCATCTTTGTACCACATTTTATTACAAATGGGAAAAGTACTACCACCAATTTGCTTTAATGTTTTTAATCATGATAACACTGAAGCTGTAACACCCTTGCAGCAGGAGCAATTGGGTCCTTGAATTATATAAGAATAATTCTCCAGTTTCTCAGAATATCCACTGCCTTGGGTCCACTTTCCCCTCAGGTAGTCTTAACTATGCTTTAGAGATGTCATCCTTACAAGGTGTCCAAGTTTCAGTATTTCTTCAGTTTGTTCAAATACACATATTTCTTTATTTCTTTTCATCTTTTTCTTATACAGAGAATCATTCCAGCTAGTGCTGGCAGAAATGCATTTTGCTCTGCTTCAACTTTTCCTGATGAAAGACATCCTTTCCAATTCCCTAAGGAAGTAGTCACTAGAACTAAGAAGGATATTTATTTTAATGCAGGAAGGTATCAGCATTTCTGTTTATAAAGCAATATGTTGCACTCTGCTTTGTGTCAGGATGGGAGTGCTAAACTGCTTCTCAATTACTAAACCTCAGTATGGAAGATTCATGCAGCCTCCTGCACCCAGAAAGGCTATAATAATTAACTCCTCAGTAAAGCTGTAATTAATTATTGACAATTTAATGTCCCTACTTTTAACCTTAAATAACAGGCAGGAATTACTGGTTGTCATCTCTCCTTTAGCACTGCCAGGTGCAGCACACGTGTTTTCAATCAGGTCACCCCAATTCCATCAGCCACTTACACTCTCCATTCACACTGCAGAGCATCTTTCCCTGCAGAATAGTGATGGATTCTTCATTTGAATAATTTAGGTCTGAGTTTTATAATAGACACTCATCATTAAGTAAAATGAGCTACTGAACGGACCTTACAAGTGGATCATCTCTGCCTTTTCCCACAAAAACCTGTTTCTCTGCTACTTATAAAACTCCCAGAACTGTGATATCCACTATTAAATGGTAGTCACTAAATTGGGTGTTCATCTACACCCTTTTCTAAGCTTTACCTCTACAGCCACTCTGTGTTTTGAGCACATCTATTAATTTCTAAGGTGTCTGCTGTTGTAGATAGCTGTTAAATAGTTAATAGGGATCTACTGCACTTTGTCCAGCGTATAAGTGCAGTCTGCCTAATAAAACCCTCCTGCAGTAAATAATGATTCCCTCTTCTTTCACACCTCTCACACTGAATTCACAGTTGTATAGTTAAATATTTCACAGTGTACAGAAGGAAAAGATCGTATAGCTTCTCCATGTAAATTACTTTTATATCACAAGGCTTTAGAAACTCTCCAAGCTGAATAGTCCTACCCAAGTTCTAAATATGTTTAACTTATTGAAATTATATTAAATTAGAAATTATCAATACCAAGGTACTGTATTGGTTAAAATAATCTTTCCTGAGTACAGGGTCTATTACTACAGGTATCCAGCCTAATGCCCAACGAAAGCCATAAATTGATCCAGCTTTAATTGGTACCTGGAAGTTTCCTCAAGGACAAAAGTTCTTGCAGGAGTTGCTGCTCATGGGACAGTGGAGAGAAACTCACTGTGGAAAGGTTTCTCTTACTGTTGCAATGGCCTGAGGAATTACTGAGAACAAGCTTAATTACAGGAACACTAATTTTCTGGACATCAAAAAAGAACCCAGGAGACCCAAAAGCCACAGAAACACCAAGTACAAAGCAATCTCACCTTTGTTCTCAGCTGTGTGATGCCCGTTTGTGCTACCATGAAGCACTTCAAGCTACACTGCCTGATACCAAACCCACCAAAAACTACTTTCAAAAGTTGTCTGAAAGAAGAAACACAGATTCATAACTGGAGTTTAATGAGTTCTCAGTCAAAACCTCATTTTTTTTCATAAATTAATTCTCATTTTATTGCTTTAAAAACCAGCACTGTCTGTCATAAAACTTGAACTACCTTCAAAAGAATTCAATTAGTACTTTGAGTGCAACAGGCAAAATTTTATACAAGTACAAATAATGACCACTGAGCATTTAGGAGTTTTCCTTGAATCTTACATTACAGAAAGCTCCTGCATGACCAAAAATTACATTTGACTGAAAAGCCTTTGCACCATTCATCATTCATTAAAGAAAAATTAACAGAAATTCGGTTTCTCAGCTCACCATTTCAAGTTCCACATTTGAAATATGTATGTTTGAGAAGTACTCCCTCGATGGATATCATGTGTCTACATCTAATTTTAAGTTATAATTCCCGTGTGTAGCACTAGATGGCATGTGCCTTACTTGTTGGTGAACTTCTGGTTTTATGCAGAAAAGATATTTGCAGAGACTCTACTGCAGTTGAGGACTAGTAGGAAACCTAAGACACTGCTTTTCAATCTGCTAATTATCTGTCTATTCAATTTCTTATTTAGGATAAATGGGCTTCAAAACAGACATGAAAACAAGGATGTCCAAAACAAGGAAGAGCTCTTATTATTTAAATGCAGCTGGGGGAAAAAAAAAAAAAATGTATCCACTGCCTTGGATGCGTGAAAGAGCTGCAATTTGCTTATAATTTCAGAGTCAGCTTTCTTGTCCTGATTGTCTATGTGTGTTTGACATATATTAAGTGGCTGAAATACAGAATGATTCAAGGATTCACAAACTAACATTCTCTTTTATCTTTATTTTGGGAAACACATTTGATCTGTTGAAAGCCTTGGTTAGATATAAAAGGTTATACAGCCATTTTTTACATATACATGTATTTATATATATGTGTGTATATATATATATATATATTCTAGTTTTCAAATAGAAGACAAAATAGGCTAGTGAAGGCTTTCATTTAACCAGATCTGGTTCTGGAATAGATCAAAGCATTCGGGGCTGAGTATAACCCTGTTATTACAGATAATCTATGCTCAGAATCCCCTGAGCAACCCTAATGTTTTTGCTTAGCAAACAAGTGTTTTAAAATATGAGATACATTTTACGATGAACTTCCAGTAATAGACAAACTCTATTGAAAGGAGTGTTCAAATTCTTATTCCCAGCTATTTTTCTCTAAGTGTTTATAGCTGGTTTAAGTGATTGCCTGTGTCAGCCGTACAGAGTCTGGCTGCCTCTCCTGTTCAAGGCTACTATACATGACATGCAGCCCCCTCCCAGGGCAGTCCTTTAGCATTAGTTTATCCACTTCAGCCTTATCAAACAACAGCCAGCCCTAAGGTTTTCCACCAGACTCAAACTTCGCTACTCAGCAGCGAGTTTTTACATTAACCTTCATACAGTGTGCACCGGGGCATGAAAGTTCCCTGTGTGGTGAGCCGACAGCTGCACATGCCAAAATCCTCTCTTACCATGCAATCCAACACCAGCAGAGCTGCAGGACAGGATTTTTACTGTCTTCATGCCCAGCTTGACCCAGCTGCAGTGCCAGCACAATAACCATGCAGTGGTCACATTCAAACAAACCGATGGGAGAGCTGTTTGCGAATCCAGCACTCTGCCTGCTTTGGTCACAGGGAGATCACAAACAGAAATACTCTTCCGTGGCATTACTGAGACAGTGTGATGGTATAAATATTTGCAGAAGTTATTATATGTTCCTCAGAGAGCATATTGCTGAGATTTCTTTTACTGAAGCCACAAGTTTCCTTTTGCTTGCACATATTCCCTAACACTTCCTGAAGTTTGTCACCTTCAGGCTCTCGGTGAACTCCTGTTAAAGTGAATTTGGCATCTTGTGCCTTGGATTTAATTCTTTTTCTTTGTTCATGGGCATCTAGAATTAAACAGTGCGACATGCAAAATAAAATTAAAAAAAAAAAAGAAGAACAGTTTCCTTTTTGCAACCTACCAACTCTCTCCACAAAATATAATGTATAACATTAAACAGCTTTTTAATGTTTTCAGAACACCCCATGTTCTCTGAAATTAAAGAGGTTGGACTCCAAATAAAGCCAGTTTCTAAGGAGCTGAACCAGAATACAGCCTCTATCAGTATAAAATTAAGATAAACACGGTTTTAAAGAATAATAATAATGTAATGTAAAACAGATTATACAGTGTGTAGGAGAGCACTTCTCTCCAATACATTATATATTGCATGATCCAGACTGTATTATTCATGGCCATAAAGGAGGCCTGTTCTTACAGCTTCCCCATTTTGGAACCAGTAAAGTTGCACAAGTTTTCTGTCATTTTTAATCTAGGAAATCAGACTATTTCCTTATATTTTAGGGGTGAAACAGAAAGGTAATCAAGTGTTTATTGTGTAATGTATCTATAAACAGCCTAAATTAATGTTATGTTATTCAACAATGTTGAATCTGCAGAAGAAAATCCTGTATTTAACCTTCTTCATTTACTTTTACAAAAAAAAAGTAACTATTTTCAAGTGAAACAGCATTTCTGCACACACTTAACAGCGGTGATATCATGAATCCAAGCAGAAAATTTATCATCAAGGAATGAACTCATGGGCAGTTTAGAGTGATTAAGGCATAATGAAAATCAAGCAGTCCTGGAGAAGCAATATAGGGAAAATATCGTATGGATGGTTATCAGAGGGTGCCTCTGCACCTCTGTGAGCCTCACGAGGAGTTTTTCCATCTCTCATATTGAATAAAAGGGGAAAGGTAGAGATCAGGCACAAAAAGGTGGCTAGACCTTCGTTTTATCACATCTGATTCCTTGGGGAATTCAAGTCCTACTGCAAAAGGATGGCAGGTCCCTATTTCAGGTGTCAAACATCAGACAACACTCACCAATCCTCAGTTATAAGGGTTTGCCAGCTCTTTCCACAGTCCCTTTGGAGCCCCTTGAAATCCAGCCCAGTGCTACTGGAAAGGATTTTGGAGGAGAGCCACACATGGCTGTAGAACTTTTAGTGACTTAAAAAAAACAGTAAAATTTCTCAAGTGGGAGTAAAACTCATGAAAAATTCATGAGGGGAGGCCAACTGATCCAGTCACACAGAATAGTTTGTGTGTGGTGAAGAGAGGAGAAAATGCAAAACCAACTGGCTAATTGGACTTATGCCGTAAAGCTTTATTTTCCTGAGGAAATTCACCCTTAGGCCTATCAGCCACTGTAGTTTCTTTATTACAAAAATCAGCTGGCGAGAGTGGACACCTGGACATAGCTGTGCATGTGTAGTAACAGGCAGAAAGGCGTTTTGGATTGGTTGGGATTATTTTTAATTAGAGCCATGGATAACAGATCACTGGGGACACAAACACTGACAACTCATCCTGTTTCTGGCTGGGGCAGCTCTTGATCAACAGCCAGGATGGTGGGCCTGGACCCATCATGAGATTTAGGACAGCAAATTCTCTTAATCTTTGCTTTGGCACCTACTGCCAACTAAATATTTTCTGGTTTGGAGGACTCCAGGGAAAAGGGATCTAATCTCTCTCCAAACTATTTGTACGATCACCAAACACCCCTTAATTATCACACAACTGCCAGTCTGCTAAAGCCCCCAGCAGAGGTCAATGTTTTGATAGCTGTAGTACATTAAACATCAAAGGTAAAAATATATTAATATCGAATGCAATTTGAGACCATTTTGAACTAATTCTTTGAACGGGCTCATTTCACAGAGGGAATTAATGAAAAGTTAAAGGCCATAATAAAAAGCTACAGAAGAGACTTGCTATTTTCATTAATAAGTAAAATAAATACTCTGAAAATGCCTGTCTTCATTTTTATTGCTCTCAATGCTTTTAAAAAAAAAAAAATCTTCTCACCTGACACACAACAGCTCCCATAGCACTAAATGCTCAAAAGAGACACATTTTGTGCAAACCTGCAGAATGACATATTTCTCTTCACTTTTAGGGATTCACACAGAGAAAATTCAATTCCAGCAACATCAGATGCAAAGTTAAACACCAAGAAAAAATGATTCCAAGAAAAATGACACATTAAATAAACAGAGAATTGGCTTTTAATTTCAGTCGTGCAGATGATTCAGTTCTATATTAGTTTCTTTTAAAAGTTCATATTGTAGGTAAAACACCTGCATCCTCTGAACTCCTATCTCCATTATTTCCATGAGTCAGAAGGACTAGTGAGGAACAAATAAGAATCAGAAGGACACAAGGAGCTGTTTTTCAAAATTAGGCTCATTCATAGAAGTCAAAATGCTGTTCCACGTTCGTGTTATTTCATATACATCCTGTGGAGTTCAATTTTATCTTGGAATATCACACAATATGAAACCTGCTGGTATTATTTTCTGGACTTCGCTGAGAAAATCTAGGTAATGAGGAGAAAACCATAAAAAAAAAAAAGATATAGAGGGAAATAGATATCAGGAGATGTATTCATGACCATTATGAACAGAGGTTCACATCATTTTGTTCCTGCAACTGAACTCTGAGTGAAATCCAATTTGCCCAGATTTCATTGTGTAAACCAGGTGAACAGAAAATAAATTTGTTCTGCAATAAATCAGTTTTTCCATACTGGAGGAAAATCAAATTCAGAGTCAAAAATCAAAGATTCAAAAAGCCTATACAGAACTAATAAAAAATAGGCAGACATGATCAAAATAAAGCATTGACTTTTTTTGTTGCCACAGTTGTAAAGACAGCACAAAAAGGAAGGTGCCAGCCTTTGCATGCTACCAGTAGCTTGTTTTTCCTTAAATGTTTGTTGTGCCTTGCAAGCCTAATGAATTATGTTTGTAAAGGTTAATTAGGTTTCTTCTATAATTCTACTCGAATGCAAAACTAGTGGATCTCAAACAAATAAGGAGCTACATCCTCAATTATTATTCTAAATGCAAGTCAGTGGAATATTGCAAATATCTTCCTTGTTCCTAGCAGAGAAATATTACATTTTACCACTTCCTGCAGAAGGAAGTGCTCCACTGACGGGGTTACAGTCAGACACAATCTGTGCAAGACCTAAAACCTGATTTCCAGAATGGACGGATCCCCTGGGGCTCTGTGCTGCCTGAAAACCCTCAAAAAATTTCAGATGCTACATTTTGTACAAGGCCCATAACCAGTATATTCTATATACATCCTAAAAAATAAGAGATATAGAATTATTTCTTACTTAAAGAGAGGGAGTAAGAGCAGAAAGTGCAACCCAATCCAGACTGGTTACAGGGGAGTGTAAGAACAATCAAAATAATGGTGGAATAAACATTTTGAAGGAAAGTCACGAGACAATTATTACCAAGGTTACAGTTCAATTTGATACCGTTAACTGATAGCATTAGCCACTCAAATTATTGAATTATCACAGGAGTCTGTTTTGGGAGATTATATTTTCTGTCTTAATAGGACGCAAAGTCCTATTTTCTGTTGGTGTTCCTTTCATGAAGCAATTTTTTTTTTTTTAACACTGCAAATTTCCATGGCTGTGTATATTTTCTATAATTTTTTTTCTGTCAGTGATATGCAGAAGTGGAGAAAGAATAGAGCAAAAAGTACTCGATGCAGTGGACTGATTTTTTTGCATCTCCATATAAACATAACTAAGCCAAAGAATTCTTTAAAATGTTAATTTGGTTTACCAGCAGAAACACATTTCTTTCAAAGAGATGGTGTCTCTTAAATAGGTATCTTTAACCCTCAGGTTTCTATTCAATTGTGCAGATCACATTTTTAGTGCTTGCTGTACAAACCTTCCCCTTCAACACCAAGGTAAATTGTTCTCTCCCAGATATACATTTGGGACTCCAACTAATGTGAATAGGACATGTTTTTTATCAAGCAAAGACCTTGCAGAAATGAAGTTCTAGAGTTCAGAGATATTAATACCAAGCTAAAGAAATATGGAAAATATACTTAGCAAGTGTGTGCCGTTACTTAGAAAACATCTGTAAGACAAACAGCAGAAAGAAATGTTGTTCCCTCAATATATTTTCTTGAAGATAGAACTGAAAGGAGGAAATACAGTCCAGTTTCTTTGCTGGTTTTGTTCCATCAACTTACTATACTATGTCTATGTGCAGAAATACAGAATATTCATCTGAAGCAGCATTTGCTGTGCTAGCCACACTTCTTAGGGTTAAAAAGGAAATGCCAATATAGGAAAGCATCTGCCAGTCCTTTTCCTTAGTATTGGTTAAAGCTCTACTCATATTTCGAGCCCCACACACCCTAAAGGCAAAAGATGGTAGCAAATAATTCAGGCTAAATAACATAGACTGCTATATATCAAAAGAGCTTTTACATCACAACATACAAGTAAGCATAATCAGTTACTTGGCATAAAATGCAAATAATCTGTTCCATTAATGTAGAAGTATCTTAATCAAGACTGTAAAATTAATGCAATGATTCAGAAAACACATTCCTCTTCAAACAAAAATATTAGGCATCTGTGTTTTCTAAATACGATTTCCTAATTTATCAGAAACAGTTCCTTCCCCAGAGGCTCATGGTATACAGATTCCCATGCTGGTTTTGGGCTGTGCTATGAACCCACCCTCTCAATTTTCACAGTGCTGGTAATTTTTCTCCTGCATTCTCAAATTGCCATAATAAGACCTAAAATCATGCAGATAGTTTTCAACCAGCTCATGAGTTGGTGAAAAATCCATGTTCTTACACGTGTAGCCTGTGTCCTACATTTTCCAATGTTTTAGACCATCCCAATTTAAAGAACAATTAATACAAGATTTATTGTGAGATGCATTATTTATAAAACCGTTTATTTAGATGCTGATTGGAATTCCTGCAGGTTCTACCCTTTCATTCTCTATATTTGAATAGGTGCAATCAAAACAAGAAAACTACTAAACATTCATTAAGGAAAATAAAGAAATAAATGAGGAGGTGATTGGGGGCTTAGGTAAGAGGTTTGCTCCATGGGCCTTCTCTTTCAGTGCCATAATCTATTGGAAAAAAAAAAATTAAAAAATCAGTAATTTTATTTTATATACTTTTATTATATTATGCTTTTTGTCTTCATGACATGACCATAGGTATATCAGCGTTGTACTTATACTGAACAGAATAAGCATCCTTCTGCAAGGCCCTGAATTAAAGGCTTAAATACTGAGGTAATATTAAAATAATGTTAATCTTTCCAGAATTTCTCACAAATATTTTCTTTTCTTTCACACTCCTATTTACAGTAGAGTCCAATCAAATACTGCAGTACATAAGTTTATATATAGTGTTCATCACAGAAATGTAAATAAAATTGCAGACTGTTAGATTACTTCATATGCAGATTTCAGCTTTTTTTCCATCTTTTCTGTCCATTTAATAGCTTGGAAGAATGCTGACTGGGATTTGTATATGATTTCAGTCTGATGATATATTTGTTTTTATAATTCTCTATTGACAGCATATTGATAGGACACTCTGCTACAGTGCCCACGATCATATAGTATCCTACAACATGACGTGTAAATGGATTCACTGGACTTACAACCAATAGCAATTTAGGCATGGATTTGAGTTTTAATTGCTTTCTTTGAGTAATTTCCATCATATTGACAACGTGAGCAGCCTTAGTCTGCTCATGCTGTTCTGTAATATAATTTTGTACTTTATTGACATAAATACCCTATAACCAATTTAGCTGGCTAATAGGTGTGTTTAAGCCTTATTCAAATTCAATTATCTAAAAAAAAATACACAAACTCTTGAATCAGTAACTGAACAATAAACACAGCTGATAAAAAACCTTGGTATGGTGACCCTTCATGTAACTGTTGTGATTTTTAAAGTCATATGAACCATGGGAGCATGAACTTCCATCATAGATAAAGAGGGAAATTATTACCCTTACTTGACTGAAAATCATTCTCAGGCTTGCAACCTTGGAGTACAGGACACATATTAGAGTTCTCTGACTTATCATGAAAACATGAATACAGAAGGTATGAGACAGGCACTGCAAGTCCTCACTCTTCCGTGGTCACCTATTATTGCCTTGGATGGAGACAGGGTACTGGGGACAAGACGTATCTTTGGGTTTGCCCAGCACAGTTATTTCCTCTATTGCTGTACTCAGAGGAAGTGTCATCTAAATATTAGCAAATACACAAATTAATTATGGAAAACATCTGAGGGGAAAAAAGAAAAATCGATTCCAGGGACATCCTGCAACTATCACAGAGATCACCTCCTTTGGGATGACTTGGGAGTGAGATTTCATCTCTATGAAATTCCCAGGCCCTGCTGACTGTACCAAGAGGCAGATTTCCTAATCCGAGTATAGTCTGTGCAAATACTTTCACGTTGCACTCTTTGGAGGATTTGGGTTAAGGTTTTTATTGCTGATGCTTGAGGTATCTGAAATGGGCTCCAAGGCCACAAGTCACACTGGCTGGTAACCAAGACTTTACTGGGAGCTTGACTTGCTTTGTCTGTTTAGGAATGAAAGCAAAGCAAACCCTGGAAAGTGAATGGTCAACACATAAAGAATCATAGAATATCCTGAGTTGGAAGGGAACCTCTAGGACCTTCAAAGTCCACTCCTGGCCCTGCACAGGACAGCCCTAAGAATCACACCATGTGCCTGAGAGTGTTGTCCAAATGCTTCTTGAGCTCTGGCAGGAGAGGAGGTACGTATGAGGAGACACAGAGAAAAAAAATTAGTCAGAAAGGTCATAATGCTCTTCCTTATGGATTAGAAGGGGAAATAATAACAATCCTGAAGCTAACTATTTGTTTACCTCTAATAACAACAAGGCAGCTAATCTTTTCAGATTAGCAGAGCCTGTTTATAAACCTCCTCAAGACCATGAAAGTTGGAGATCCAGGCTTTGTTTGGGATATAGCTCTATGTGAAACGAATTCATAAATTAACTTCCTAAACAAAGAACCCATAAAATTCATCGCTGCTCAACAAACAGAATGGTGATCAATCCATTCCATGCAAATCATCAGGGAAGGACGAGAAAGCACAAGATGTCCCTCTGCTTTCAGAAGGGAAGTGGCTGGAGTGGCACCCTCAAACCGAGGAGAGACACCCGGAGGGGTTGACTTGTCTTTGTTTTAAAGCACCACAGCAAAGCTGGAAGGACTTGTACGAGTTTATCCAGCTCAACTAGGCAGCCATTGCCACCCAGAGCATCCTGCAAGTGCTTGACTTGTCCATAAAGATCTTGCCTGACAAAACCAGACAACAGGCCAGTGAGTAAAGCGGGGCTATTCTGTCACTCTGTTCTCAGCTCTAGAATCTTTTGACAGATCTTGGGGTATCCCACCATTCCTTTTTAAATCTCATCACTCACTTGGATCCTTCTTGCTTTCAGCCATCGAAGTTATGCCAGTTTTCAACACCAGGGAATCTGGTTTCTATAACTCAGTTCTTTCAGCTCTTACATCAGCCTGAGATTCTGAAGACCGTCAGTGATAAGACTTCAGATCTTGCAACCAACGTAACCTGTAGCATAATATCTCCAATGCTTTTATTTCCTACGAAGTCTGCTAAGCAACTGCAGTTTAATACATTCTTTGACATATTCCTAGAGGGCACAAAGGTAGGAAAACTGGTAAGAATCTCAGCACCGTATTCCATGGACTCAGTGAAGCATCAGATTTGCCCTTGGTTGTCAGAGTTAAAATAACACATTCCTTTACAAGTTGCTTTTTTACAAACTAACCACCCTAGAAAAACCTGGTTAAATAAATTTGTTTCTGCTTCATTTTGGGGGGGGAATATTGCTCAAGAAAAGCTGTTCTCTGCTTTCTATGGGTGGTGACAGGACACAGAACAAAATGTCAGGACTGTGTAGATGGTATCATTCAGCACCTCAATATAATGAGATAGGAAAACAAGATTGACACGTTAAGACAAATGTGTTGTGGTAGTTTAATTAATAAAGTACTTTTTCTGTATGTGTGTGACAAAGAAATGGAAAGAGCAAGCAGGCAAGGAGAAGTAGGTAATGCTTCCACAAATAATGTGGGTTAAAGTATCATTAGATTTTATAGAAGATATTATCTCAGACAAAGCCAGAGTAGGCTGATAGGAGTCATTCTTCTGCCCTCAATTATTCATAACACAGCCTAGCTTCGACTTCATTAAGTGTTTTATAAAGATATAAACATTTACAGTTATTATATAAATACATTTTTATCTATTTGTAAATAAAATTTAACCAAATTCTAGTCCTCTCTACTTCATAAACATAGAAAGAAATCTCTGCTTAGAGAACTAATTTACAATACTTTATACTTAATTGCATTTACAGAGCACATGGGATATTTTAAAATACTTAGATTTTATTTTTTTTTAAAGACATCTCTGGCTAGTGACTGAGGTTATTAAATGAACAACTGTGAGCATTACAATTCATGCAGAATAAAGCACAGCTCTCTACGGCTTCATTTATGCTCTTAAAACACAAAGTAATGGAAGTTTTATAATCTAAATAGATCTTTTGGTTTTTATGGGTTCAGGTTTTAATGTGTTCTTATTCAAGGGAAAATAACATTTTTCTGTGAAATGCAACTGTATTTTGGTTTCTGAGGCAACGTGGTGATCCTTAAGGAGTTAAGGAATAGGTCTGAACTAATTAGGTTACACCTGTCAAAAGACAGTTGGTTAAGTTATGGTAGATAACACTATCCACGTGGGAATAGCTGGTGGTGTGTAATTTGGGCACCAAATTCCAGTTATGATACAACTGGACTATTTCTATATATTCTGCCATGCCAGAAACTTGATTTGAAAGTAGACTTCAATCACTCTATTTAATAATCTCCTATCCTTCAATTCACTAAATCATAGTGACCAAAGGGACATGAGAATAAAGACATTTAGGACAGAAGTTTGAAAATACACAAGAAAATTATTGTTTTACCTACCCATTTTTTCCATCTTCCTGACTCTATTAGCAAGTTCTTTCTCTACAGTCAGTAGAACTTTAATGTTTAAATATTAGTCCCTTCCACAAGTGTATTTGCTACTCTTTCACAGAAATATACAGCAGAATTACTGCCCTGGGTGCATACTACACGTAAACTAGTAGGAAACCTATTTAAGTTGAAAATATGGACAAAAAATCCCCAAACCAATTTGTGTGTTTCAAATCTATTCTTGCTTTTTCTCCTTAAAATGCATAAAAATACGACTTTTCCTTCTCTTATAACTAGCTCTGCCACATGCCCTGTCCACACACACTTCTTGCCATGAAGAAATCCTCATTTCTCCAGCCAGGTGACAAAGGCTCTGCAGCATTATCTACTCAAGATAAACAAACACCTGCCATGAGTTAGCCCCTATCTGATAACAACCCTGCAATGATAAGGCTACAATCAATTCTCATCAAATCTCGCTCTGAGGTGATTTTCAGATGCTGTGACACACCACCACAGAGTGCACTCACACTGACTTTGAAAACTTGGTTTAAACTGGTCACCAACCTTTAAGTTCTGATGTTATTATACATTCAAATTTTCATTTTTCGCCCTTTTTTTTTTCTGTTACCCCCTGCTCAAATTTAAATTTATTGTTTTCTCAGTTATGTACAGGTTTCTGTACACCACAGAAGTATTCTCTACAGTAATTTTCTGAAAGGAAAAAGTTTTACAGAGAAAAAGAACAAACCTCTGATTTTTTCACATCGTATAATCATAGAATGAACCTATGACAATGCTCACTTTGATATTCCTGTGAGCTTCTCTTACAGACCATTTACTGTGTAGGGCACTAAACACTAGACAGACATCTCAAGGAGAAACACGAGCTCAAAAGATGATTTAACTGCAGTCAAATGGTTTGGAATTATTTAGTAGAGAGTTAGAGGAGAAGAGACAGCTGATCATACTAGACCTGGGGTAAAATACTTGTTTCATTACAACACTTTCCCAATATGTATGAAAAACACCCCTGCCATCAACAAGGGTCCATCAAGAGAAATAAGATTTGCATAGGATTTAGAGCTAAATTGAAAAGCACAATGTGTTGAAACTCCCATATGTATATAATTTCTTATTCGTTACAGGATAACAAAATTTGTACTATGCAATTTAGAACTAATTTGTATTTCAGTGACAGAAGCTTGATTAAGAGATGCTACTAGAACTGAAGCACCAGGACCAGCCTCTGGTCTCAGATATAATGCAACTACAATTTACAGGCATCATTTTCTCTCTGTGAAGGAGAGGCCTTTCTTAGAAGAAGATTCTGCAACTATTAATTATTAGGGCAATCCTGTATTCCCTATAGGTAGGGCAGCAACCCTGGACATAAAGAGAAACCTGAATTTTCTGACCATGTGGGCTATTCAGAGTCTGCTACAAGGAGGTGAATTTTGAAGAACAAGAACATTTAGCAATATACCATTTTTTTTCTAACCAGAGTATACTAACCTCAGGTTAGTATACTTAATCTTAACTCAGATTTTACTCAGAGGACTCTTTAAAAAAACCCCATCTTTTGTTCACAAAATGAAGCTAGTATTTCATTTTATTTAAACCCCAGAATTTAATTTTAAGGCTGTAGTAGTATAGTAACGAAGAACTCTGAGTTTAAAACATTCATAGTTATTAAGAAACAATCACATATGGAATCATACCTGTGATACCTTCAGAATATAAAACGGGCTCCTCTCTTCACTCAGTGCAGTTACTGATGGTGTAAAGTCAACACAGACATCAAATTTGGGCCTCCTCTTCCACTACTGCCTTAAAGCACCAAACCAGAAGCTGTTTGAAGTGTTCTCACCTGCCCTGCCTAAAATGGTGATTGAGGGTTTTATTCTTAACGAGAAACACATGTTCTCTCACCTGACCTGAGGGAGCTTAGGACAGAAGGAGAATACACACGACTGACAGTTTAAGATTATGTTACAAAGTCTGTTTAAAAGACAGTGTGGAAGATGAAATGTGGGTATTATTTAGGACAAAAGAAAGAAAAAAATGAGGACCCCTGGAGTAGACAGGAGAGACAGTCAAGCCTAATTAAACCCATTAATCACGGATGGTCTGCTCCTGTGGAGGTCAATGTCAGCACTGTATCAATTTCTACAGCAATCCATGGGACTGGGTTACCTTTACAATTTTACAGTTCAGGATCTTAATGTCCCTCACCATGTGAATAAAATAATGATTCTATGTCACTCACTTGGTTATTCCTTGTATATTATACTGATGAATAAACAGGAATCAAACAGTTTACTTGTTAAGAAGACAATGGCACTTAAGGAAACCTAAGTGGCTTTAACATTCTCGCTACAGCCCTAATACATTGACAGAACCTTAAGAAATGCTAAATAAGCACATATGGGTTTATAATTTCTGTTTAATACATTAATTTCTAATAAAAAGATGGATAAAATCTGGGATATGTCAGAATAAAAGAAACAGAATAATAAAAAGTTCCCATTCATGAAATTGCTCACAAAAATGCACAGTTTGTGAGCAATTTCCCTTGTATTTTCAAATACATGGACTAAATTTGCCAATAAACCTGAAATCAAGACAGAATTCTAAGTTTCATGACCCAGATTTGCTTCAGTCACTGAAAACATTCATTCTGAGAAAGACCCAGCAAAATGCTGTGTTGTGGTTGTCTACAGCAAATAAAAATACCTGGACCAGAATAATCACCTTGATTCTTGACAGCAGGGAACAATAACATGCCAATAGCAATGAAATCTATTCTCTCTGCAATACATGTATCCTTTTCACATTTGAATTAATGGAAGTTATACAGTCACATAAAAAGAAAAATTGTAATCCCAAGCAGCTCATCAGAAAGAAAATATAATTTCACCTGTAGCTTTAAGAATAATCTGCATCCAATAAAACAATGAACAGTATCTCCTTAGGCCCATATTATGCTCTAAAAAATTAAAATCTCTGCATATGTGATTGAAAGTTAAAATCAGATTTATTTTATAGAGAAGAATCTGTCTTTCTAGTTTGCTGCTTCCCAGGTCTCCTAATCTGAATGTTTCAGCAGTCTTTAGGAGAGGACAGAGTCAGCAGGTCTCCAGCCTCATCCAATATACATTCTGGCAGGCTAAAATCAATACGCCAGGATTTGTCTGCCAGCTTCTTTATCCTCGTTCCCATTTGCTGCTGACTCTGGCCTCTCTTCGAAGTCTTCTGCACCTGTTACTGTCTGAAAAATTTGTACTCCTCCAGTTTACAAATGACTTAAACCACTCCAGTAAAACAAAGGGAAGAAGTTCTCCTTCCTGGCCATCCTAGAACCAAGACCCTGGATGGAAGTGGCACCTTGGCAGAGGCACTTGGAGGGGTTTTGCAGCTACATCTGCTCCATCTGTTCTTACTACGCTGACAGGACCCTCAGCCAAGAAGGCTGCACATCAGAGGCCAACTTGCCAGTGTAACTGTATGATTAGTGTTATAAGGAATAACTTCCTTGCATAAGGAATAATTTCTTTGCAATAAGGAAATTCTGCAAGTTTTATATTGCAATAAGGAAATTCTGCAAGTTTTACATTGCAATTAGGAAATTCTGCAAGTTCTACATTGCAATTTTGCTGTGATTGTTTCTCATATCCCCCATGGAAATGTCCACACATGTACATTTGTATAGCCAGACACAAATGTGGCTTTACACTTTTTCACCCCACAGATGATTTATAAGCCTAGAAATGGCCTGGAACTAAAATTATTGATGCAGTGATGCAGCACATTTCTAGAGATCATAACACCTGGTTGCACCAAAAAAAAGTCACAAAACAAAACATACAAAACAAACAAAATACGAACAAAACCAAACTCCCACAAAACAAAACAAACCAACCAAACCCAAACCAAAACAGACAAACAAACAAAACCAAGAGCCACTAAACAAACCAGCAAACACAAAAACTTCAGGCAACCTAAACTTTTTTAAGACTTTGTACTAATTTGGATAATTTGCTACCAACAATGAATGGTGCTTTACAGGCAGCAGCCAATGCAATAAGTGCCTTACATTGTTTCATATGAAATTAGAGACTTGTTCCCTGACTCTTTTCCATGCACACATTAACTTTTTCATTGTTTTTAAGGGATTTATCTATGTATCCTGCCCTTCTTCCATAGGCTAAAGGAAAGAACTAAATGAGCAACTATTGCTCTCCAAGGATTTGGGGGTCTGTAACTATGTCTAACCATAACACTAAGTTAGCCATCCTTTCTTACACTATTATCTCATTTTACAACAGTTGAATGTCTTCAGAGTGAAAGAGGAAGGGTTTAGATTGGATATCATGAAGAAATTCTTCCCTGGGAGGGTGGGGAGGCCCTGGCACAGGCTGCCCAGAGAAGCTGTAGCTGCCCCATCCCTAGAAGTGTCCAAGGCCAGGTTGGACAGGGTTTGGAGCAACCTGGGCTAGTGGAAGGTGTCCCTGCCCATGGCAGGGTATTGGATGATGAGCTTTAAGGTCCCTTCCAAACTAAACCATTCTGTGAGTCCATGATCTTATGATTATTTTTCATGATGGTCCCTTTGGTTTCCACTTTTTATGACCTTACGAGTACTGCCTTACATCTGAGTAAATTCTATTCATTTCTGCTGGCAACATTATTCTAGTCCAAAAAAATCCTAATTATCTCATTGCATAAGACCCCCAGCTCCAGGGAAATTAGACACATGAAAACAAGGATTCTTTAAGATTCAAAGTTGCAACCCTTTACGGCTGGAGAGGCTTCAACATAGAAATATTGCAAACCGTTGGTGTTTCAGTATGTTCATGTCTGTGCTCAATTCTAACAAGATTTAGCAAATGTTCCTTCAGTCAGGAAACTCAGCTGAAAAACTGTGCGTCAGTCTTTCAGAGTCGAATAATTCCGTAATTCCTCTGTGTAATCCAGGTAACAAACAAAAAGCTTGCAGCTCGTGATAACTTTAAACCTTATAATCATGGCATATACAAATAGCAGTATTGTATTAGATGTATTTCTGTCACCAGATTTCGTTACATAAACTGACAATAAATCATCTTTTTATTATTATTTTTGGGGTGCTGTGGCAGTTTGTCTTTTCCAAAACCTAATTAAGCTTCTACATCATGCACCACTCAAAATGGCTTTATTTAGCTTGGAATTAGTCTGATTTGTTCCTTTCTAAGGTGAGTATTTTTTCTGCTAATACTACTCCTGGGAATCTTTTAGCAAGAAAGACATCATTGCCATTAGGATTGCCTCACTATACTACTAACACCACATATTGACAATTCTTGCTACATGTTCTGAAAAAGAATGAAAAATAATAACAATAAAACTTCATTACCGCTGAAAAACATATAAGGTTTTTTTCAACTAATGCATCACTTCTGACACTCTTGTTATTTATGAACAAGTTCAAATCATTTATATTAAAACTGAGACAAATTAAATCAAGACCTGAAAAAAAAACCACAACCCAGACTATTCTTAGTTATTAAAAAAACCTCCAAACATGAAGTATTTGTGTCAGGTGTGCCTTTCTGAATTATAACTCTTTCAGGTTCTGTTTGGAATATTTTAGAGGACACATCTGACAAGCAAGAGTAGTTTGCTTTGGATCAGCTTGGGCTTGTTTCTTGATGGTTTGGGGTCTTTTTAAGCAGAAATCTTCCATCTCTGTTGCTTCCCCAGGTAAGAGGATGTATTTATGCATCTTACTTTCTGTTCCACGCATTTGATGAGGCTGAAGCTTTACTGCTTGGCATTTCCATGATATAGAAGGTAGACACCAAAAAACCAAAGGGGTTGTTTGCTGAGAGTTAAAGCTGGAAGAAAAAAAAAAAAGTTATTTTACAGTATTTCAGAAGCACTTTTAGGACACACCCTGATTCTTTTTCACCAAGAAGCCTCTCAAGGAGCCATCCCGGAGAACGGAGTCCTGATAACTAACCTTTCCATGTGAACTCCGCAAATTCCATCCCCTGCAACGAATAAAAACACAAATGATCTCAGACACTGGAACAGACAGATCACCTGGGGTTGTTTCCCTCTGCAGTGTTATTTGGCAGGCAGCTGGGCAGTTCTTTTCCCCACAGCTTGCTACATCTGCAGGTCTGCTGCCCTCTCCCTGTCCCTGCCAGGGCCGCTCTGTTTCCCATCCAGCTGACAAGGCTGATCCTCCCTCAGCTTCCCGTGCCAAGTTGCCACAGAGCTGGCAAATCACTCCTGCCTTCACGTTACAAGCCCCACGCCCCACTCACAGGGTCTCCTTTCCTCTCATCCCTACTCTTTGTCCTCCTTTCTCTCTGTTGTCTCAGTCTCCAGCGTTTCAGTCCAGGAACTGGAAGGCTGGGCAGTGATTATGGTGGTACAGGAGGCAGGGACAGACCCCCATCTTGTTTTACACACAGTTCCCGTATCTCAGCTCTCTGGGTGATGCACCCAAGGTTACAGTGAGGTACCAAGGAATCAAATTGAGCTTCCTCCAGTCTGGGATGATGCAAATTTGGCTTTACAGGCTCCCAGGAACCCCTTTAGCACTCTCACTTTTCCTTTCTACATCACCTCTGCCACTTCTCACTTTTACCACCCGTATTAACTCTGCCACCCTCTGCTGGATTAGGTCATATCCCAAAACTTCACATCAGTGGTAGCAAAAACTGCCTTTCTAAGAGCCCTCCACAGCCCACAAATCCATCAGCTGGGTGAAGGGGATTGGAGATTTAAAAGGAACAGGGTGGTGGTTGCTGATCAGAAATTTGACGTGGAAGTTGCAGATGCAGTGAATGAAACCAGTTTGCTAAAACATTCCTGTGAGAAAAGCAGGCAAAATAACTCTGCAAAGGTTAAAACATTTCATCTTGACAGAAAGAAGTGCTTTGATTTTCTTTAAATTCCAAACGTTATAATTTTTATTATTTCCAAACACAATATTGTGTTCCCCAATCACCCTTCTAACTCTGTAGAATGCAAATAAGATTTCATTTGGTTTGATCTTTTGTAAAATTTTTTATTTTTTTTTGTAAACCTGGAACTGACAGCAACTGCTGTTTGGAAAAAAAAAAAAAAAAAAAAACAACCAAAAAAAACCACCACATAAAATTGCACTGCATTGATTTCAATAGCTGTCCAAGCTTTTCAATTTTTCATAGAACAATGAAAATACTCTGCTAGAAAAAGGCATGCCAACCACTTTCTAATGCAGTATAGACTCCAGTCACACATCTCTGTTGGACCTCAGTTAAAGTAAAAGAAACGGGCCAAGAGATTTCATGGTTACCAGCAAGTATTCACAAATTGTTTCCCTTGGATACAACACAGCTAATGCCTCACAAGGCACATGACTGCGGCATTTTACTCCTTTTTTTTAAATTGTTTTCCACATTATTAAAGCACCCTGGACCATTGAAACAAAAGGCATGCATGGAAGGACCATGGGCCAAATAATCCCACAGACTGGGAAAGATTTTTTGGTAACACTGACTGTGGGCAGACATTATTAATCCTTCTGATGTTCGTTGTAATGGTGCAATAATGAAGAACTAATGTGTTATTAATGAGGAGGTAATGCTGTATATACTTCACAGAAATTCCATTATAATTGGCCAATCAATGTACCACTGTTTCAAATTGTTAATTTGTTTTTAAGAGAAAATGTAACATAAGTTAACAAATGTAGTTTTAAGTAAGGCTGAGGCCAGCTATTTCTCAATGACCTTCTTGGCTCTTTTGGAAAGCTTTGCCAACTCAGTCAATTACAAAGTGAGAAGGCAGAGTGGTTTCAAAACAATTATAAAAGCTGCCAATAAATTTTGTTCAACCCCTCTTGCTTAAGCACGAGGTCAGCAACGAGAGAAAAAGAGTGACTTTGAAGTCCAGAATGCCAGTTTTTCATTGAATGGTTCTAAATCATAAAAACAAGCCTTGGATTAATGTGAGCACCTTGAGATCTCCCCAAAGGGCTCGATTTTTGAAGCAATTGTGCTTTTTTACTGAAATTCAGGTCTTCTAAAGGAGTTTAAGTTTGGGCACCCAAATTCAGTGGCATTTCAATATTATTATTATTATTATTACTACTACTCCTCCTCCTCCTACTGCAGTGGAATTGTCCTGTTCATTGTAACTAATCACTAAACTCTTCACATTCGGAAACCAGAGAAGCAGAATGTAAGGAATAGCAGGCTGAATATGAAGAAATTCCGTGACAGTTCCACTCCTTAGAGCATCTAAGCTTAAAAGAATGTATTGCAACAAGCCTCTGGCTAAGCAAATTAGTTTAACATGGGGTAGGAGAGAGCTTTCCAGGTTATGGATGTAATTTCCTATATACTAGTTTTGATATCAAAGTTATTATTCCTGCAGTCATTCATAGTGCCAATACCCACTGTAAACCCACTGTAGTTCTGCCCAGATTTGAACAGAACCTCAGATATTATACAGCCATTCTATCTATTCTATTCCATTTCAGTGGAATTATGTTGGTTTGGAAAACTTTTCCAAAAATTTAAGTCAATGAGTCCAGAAATGCCAACACACACAGACACGTGTTAAGGCAATTCTGCTTCCACAAAATCAGAAGATTCTGTGTCCAGTCCAAGCATTAAAAAAAAACAAACCAGCCTTTTCAAAAGTGCATGAACAGAGATGTTTTTCTTCCATTTAATTCTTCTTCTGAATGTTACTCTAATCTTAGGATAAATTCTCCAGGGCTGCTGCCTGGGAAATGCCAGAGAGCCAAAGTGCTCTGACTCCAATAATGTGGAACAGCTTCACTGGGTGTAGTAGTGTCACTTTGAAAAACAAATCTTGGATAATATTCATACACATATTTTGAGCTTTAAAACACCAAGAGGCCAATTAAACTTTTTCTAAGCTCTTTGGAAGTAGGGCTTTGGTATTCTTTCCAGGAAAGCAAGAGGAATGATTCAGTGTTGATTTTAATTTCTCAAACTTTTAATGCCTGAATGCAGATCTTTTAGTTTTGTTTTATCTCTACTTAAGTAATAAATTTTAAAGAGAAGATGTTTTAAACTGTTTGAGCACTTTAGAGGGAGTTCATTCCACCAACTTTAACTAGAGTTCTAAGATTGTTGTTTGTAATGTTGTGATCTAAAGTGCCTCTCAAAAGAAAATGAGACTTTTAAGTTTGATTTTCTAACAAACCTTATAAACATTCTACGTGATAATATGCTGCTTAAGAAACCTGCATTTGTCTCTCTCATAAAGTAGATGTAAGATTTTACCACTATACTAAAATCCTTCCTTATTACTCCGTACTAAGGCTGCCCAAAAAACACAGGCACATCTTTCACTGGGTGCTGTAAATTTAACTTTGAACCTTATAAAAGTCCACACACACATTTCTGTTAACCCATTTAGTATGTAGAGACAGCCCAGGAAGAAAACAAACAAACTGACCCATAGACTTTTTACACTCACATCTTCAGTGTAAAATGAGCCAATTTCTTTTTTTCCTCTATGCCTGAGAAACACTCGCAACCTGTATACATCGAAAAATGTTTCTAATGAAATCACTAAACGTGGCAAAACTTTCTCGATGATTTATTATTCTGATATTTTTCTGCAGGAAGAAAAAAAAAACACAATGTATATAAACCATGAAATATGCAGTCCCTTTAAAATGACTTCACTTTAAAGTGGTGTAAGTGAAAAATAATGTTGTTTGAGAACACGCAAGCATTGATTTCAGTCTTCAGGCAATACACTTCTCCGTGTATTTGTCACAATTCAATTTACATCCACAACTAGCAGAGTATCAGCACAGCATCTCGACTCAGCTGGCAGGACCCAGTGAATAACTCACATGGGAACCCTCAGTCTGACTTACACTGTGACTGCAGGGCATGGCTTGGCAGGAAGATTTGGTTCCTACTGAGTGGCTATACATGCTGGTGTACTAAGGATAATGCTGATAGAAAAGGGGCATTGAAATTGTCCCTCACCCCACTGCCAATCAGAGCTGGAGAGAGGGATTTGTTCTAGCTTTAGCCATGAAACTAATATTCTTATCTTCTTGGGTTACACACATTTCATTTTTTTGGTATATTGTCTTACCAACACCACCAAAACCCACAAGAAATAAAGAAAAAAGATGCAGATGAGAGTGATCTCAAACTGCTTGTAAAAAAATCACATTGGGCAGGTTATCATATCTCATGTCATGCACACCCTCAATCTACAAAATCCAGCGTGTATCACTCTAAGCACATTTTGTCAGAAAGTTGCTGTTTCCATAATCCAAAATGTTTTCACTTTCTAGAATCAGATAATAATTATATTTTAAAGTCTCTCCAGTCTTTAATTTTCTGGTTTTAATGGCCACATAAGTTCATAGGGGCCTCAATACTGTTCCTATCTCACAAGATGCAGGAGAAGCCACAGTGCCATTACAATACCATGTTATTTTCTTTTTTCCACTGTGGAAAAATCCATTGAAACCAACGGCACAGACATCCTATAAATTCTAAATGGACTTTGCATCATAAAAATAATACATAATGCATCCTTTGCCCAGCAGTTCACAGAGCAGGGCTCTAATCACATAAAGCACATGAGCAGCCACTTCTTTCCAACCCTACAGAGGGTTAAGACACGCTCTCAAATGTAAAGCAATTCTATCCCATCATATTCTCTTCAGCCCCTTGGTCCCACTCTGCTGCAGGTTTTGCTGGAAGATGGGAACACAGAAATACATTTTCTGTTTCCCTCCCTTGCACAGATACTGGGAGCAGAAAGTGGGAACCAAGGAGAAAGGAGGTAAACGAGAACCCACCCACCCTGCCCGTGCCCAGCTGTGCTGTGTCCCAGCTCCCAGTAGCTTCCTCATTATTCCAAGGACATTTATACAAGTGAAAGCAAGAGCAAAGGGACAGTGAAAAAAAAGAAAACAAAATATGTAGATAATCTGCAAAAAAGTGGTCAAATGAGTTATGGTTTCCAACCTATTTCTGGAAGCATAATCCAGCACTTCTGGACTAGAAGTACCAACGCAATGTTTTCAAAATAAAAAATTGGCCAGATTTCCTACAAGACCTTCTCCCTTTAGAATTTCTACAGGAATAATAAAAAATGATCAGCATTCTCAACAATAGATAATTTAAAATCCCAGGGACTTGTATAGTTTCCTACTCCTATTGGGTAAAGCTCTATTTAATCACTGGAGTTGCTTACCTACTCCAAACTTTTTAGTTTACCTATGAAACTATTTCAAGAATAAACATATAATTTCTCTTCTGTCTCCAGATAGCTTCAGTCCGGGTCCCTTCACTCAGAGAGTTGATTTTTATTTGATTCCCACTGATCCAGTAAGCTGACACATTGCCAGATCTGCCTTGAAAATCATATTCTTTTATTTATCAGCTTGCAGAAGCTTTAAAGTCTCCCCACGTCACTGGGCCAGCGTGCCCCAATCCAACGGAAAGGAAACATTTCTGAGGGGTGAATGGGATGAGAGTGAGGGATGGGGAAAGGAAATAAATAAAAAAAAAAAAATAAAAAAAAAAAGAGAGATATATTAAAAAAAAAAGACATGGTCAAGGTGAGTGTCAGCAATACATGACGCTTGTTAGAAAGACAACAGTCAGGTAGGACTTCTGATTGATTTTGTAGTAGCCATCAAATAGAAAATAAAACTCTCAGCCTATGCCCACCTAGAAAACAACTCCAACATTTTACAGGGAACAGGGTCTAAACCTACTATTTTCCTCTGGTAGCTCTGATAATTTTTAATACTTACTTTGCATTCAGACTGCTACAGAAAGGATACAGAATGGAAATCAGGCCCCTTACATACATTTTAAGCACTAAATCTGACTTTTAGGGAATCAAGGTTATGGTTTTCTTCATATGCAAAAATCCTACTGCATTTAAAAGTTTCCTAAGTTTCCGCAACAACAAAATTACCACTAATTGGTGAAAACTGTGTTAGTGCCTGCAAACCTTTGAGGTAAATTATGCATGGGAGCATGGAAATGCTAATGAAAAAAGGATTTAATTTGCAAATGATTAGTACAAATCAGCAGTCACTGTAGTTATGCCAGTCTAATTTATTTCCTTGTAGAACATGCTGTTTGCCAGGTTTTGGCCATTTATTTCTAAACTGTGGAACATCGACTTTTCCAACTTTAATGTCACATTATCTTTTTTACCCAAAGAAATGTTCTCTTTTTTTTTTTCTTTTTTTTTTTCTTTTTTTT
>VXAY01005517.1:1344384-1422211 GCA_013399855.1 Oxyruncus cristatus
TTTTTTTTCTTTTTTTTTTTGAGAAGGTCTTAGTAGAATAAAGTCCTTGGGTTCAAAGTTAACTCTTTTGATTAAAATATTTGTAGGAAGGCTGCAATAAAAATTGTGCCCTTTTATACAGAAGGAATTGCTGAAATTACTGTGGTTTCTACTAATGTGTTGAAGAAAATGCACATAATCACCTTCACTGGAGCTTATAAAAGATTTTTTCACTCAGCACATAATTTAAAAAAATTATTAAAATTTCCTCACTACATACATAAGGCTTTCAGTAGGGATTAGACCTCCTTGGAAGTAAAACCTTAGTGCATCAGCATTCCAGAAGGGTTCTCCAGGTCTCTAAATGAGAAGAATCCATAGTGAAAGACTAAATCATTATGATTTTTGACCAAAAGTTCAATGTTGGCGGGGAAATCAGTAATTCCTTATATGAAACAGATCCAAATGAAATGAAAACATGGGGTTCTAGGGAGTTACAAAAACATGTTGCAGGAATTCACTTCAAGGTTAATTATTAAACAGAGAATGTGGATCTTTGTAGTGGTGGGGATGTTCCGTGGATTTTGTTAGAAGCAGTGGAAGTAAAAACAATATTTTCCTCTACACAGAAATTGCCACTTTCTGTTAAATCCTTTAAAATATTCCAGGCTGGGAAGTTTCATCAGTGAGATTCTCCATTTAGATGCAACAGGAGATTTTTGTCTTTGCTTCTGTGGTTGTTTAGAAATTCAGTAGAAATTTTACAGCTAAAGTTTGGTCAAGTCAATAAAAATATTTGCAAGCCTGGAAAGCCTAAAGAATTAGACAACTGGTTCCGTAATTCTGGCCTGAAAAACAGGCCACACAACACTCCAGCTGCCTCCGAAACCAGCCTGTGAGCAGACTATTAAAAATTACTAAAGTTGTGGAAAACAGACTTCCTTCAAGCCTGGATCAGACAACAATTCTAATTGCACAATCCACCCAAAGCAAATACATACATAATGTGCAATGCACATTTGCCTTTGACAGCTTTATTTGTTCATTAAACATTTATGTTAGATGGCTTTTAGCATCCCAGTCCATGGTATTCATCTAAACTTGGTTGGAAAATTAACAGCTTAAGTAGTCCCATATTTTATCATATTAACCCCTCTTTGGATTTTTACTGAGTAGTTATGATAAAAACTGACCTAAACCGGGCATTTCAAAATTGAATTTAAAGAATGCTTTTGCTAACATTAATTGTTTGGGGTTTTTTTTCTCATACTATTATGTGGTACAGCTCCTTTCTCTGCTAGCTTGGTAACAGAAAATTGATTGTAATCACTCAGCCCAAAATGGGATTTCTTTTATAAGCAAATCAAGAACAGAACTACTGGGAAGGGTTTAGCTATCAAATTAACATTGTAACCTGCTTGGAAACTATTTCCTACCAAACAGCATGTGGAAAGATTTCCAGGAAACTCGTGCTATATATAGTGCTTTAAAAACAATTATTCATACACCTGTAATTTCTTCTTCTATTAGCTAAATGCATGTACTGCAACCCTAGTTAAGGGATGGAGCAGGGATGAAGGGAAAGGGTGAAATACTTCCTACAATTTTATGATCAGAATAATCAGAACTTACCCTAAAATAGGCCATAAGCTTAAAGAAGTATTGCAATTAGAACCTTTTAAATTCTTTACCATATGGCATAGTATCAAGGAATGATTCAAGCAGGCATTTTGATGGTTTACATGTAAAGTGTGCCTGAAAACAAGAAAAATCCAAAATGGAACTGTACATTGTACAAAAAAGATAAGGAACTATATAATCTGCAGGATCTTCTACTAGGCTTATTTCAAGGGCATCCTCCTTTTTCTTCAATGACATTGTGAAGACTTGCCAGAGCACTTCAAATGAAATGTGATTTGCTGATAATTTTAAATATCTTTAAGCTTACTTTAGTGATATTTTTGCATGCAAACAATGAACATCTGAAGAAAAGATTGGTGTCAGACAGGGCAGTTTTAAAGGCAAAACATTCACAAGACATTTTCTGAGACAACAAAAATAAGTATTCTCTTATATTATAATTTACGGGGTTTTATTATCCAGTAGTGTTTACAAACTGATCTGCTTGTGAATTTTCTGTCTGTATAGGTACCTATCACCATCATCTCACTGTATCACAATGTAGTAAATACCTGCTTTCCAGGGAAAAGGTTCTTTTCCCAAGCTAAGAAGGGAAGGTGAGAGCAGGTGGAGGCACAGGAATCCTGCCATACCTAACAAAGCCTGAACACCCTGCTGACTGGCTCCACACTGAACTTCATGATGTTCATAATCCCCAAGCTGGTAGCTCAGAACCCTCTCAGAGAAACAGTAAGAAAACAAAACCAGGTATGCAATAAATTATCAAAGGGATAATAGAGGAAATCTGAAAGCTTGAAAGCTTGAATAATTACTTCTCTGGGAAAGCACAGCATCAGTCATCTGTCAGTATTTCTTACTAGACCTTTCTCTGGAAATCTGCATCTTAATGTCAGCCATATATACCCAGACAATCTTTTCTTGTTGCTTGCTAAAACCCAAATAATCGGGTCTTGTCCATATGAAACAACAGATCTGTCTTCCAGGATGATTCATCTTCTTGGCTTCCTTGCAGATGGAATCCACTGAAGTTGTGAGGCTTCCCTAATAACATACAGAAGTTGAAAATTTGGTTGTGATGTTAATAATTCCACAATAGATTGACAGTAACTCAGTAAGGTGCAGCCATTATAAGATGCTGTTCAATCATTAATAGAAAATGCCTTTGAGATAAGTCTACATTTCACAGCACCCTTAAAGCTCCCCATTTATGTGCTTTTACCTGTCCATCTGGCTCATTGGTCACAAATATTTTATTTTATTCTTTTGGCAACATTTTGATGCACAATTGTCTGATCCTGAAGATAAAAATAATATCTAAGTGCAAAATTCACTCCTGATGTGCACATTCTGGAAAGCAGCTATGAGGGTGACAGTTGTCAAGAGAAGCTGGGGAAGAGGAGAAGTGCAGGAATAACTGATGTGATGTGTCAGATAATGGATGTGCCGATGATCACCCACATCAGCAGCAGCAGGAGCATCCCAGTCTTGAGTTCTTACTTTATGTACACTTTATGGAAAGCAGAAAGGAAGACATGAGGGAATGACAGCAATGGAAATGATGGATGCCCGATCCTAACTTTCCCTTGTTCATACACCTTCGTGTTTCCTACAGTTACTGTGTCATCTGTCAAATCTTTTGCCATGAGGAAACTCTTAAATCTAAGCTAGCAGATACAAAGATATCACCCCTAGTTATAACACATCACCAAATTTTGGATAAAACCAGCGTCACTAGAATATCCACATGTGCACCTAATACAGAACATAATCATTTTGTACTGGTGAACTACTTAGTAAATGCTCTTTTGAAGGGATCTAGAAGAGAATGAAATGTTAAAAGCCTTCAGGAATTCCAGCTAAGATTAGTGAGCATGACTTGTCTGAGCTGTGCAAGACTGAACAAGCTCTCAGACTTGCAGCTACAAGTTTGACATAAAAGACATGTTCCTCCTTTTCTTCTCCACCAGCAACCACACACCTTCTCTGGGAAATGGCCTCTGTGCCAGAATGCAGAAGGATGATTAGCTGTGCAGACTGCAAATATCAGGGTGACATTTCAAAAAAACTGAGGTGATTCTGAGAAAGCTTGTAAATCCTCTCAAAGATACTGATAAGTTTGTTCTTCACTTTACTTATATTAAAAAAGGCATTCAGAATGACTGAATAGGCTGATGAACCCAATGTAAACATGCTGGTCAGGTATTTTGGCCCAACATTCCCTGAATTTCTCATCTGTCAGCTCTTGAATGTTTCATACCGCACTTCTCCAGTGGAGCTTCTTCAGCACCAAGGTAAGACAGAACAACATTTTTGATGGTATCTCATTTATTCTCATAAAACTTGTTATTCAGCATACACAGTTAGTTAATTTGAATTTCTGGTGCTGATGTGTGCCTGCCAGAGAAAGCACCTTCTACAGTTCTGCATGAGTTCCTGAGGTGCTGCTTCCTTCACTCTTGTCAGAGAAAACTTATCTGAAGCACATGTTCAATGATTTAACTGGGGCAATAGTGCAGCTGCTTCTCCTCAATTCTTCATCTGCATATTTATTTCATCAACAGCTGCAAACTGCACACGGAATTTAGGGAAAAAAAGGACCTTTTAGTAAAAGCCATTTTGCTAAGTAGGGTTGTGATCAAATCTCCACTGCCTATTGCAAGAATCAGGAAACCTGTTTTGCTCATATAATGCAACATGACTTTATTAGTATTATATAGACTTGGATGAGAGTTGCAATGTAACGTGTGATAAAAATTTCCATATCTATATCCATCTTTCCACAAATACCCAGGAAAAAAATATACAGCCCTGTGTACACTAATCTGAGTATCACAAAACCCTCCATAAAAAACTGAGACGATTTTGAGAAAGCTTGTACATCCTCTCAAAGATACTGATAAGTTTGTTCTTCACTTTACTGATATAAAGACACACACACACACAAAAAAAAAACTACTACAAGAAGTTCCATAGCCTCTCTGCTCCATAAGAAAACCTAATGAACTTGAACTTTAATCTTACTTTTTCATTAAAAAAATGTTTTTAATGTTTAATTTTTGCTTTTTCATACTAAATGACTGAAAGAGCCTGAAAAATTAGCCTAACCTAAATTGGGAGCAATCACCATGTTTTATTAACTGTGAGGATTTTCTTCTGGAGAGCAATCACAAAACTATTGAATATTTTACTTTCCTCATCTGTGATTTTTTTACTTCTGTCTCATTAGAAAACAACCCAGTGAATAAATCATTCAGTGCCCAATTCTGTAGATTCAGCTCCCATTAAACACATTGTAAGAGAACTCAGCATCTCAAAAGGACAGACTTCTCATTAGCCTCCTCTTTCCTGCAGTCTTCAATGTCAAGTTTCTCTCAATCTAGCTTTTCAATTCCTAAATTTTTTTTCAGCTTGATGTGTGTATGTGTTCTTTTACTGTGCTGCTATAGATCACCCAAGGATGTGATTGATACATGTAATTAAACTAAGGTAGCTGATTAGCTGATACACAGGTTGAAAGATATTCTCCAGAACTCCAAGTTAAACAAAAGGAGTAAACACCAGAAAACAAGTTTTGGCCAGGAAAAGAAAAGCAGTTGAAATTTTTCCACTGAAATGCTCTGGATTTTTCCTTTAATGGGAATTCTGCAGTTGCTCTTGGCAGAAAAAATTCACAGATAAAGCTATTCCTCTCTCTATTTTATTAGGGGAAGAATTTAGCTATTATTCTGCTAATGCTTATCACTCAGACAGCAGCACAAATCTTTTTGTTATTTTCTCTTTCCTCTCTCCTTAGTTTTTATAGGAGTTTCATAACTGATTAGCCCCTGGGCTCTTTTATAATTCATGGTACTGCAAGAAAGCACTGCTCCAGGAGATGTGTAATCTCATTGTCTGTACCACAGAAGTTAGGATTACATGTAATCCCATTTTCTCTGATCACAGCAGGTGCCAGAAGAGGTACACAACATTTTCAGCAGGAAAGTGTGGCTACAGAAGATGTACCCTGATAACACCTGACAGTATGGAGTGGGAAGTGCTGTGTTTGATGTCAGGGTGCTGCAGTGTCCTCTGGTTTGGTGCAGAGTCAAGGGTCACTCCCAAAACAAGTGTGTTTGATAAAGCTACAAATGTCTTTAGTGCAGCTTCCTCATACCTTCAATAATTCACCATGGCTCTGCCATTTCTTGCTGCTGGTGACTCTTATCCAGCACCATGGCCCTCACAAATGGCAAGGAATTGATCATTTTGGATCATACATCCAAAATTTCCAGCCAGAAACCTGCACAAAGGCCTGAAAACATCCTGATGGTTGTCCCATTTCCATGTACCATGGGAGAAACAGAAACTGAGCTCAGAGACTCCCCTCAGAGCTGCAAGTGTTCCTCAGATTAGGTACAAATACGGGTTTACTGGTCAAGTTGGAAACACTGATTAGAAACACAGGAAAACCAATCTCTGAAATGGAGTGATTTGTTGTGTGGCAGGTCTGCTCATTTCTCTTCTGAAGTAGAATGGGAAACAATTCTGATGGTATTCTATAACAAAACATCAATATACCCTAATATTAAGTAGAAAAAAATTATCATTTTTCTATCTTAATAGAAAAGAAGGAAAATGTATTTCAGGCTAAAAAAAGAAAAAATAAAGAAACATTAAATTCTGAAGGTTCTATTACTTAGGATTACTTCAAATCCTGTTTAATTTTGTCTTTAGTTTTCATCCTGGGAATAAGTTCCATGGGAACATGAGAGAAATCGCTGTTCTGACATCTAATGATGACTGACTCTGTTTTTGGTATGAACAAGTTGCCTGTATCTTATCTAAATTAAAAAAAAAAAAAAATAAAAAAAGAAGAAGAAAATACCACAAACATAAAAAAACATTTGAAATATCCTGCTGTCATTTTAGTAGGTTACTTGGCTTTTAATAGAAGCTTTTTAACAGAGTTTTTTAAAAAGAGAGTAGGCTTCATGTATTTTAGTTCAGTTTAAAGTAGATTTAGAGATGTAATTTGCAGATTGCCAAAGTCCATTAGCCTGATGTCTGGTTAACATATGGAACTGTACCTTTGAGGTAGGATGAGCCATAGGAGAGGGTAGAAGCATCAAGCCAAAAATCTCATTAACTGTTCATTGTGTACAAATCAACCACCCAAAAATCTGTAACCTGACCTATCAAGAAAGTCGAAGATTCCAAAAATAATACAAAAATCTGAAGGAGGTGAGGTATTCCAGTTTCTTTTGAAAACAAATCTTTGTCTAATTTGCCCAGTGTAGTCCTGCAGAGTGGAAAGCTTTGTTACTCAGTTTTATTTTCTTGTTTTCAGGAGAACAGCCAGCTGTGTTAATAGATATAAATAACCCCAAAACTTTAAATGACACATTCATTCACCCAGCTTTTTCACTGCATTTCCATTGTTCGTCTTGGGTTTCTTGAACTGACAGACACTGTAGTGTAACATCCCTTGACATCCAATGCCTTGACAACAGACATTTTCAACAGCACGTTGAAATCTGGCATTCATGGAGATACCACAGATCAGTAACACATGGCACAAGAACTTAAACCTTATTTTTTTTTCCTTTAAATTTAGACAGAAAGCCCAGCAGCATTTCCATCTGCAGCAAGGAATTTTCCATATTAAGCAAAATTTGCATTATTTCATGTTACTTCAGAGAAACAATAGGAAAAACAGTAGAAGACAAATTGCATTAACATTGCAAACAATATTAAGTCATCTCACAGTTTCATGGCCACTGAGGAACACATTCATGAACTGAACAATAAAATCTACCATGAATATGTGGTCTTTATCAATAGATTTCATAGCATCTTACAAAACAGGTACTTCACTGTTCCTGGTGAAGATATTTGTCTACTGAAGGCCTACTAGATAGACCACCCAATCCATGCCCTCTCCTTAGGAAATCACACCATGGGAAAAACCTGGACTGAACTTACTACTTACCGTTTGCTAAGAGGTAACAAACATTATTGCAGGTTTAAGGGAGTAGAGCGATATGGGATAAAATAGAAAGTGAAGAAAAAGATAGCAAAACTTAACATCTGTCAAAAGTGTTGTAATATTTATAGCTTCTAATGTAAATACGCACTCTAAAGTCAACTTCCATCGTTATAAATTGTCATATTTTCGCCAGAGATGCTACGTAGCAGCAAGTCGGAAGCAGCCAATCTTTGTGAACCTGGATGACAGAGCTAAAGCTCTCTCCCAATTAAGAACAGAAGGAAATCTCTCCATCAGGCAGCCTGGATATTAAGATGCAGTTCACACCATGCTTGTGTCTGAGAAGTTTGCAGTCTGTGAAAGCAAAGGTGAAGGTCAAGGAGTGAGCCACAGAAACCTTGGCTACCTGCAGAGTCTGCAATCAAGATGTGTGGAGTTGATACATTCTCATATTATTCCCAGAAATGATGTCTTTTCTTCCCCTAAATGTGGGCGCTGCATTGCTGATCATCAGGGCTTTGTGGTACAGCATTGTGAGAGGATTTATAAAACTCATGTTTTCAAGGCAGTTCATCAGGGAATTGGAGCAGCTAAGATGTTGATAATCACTAGACCTGAAGCAGATCTGACAGCTAAAATACCAGCCTTCCTCAAAGAACTTTTTACTCAGAGGTATCTGCTATAAACAACTTTGGCTCATCTGTAGTCAAGAGCAGTGCTGATATATTTTGTCTAGATATCACATTCCCTTCCTAAGCCACCTTCCCATCAAGCGCTTTTACCTTTCAGACAGGGCTAGGAAAGATTCTTGCCTGCCCAAGAAATTTAAAAAAAATATTTTCAATTTAAAAAATTAGTCAGTCTCAACACGATTTGTATGAATGTTTAGCAGAAAACTCTCTTTCCTCCCCCCCGAATTGTTTCCTTACACAGCACCCTGTTTTGGCAAATCCTTACCCCTATTAAAATATCAAGTCTCAAATAGTCATCTGAACACATTTTTTTTTTTTAAATAAAGCTTTGATCTTGAAGAAATAATTCTCTCAGGTGACTCGTCTAAGACTGCTCATTTCAGCCGTTGTGCATCATTGTGCATTTCACTCATTGTGCATCAGTGACTGCACAATAATCAGAAAACCTTGGACAGTGAGGGCAGATCACAAACAGTTTTGAGAGGTCAGGTCCCCCCCATTGTTGTCACAGACACACAGCTGGGATCATTAACAGAAGGGGTGCAAACAAAACTATCTCCCAGGAAACACCAAGTAATAGATAAAACCAAAGAAATGCACACATGAATAAATAAAAGAAACTGTCTTTGTGCCTGGGGTCAAACTGAGACTGGCAGAAGCTGGTTGGGGAAGTGCAGCAGCTGCAAGTGTGCTCAGTAGGTGAGCACAGGCTTGGAACCCACAACCAACCTCGTTCAATCAAACCTTGAGGCACATGTTTTCTTTCAAATTACCTTGTTTTTCAGAAGGACTCAGCCTTACCTGCACTGAAACTGCTAGGTAGTATTCCCTTCCAAATGCCAGGACCTGGTCCCATGGTTCCTACTCATAACCTTTTTGCTGAACAATTCCATTGATTTCAGCAAGCCCAGGGCTAAGTAGGAATAAACAAACCAGAGAAATGTAGAGAGTCCAGTTCTATACATCAAGTGAGCACTTCAGTCACAGCAATAACATTTATGTCCTGGACCCCTCAACAAAGGGAAAATCAGCTTCAATTAACAGTTATTTTGCTTGTTGGCTTATGCCACTGGTTTGAAATTCTGCAAGTCATACTGCTTTTGATATTGGTCCAGTTTCCTTCACAATCTTCATTTTCAACCTGTCTCTTCACAGAAGTGCTGGGAAGGAGGGCAGGAGGTTCTTTTTATTCTACATGCTACCTCCCTTTCTGCTGGTCTTGTTACCATTAATGATGTTAAATACTTTTTATAGCATTTAATCAGGTACAGCATTTAATTGGGCAATCACCTGCTGAAGTAAAAACAATGTTCCTAAGTAGTCCATCTGCCTTTTCAGCACAGAAAGAAAGCTTTGAGTGGGTAGGCTGAGGTGCAAATGCAGTGCTTGTACTTTGATGATCTGCTTGTTAGAACGGGAGTTGAGATAAGATATTTCAAAATAAACCTTCTTCCCCTGCTACATAATCTGTTGTAGAGCAAAGGGGAATTTTTTGGGACTAGACCCTGAGTAACAGATTATAAAAACTGCTTTCCTTGATGTTTCCATTCTTTTGCCCCAACAAGCAGCAATATCTAATGCAGAATGAGAACATTTGGCGAGTCTGTGCAGCCCATTCTCATCCGCAGTTGGACATGGCAACTTGATATCACTTGAACATGGCAAAGGTGGCACCAGTTGTTTGACAAGTTTCTAGTCAGAAGATGCAGAAACACTGGCCACTATGGAGTCAGGTTTACTCATCAAAGTGGTTGTATATGTGGAAAAAAATTCTGATGTTGCTAAGTATAACAGGGAAAAAGTTAGCCTGACTTCTGCAGTGAGTCACAGTGTTTTTAAAACCTAAAACAATTCTTTAAAGAACTCAGTGGCATCTTAAATAAAGTTCATACACATGATAACATCCTGAATCCCAAAATAACTACTTTATACTGGAGAATAATGACCAGTTTAGTGTGAGGTAAAAGCAAAGTTTCTCTTGTGTGGTGATAAACTGGAAGAAGACAGAACAAGTTAAGGGGATTAAAAAGGGAGGGAGAAACTCAGTAACATTCCATAGGAGTTCATGCTGGAGCCCCTGGTATTTAATATATTCCTAAGCTACTTGAAAAGAATGAAGAATGAGGTGAAAATAGCTGAGGCTTCTTCAACATGGGTAAGAACACAGTTAAGGGAACACAGGATGTCTGAATATAGATTGATAATTCACCACACCTTGTAGCACAAGGCCCATAGGGTGTGTGATGAAAGCAGGTGGCAGCAATTTTAAAATAAAGAGCACAGATGTAAATCCAACTTTTCCCACAAAATTCAGAATTAAAATGATAGAATACCTTCCAAAAGGACAGGTTGGATGTTAATATGCAAAAAGATTAAAAACCTCTTAGAAAAATGGAAGAGAACTCCCTCAAGAGCCATTAAGCAAAATGGCCTGAATGTAATATTCTGGTTGAGAATAGTGCAGACAAAAATATGAAGAGCCATACCTAGAGAAATATCTGTGTGTTTGCTCTGCTTTAACACTTCTTCTTCAAGCATTTGCCTGTTGTCTTTTTTGGTTTCTCCAGGGTCAGCTGGACTCTTGGACTGATCTATTGCAGCCATCCTTTTGCTCTTGGAGCTCTGTGCCCTGTGCATGTGATTAAGGCAGTTTCACCCAGGAATACTCAGACATTGAACAGTGCAGTTTTCCATTTTCTCTCACAGCCAGTCTGCTCAAAAACTGAGCCTAAAGCTACTTGGCTTCTGTTGTGTGTGGAATGAAAATCAGACAAGAGAAAAGAAAGGAAAAGCCTAATGATAGTCAAGGGATACTGTGCAAGCCTTTCCAAAATGTGTAGAAAAAGCAACAAGTATCACATAAATACAAAAATAAAGACCTGAAACCATGAAAAATAAACCCCTGAAAAACCCAACGAGCAAAGAACCAACCCCAAACCACCTAACCCACCTCCCAAAACACTCATCTATTTGGTATAATGAAAATATTAATAAGAGAAGAATTTTAAAAGAAGCTTAAGTCTGGGCTATATTCACACCATTACTTGATTAAGAGCAGCACTCAGAGATAACAAGTAGGCTTGTGTTGTACATGGCCTTGTAAATAAAGCATGAGGGAGATGAACAAACTTTTACAACTTTCCTGGGAAAGCTGAGAAATTAATGGAAACCACCTTAGCCCTAAGATAGTCTCCCAAATAGCAGAGTAAATCAACTTACATAAAGGATCCACATTGCTATTGTTAGCCCACTTCCAGAGCTCGTGCTGCCTTGTTTAAAGTTAGCCTGCACGTCTAAACCACAGTGCAATTTCTATATAGGGCATCTTTCCTCACTATCCAACACCATTAAGACCCTCCAGGATGTGTTTTACCAGCCTGCTAATCCAAACCTCACACGACCAGCAGCCTCATAGATCACCCCACACCTCGAGGCATGGGTTAATTGACCAATAAAACACACCTGTAGCATATTAATGTTATAATAAAACACTCTACATATTCAGTAAATTTTGTGTTATCAGTTCTCCATCAGTTATTTATTAGGAGCTAACATAATAAATAATCTGCTGAGCAAGGTGCAATAACATGAGGACAAAACTGTACAAAATACATTTTATCACCCCCTCGCTTACAGTTCCAGTCTTTGTCACATAATGCATATTTATAAGTGCTTGAAGTAAGGTAAGATTGAATTCTTCAGCTCTAAATCTTCATACTCTATTCATCAAGAGATTGCTTTGTTGGAATTACCAAAAGAACAGGCTTTCTTATATATATTTGCTTGCATCAGGTTCTCTTAATCCTAATATTAATAATTCCCTTCTGTATGGAATCCATAGATTCATCCTTTAGAGAACTCCTTAGCTGACTCTGTATTAGTATTTGCTAACAGGCATATTCGCACTAAAAAGACACTGTAAACCCTTTCAGGGCTAAACTGGATTTTTAAATTTCAGTAGGGAATATTTACAGTGTCTCCAAACACAATTAGCACATAACCAAAAGGAGGCCATTCCATCACCACAAGCAGCAAAACTTAGAGCTGATGTGGATTTCATTGGTCTTGTCAGTTTTCAAGTGGTGGCTTATTTAGGTTGAAAATACTTTAATTGTTTAGATTTCTAGTACATATTGTAGTTCAATCCAGATACAGCAACAGTCAAGTAGAAAACTGATAAAGGCTTGGAATAATCACTAAAACATAACTCCTAAACATTGCCTGATTTTTTTTCTCAAAGGAGGAAGTTAAAATTCATACTTCTACAGATTGCAGACTTAGATGATTAAAACACGTTTTACAAACAACTATAACACACCCCTTTTTTCCCCCTGGTGTTCTTATCTATTGCTGCCTTTACAAGATAAATGTTTCATAAATTTGAAAAGAATTAAAATAAAAACTGACAGAAAAAACTTAAATGAAAGAGGAAGGAGAATCAGCAAATGCATAAGTTTAATGACTATTCAGGTGCTTCTTGTTACTGGAACAGTTCTTATTTTTACAGCAAGCAGAGGACACATGGAAAAGGAGAGATAGAGGTAAGCAGAAGTTAAAGGGATAAAATTATCATCATCATTATTATTTTCAATTCATTGTGACATACAACTGAAAACCCTCTGTAGCTCTAAGAACAGGTGAAAATCATGGTATTGTTCACAACTCTTCATGGAATAAAAATAATGTAGATCTCCATCACCTTCCATCCACCCCACATCGTTCATGCCACTAAAGTGTGCCTTAAAATAAAAGACACAAGTGGCTGTGTTACAACTATCAGAGCAATAAAAGCTTTTGTTTCCTAGTGGTTATTCCAAACGCATCTTTAGGGCCATTTTTAGCTATAATTTCCTCATGCCTCTGTATCGTGTAGAAATTCTGCATCTGCAAACATTTACCTCAGTCATGTAGATCACTTCGACCTCTTCACCCAAGTGAAGAGATAAAGTTACACCCAACATCACACAGACAAGTCAGCCTTGGCCTCGTCAGGTGTATCTGCAGCAGACTGAGGTAATTTTACCTGACAGTAGGAACTGTATTATATCATGAAGCAGTAAAAAACTTTCTTCATGCAAAAGAGAAGTTAGAAACCATAGTTTCTGACTAAATATTAATCAGTTTGAGGTTGCATATGTAAATTATCCACCCAGATGTCTCCAAGAAGGAGAGACGCTCTTGAAGGCAAGGCTTCCTCATGTAGAATAAGGAACAATAGGGTCTGTAAAAACTCATAGACATTTTAATTTGGTGTTGGTGCAAGTGTTCAAACAGGCATTCAAAACCTTCCACAATGACAATATTCAGAGTGTTTTCTGAAATGTCAGAAGCAAACATTAAATATATCAACAATATTTCAATGTAACTATGCAAAACTGGCAGAGCACTCAAAGAATGCCTCGAGAACAAGGAAACCAAATGTTCCACTTTCATCAAAACAAGACAATAACTCATTTCAAAAGTGTAATTTCGAGGAGATACAACAAATGCTCAGAAAACAATATTATGGGCTTTGTAAAATATGTGAGATATTTTTTGCAAAATCTAAAAATTATAATTTCCTCAGTAAGGGATGAAATTACCATTGTCATTCAGAGTAATAACGAAGAGCTTCAATATTACATGTCAAAACAAACTTACTTTGCACATTCAACCTCATTTTATTTCCTTGTTTGTTTGGGTTTTTTTCCTTAATATGGAAAAACGAACGTATGAAACCTTCACTTTTTATAATGCATACAACATAAAGAATTCAAAACAAATACTTTCCCACTGTGAATAATGGCATTGCATAGGGGGTCCAAAATTATTAACATTATTAGTAATAACTAACAAAAGTATAATTATTAATTATATTTTAAATAATTTTTTAATAATATTATCCAGAGGGCTACAGGTTAGAGAGTTTTTTGTGAGAAATAATCCTGCAGAAAAGATTCTGACTTCTAATTTAATTCTTAAAGTCACCTGAAAGTGAAAAAAATATTTCCTCATATCTTCTGGATTTGTTATTTTGCCATAATTTGAATTCCAACTCGGAAAAAAAACAATTTCTCATATAATTTTATACCTTATAAGTAATGAAGGATTATATGGAAATGGGAACAGGGCAAACTAGAACTGCCTCTTTTTGTAACATTTCAATCCAGTCTAAAAACAAACAAACAAAAAAGTTTTTAAGAGTTAAATAATTTGGAGAAAGCTTACTCATTAAAGCATATATTTTTATATTAATGGTTTTAGCTTCATGCAGTCCATGTGTCAAGAATAGTCATTTTAACTGAAAATAAGTAATGGCCAGAATCATAGGATTTGGATTTCCAGATCCACAATTCTGTTTATCTTACCAAACAAGCAGCAATCACTCTGTGAATTAATTTATAGGTAAATTTAGTAGGCTGCCTTATGTTTTTCATAAGGTCCTCATTCAAAGAATTTTATGTTTTCTTTCTATTCAAGAAGTTATTTGTGGATAACAGTTAAATAATTCACAATTAACTGCTGTATTTAGTAATTACCTACTCAAATAGCATCTAAACCAGGATCAAAGTAAGGCAAATGATGAAACAGTACTTTAAAGCCAACAACTGCAAAATAATTTGATCGTTTTCATGTTATGAGAGAGATAAAGTACAGAAGTGCACGATTTGGGCTGTACCTCTCGCTGACATTTCCCGTTCAGTTTTCTGCCATACAAAGTCCAGCGAGTATTGCCTATTTACAGACATTTTTTTTCCTCTTTCTCAAATATAGATTTTCCTTTTTTTTTCTTTTTTTCCCCCCTCACTTTTATCCATGTCTTTCTTTTGGAAGTTGCTTGTGTTGTTTGGATGAAATCTTCCTTTTTTACCTGTTTCCCCCCGTGCCCCGTCCCCTTTCTTTTTTATTATAATGAGGAATTTTGGCACATTAGAAACAAAAAGTCCGGGACAGATTATAATGTAAAAAGATAGTTATTTTCTCTGACTTGGCATGAAGTAAAGCGTGCAAAATTAAATCCTGCATTAACATAAGAGCAATACATGTCCTCACCATGGATTTAAAAACAGTTGATCTGGCATTGCTTTTGTTGACAAATCCTTTTAAAATTGTATTTTAGGACAGCAAATTTTAATAGGATAAAAGTGATACAAAAGAAGCAACATCTCAAATGAGAGCAATGAAACTGTAGGAAAAACCTCTGCTTGGCACAAAGATACTTGATTTATGGCTAATATTTATCCATCATTTTCCAGGGTTGTATAAAGAACTAAGTTATGAATTAATAACAGGATGATTATTTCCTGATAAAACAGGTATAGGAAGCTGGGAAAGCACTAAACCTTTTTACCTACATTCTGCCTGAGTCAATATTCTCTTTTCTCCAAATATTTCCAGAGCGTTTCAATGTTCATGAACGTAAGTACATAGACAGGAACACAAAAAATAGCCATGAGCAGTGCTAGAACTCCCAGGAAAAACTGAACAGCTATATCCATTCCAATTCATCAGCAAGTCTAATCTGATTGAAATCTTTTGAAATATTGACTGATTCTTTCTGTTTGCTCTTTCATATCTCAAAAAGGGAGCCCTTTTCTCTTGACAACTGACCTCACCTTTATGCTGAGTTGCCCTGTTTTGGAGGGGAAGAAGAATCCTTCAAAGAGTGGCAGACTTTGAACCTCACCTGAATCACCCCAGTGTCCCAGTGGGCAGGATGACAAGCAGCCCACAATTTACAAAGCTGTCCATACATACATTCACACATACATAAGCATAAAATGCATGTATAAATTTAAATTAACATTGGGAACGCGGTCTAGGAATCCGACTGTAGTTCTCTAGAAGTATCTGCTCTGAGTTAGTCATGATGTGTGAAGAGAAAAAAGCACCTGGAAATAATATCTAAGGTGAATAGAGCACCTACCAGGAGGCAGGTACAGCTCATGTTGCGCCATGAGAGAGCCCAGATGACTAACTCAGGTAGACACCTAACCTTGAGATGAGTGGAGAACATCCAGCTGAAATGAAAGCCAAAGCTTCTGCTCCTAATAGCATTCCAAGATTAACATGCATATTTTGATTAAATGCCAAGATTACCTCCTATTTTTGATTTAAAAATCATTTTAATACTCATTAGCTTTATTATTATACGATGACAAATCACTTATTTTAGTATTTAATGCCAAATCTGCTTCCTATCAACTAACAAATTTTAGAATATGTTACTAATACTTGTATAACTCTACTACTATCCTGCTAATTGTAATGTTAGCAGAATACTTTTATGCAGGACGTGGCCTCAGTAGGAGCTAAGAATGACAAATATCACACTTTAGGAAGCCAAGGCTTGGATTCAAGAATGAAAGAAGTTAAAACATAGTACAGTTAAAAATGAGAAGTTCATTAATAATCAGCTATTCCTTTTTCTGGAGAAGAAAAACAAATAGGAAAGAAACAGCTCAGCTAACAAACAATAAGTAAAACTGTGTGGCAAAAACCAAAAACTGAGTGCAGGGGAAGTGGTTATGGTACAGGCATAATTCTCATTTCCTCCTCACCTGAACCCTGAGGATACCTGAGAGTTCTGTCAGCCAGGCACAGGGATGTTGAAGATCTGGTCCACAGCAAGGGGCAGAGAGAGGACAGGCAGCACTTTGCCTTGTAAAGCCAGCACAACCCTTGGAATGCAGCAAAGTCTTCATCCATGTCACTGGAACAGACAAAAATAGTGAGTTCCAAGGGCACCTCTGGCCTGAACCAAATCATAAGTTCAACACATCATACAAAATTTCTGAGAATATAACCTTTTTTTTTCAGGTGTCTCCACAAAAGCTCAAAAGTACCAGAAGACTGCCACATTGCAGGTCTTCTGGTGGCTTCACTAAGACTATTGCTTGATATTTTTTCCTGATTAAAAAATGTTACGTCAATAAAACATCTCTATGAACTATATTCTACTCCAATCTCAAAGTTTACAAAAAATCCTATTAAATAACATTCCCATTCATTCCCCTTGACTGGATGCAATATCAGCCTCCCAAACACAGACACAGTCTGGTGTAACAAGACAGGACTTCAGTCCACGACTGCTCTGTCTTGTCTTGACATGAAGCCTTGGAATTCAATTCCAACTTTCCTCTATTAAGGTCCAAATGAGAAAATACAACTAAAACCACTAAAACAGTATGACAGAGTACATGAGGCACATTATCCTGTGCTGGCACAGAGGCACAATCCTTCAGAACAGAAATGCACTTCCCAGACTGTGGAATAATTATCCCACTGCCTTATAAGAACCCAGAAGTGTGAGAATCGGTTGTGCTTTGATCTTCTTTATATTTTCTTCCTGTGAGCAAATGGAAAGAGTGGGACTTTCTCTCTGCACTCATGTATTGGTAAATGCCATAATTAAAACAGATTTTGAGGACTTCTACTTAGCTCAACTGGCTATAATTCAGCACACCCTTAAATCTGAGACAACTTCTCTGGAGTTCAGTCAATAAACCAGCTCCTGGCTAACAGCAGGAACCTGCTCTCCCAGCTCAGTGAGCTGTCAGTAAGAAATGGAGGTTATTAGATGCCTCTGTTATTACAGATTACACAAGTGGCACAGAAAATGACATCCAATTTATGTTGCTCCTCAATTCTGATATGCCCCTCTACACAGTTCTTGTGAACACATACAGATAAAAATTCAGCTGGCTTGGAAGACAAAATAAGAATTAGATGTGACCAGTATAACTAAAAGCTGAGAAAATGGTGAGACAAGAAACTTATTTTCCAAGACTTCAATATGGTTCCTTAATATCATATTTCATTTTTAATATAGTGCTTACATTATTCTGAATCAGATTACTGCAGTGCAGCTACATTTAAGCCTTCCAAAAACAAAGGGCTAGAAAAGAGATTTTTCTTGTGTGCTCTGCTTTTTGGGATGTAGAAACACTGAGTAAAAAAAATAATAATTATAATAATTTCTTCTTTGTATTCCCTTGTAGTGAGACATCCATAATGTCCTGGAGCCCTCGGCATGGTGTGCAAATGGAAACTATCCAGAGCTGACCAAAACACATGTGAAAATCCATATTGATACAAACCATTCTGTCACCATTATTTCTATTGTTATTTCTATTTGTATACTGGTACTACAAAAAATATTTTTATTTGCTGGGTTTTGGTTGGCAAAATAAAATTCATGCTTAGTTTTTCAGAAATGGTAAATGATCAACAATCATGGGTAGACTTATAGAACAGGAGGCATAGATGAATAATTGGTTTTTAAGTGTCATGTAAGAGAGAGATTTTGTTTAGGTATGGAGGATTTCACAGACAATATTTTACTCTCCAGTAATTACCTGAAGAATATTTCTCATACGTGCATAGACTTCACACACTATGTGATCAGCTAATAATTTGTTGACATAATGTATTTTATAAAGTAGAGAGGCTCAAGGTTTAGAAATTGCTCTATGTGGAAGCACTCGCACAAACATATGATATTAGTTAAACTGAGACTTATATTATGGAAGCTTCTTCTCAAAGACCAAAACTTCCAAAGAGAAAGGGATTAGTAATTTAATTTGTCACAAGAAATTTCAGCATTTTGAACCTTAAACCTACGTTTACCACAGTTTGAAGCTGCTCACTGCCAATATAGTGCAAAATATGATCTTTGTAGGAAAAAAACATTTTGAGAAGACAGCAGGTTAGAATGACTATTGTTACAAGCTAGTCATAAAATTTTGTGAAAATACATAGTTTCAAAATGAAAACCAAGAATTGTTGAGCCTTTTGGCCAATGCCCTTTTCCCATCTTAATTTTCTGAAGCATCATTCTTAGGAAACCTCATCAAAACTTTATATAATACTGTAGGAAAAGGCAAAAAAAACCTCCCAATGCAAAACCCATCTAAAACACACACAAACTTTCTTTTTCTGTGTTGATTTATGTGTAATTAACACATGGGATCCACAGTTCTATACCACATGTTAAGTGGATTTTTAAAAGCAAGTGTTTACACTGAGGGCAGATGTAACACTGAAGGTTAAAAAGAACAGTTCCAGGAAAACTGTCCTTGGGGACTTTTAAATTCAAAACCCAAAACTCCTACTGAACATTCTGATGCAAGAACTTCCACCCAGGTGTAAACCCGAACGTCATTCCTCAAGTTATGAGCTAAATTCAGGTGTGGGGGAGGACAGAGAACTGGAAATTTTCAGATACATCAGGAGTTGAAACAGATGAGTTTGATAAAGTAAACTGCACAAAATACACTATGAAATTAATAATACCTGTTTTCTAAAAAAAAAAAAAAAAGGATGTTTATGGGATTATGATGCCTGGATGTAAATATCTCTCAAAAAACAAGGAGCAGATGCTGCTATCAAAGAAGAATAATTTGGCTGTTTCACATGACATCAATCAAGCCACTTTCTAATACATGTCAAAAGTAAACAATGCTCATACATTACAAACTGATGCCATGGTAATATATTGTGGATATGTAAAAGATTATAAATTATGAGGGAAAGGTGCAAGTCTGGCCTTTTCTTCATGACCTCATAAAGGAATAAAATATGAGAAGTAATTGATGTACTCCCTTGTATGAGTTCAGTGGTGGCTGGTGCAACCCAGGGAGGAAATAGGGGGACTACTCCTATTTTTACTTCTACCCCAGCTTGTGAGTTTGACTGTTTAGCAGTTCGACAAAACTGTGAATGCTTTGATATTAGAAAGAGCAAATAGACACAAAGCATCATACAGAAAATATAAAAATTTAATGTAAAAGGAAATAAAATAAGTAACTAAATATGCCTGGGGAAAATTATTGAATTAACATACATATATAAAGGAGTCAAATCATGAGGAACAGTGTTTGTGCTTATTTTTGGAACCTTTCATCCTATTATAAATACGGTTATGCCTTATTAAGTTTGAAAACACACTTATAAGGAAAAGATGCAAAATCTGTAGTTATTACGCATAATAAATTACCGTAGATGCCCAAAAGACCATAGCACAGAGACAAAATTATGGTATCAGAAATTTTTGAGCAATGATTCACAAACAGAAGGTGAAGAGTTATATAGTAATAATCAAAAAACACTGCATAGGGCATAATATATTCAATAAAAGTAAATGAGAAGTGTATATTTGGGGAAAGAGAATAAACTGAAGGACAGTTTTATCTTTTCTGAGTTGATTATAATTTTTTCTACGAAAGAACAATGTAACAATAGTTGGAGATCCTCACCTTCCTGGAACCTCATATTAACATAGCAAGTGCTCTCATTATAATCTAAATCTAGAAAAACTCTGAAATCTGTTCTTCAGCCTCAGTGGCAAGTGACTTTCCAGATAAGACACTTAGAGGTTATATATCAGCTTTAGGAGTTATCACACAATAACTTATATGTTTGATCACTTAGAAAAAGTGCTAAATCATTTTTATGTGACCTGCCCTCATGAAAAAATGAGACTAGAGCAGTAAACCCCATTAAAAATGGTTTCAAATCAATCAGGAACTTATTAATTAAATTACTTAAATTATTATTAATTATTTGTTATTATTAACAGACGCAATGAACTGGCAACAGATGGTGGGATGTGGTGAAAAAGAGATTAATTTGATACATTCACTTTTGGCAGCCCTTCTGCCCAACCAGACCATCTGTGGCCCATTAGACACGTCAGAAGCTGTACCATACATATTGCAACGATGATACAAATTCTTTGACTCTTCGCGTTTCCAGTCCAAATTCCATTCCTTCTTCATGATCCCAGAATTCTGAACAAAGCAGTTTTTATCATATACATTCTGCCCCACACTCTGCTGCTGTTTCCACAGCACTGCAGAGATTCTGCAGGATTCTGAAGGAGCTGCACCTTCCAGCATGTGGGGGAGTTCAAGTCCTTACAGCACATTCTCCCTTGCTAACGGTAGGAGTTTGAATTGGCAAGTTGGGGCCCGTCTTTGCTTTCCTTTTTTCAAGTGAATATTTCTTATCTGTTTATAGAAACCTGATAAGGAGATGAGTGCCATCCTCCTTGACGGCTCTTACAATTTTCTGTCATGACAGCATTTAACAATTAGGCATTTGAATTTGTTTTCCTTCTGGTTTGGAATTTTCCTATCGTATCTGTAAATGATTTTGTTAAAACCACTGTTTCATCCAGCCAATATACCTCCATAGGACTCTTCAACTTTGCTACAAATTTGTATGTTTTACACACACATAGATGAAATCATGTTTTCCTTTATTTAATACATTTTTAGTGCTAAAACTTAAGTTTAATGGACATACACACCTGTACAATAGGATTTGGAATACAGAAATACAGCCAGAAATCTAGATTTCCATAGACCAGACTTGTTGATACACTGTGATCATTTTAGAGGAAATTTAATTGACTCAGTAAAAGACTAATGACATCTGCTTCCAGTGAAATAGTCTGCTTTTTTTAGTGCAAGTCTGTATTTTAAATTGTCCTAGATATTTTGTCCTAGATAACATATCCAAATCCATCTGCTATGGGCATCGGAGGACTTAAAATTGCAACTTGTAAAAATAAGGAATGAGGAGATGGATTTCAGTGACCCCAAACGTGCAAGTCACAAATACATGCTACGTGAGGATATTCTTCTTCCCCTCCTCACTGTTCTTTCCACCTAGGAAGAAAAGAAGGAATGAGCTAACAGAGCAAGAGATATGATCATTTTGTGACTGATTTACTGCTGTGTTTCTCGTATGATTTTTAGAAATACTCTCACAGACTTAAAGAGATACTACACAAAGCAGCATTGCTGCTGCTCTGCCGCAGTCTTTCTGAACAACAGACGAAATAAGCCTTATGCCACTTCTTACACCTTCTATCTCAAGGTTTTTCTCTTCACACCATATTTTTCTTCCATGGTTTTCTACTCCTCCCTCTTCTCAGTTTAATTTGAATGGCTTAGCAAGCCAGCTCTCACAAGACCTCTGTGAATTCCTTATCAGAAAGGTAACACAGATTATTACTTGAAACAAGGTTGTGCTGTGAGCCTGAAAAGACAGTGTGTTCCATCCTTCTGACCACAGCAGTGGGTTCAACACCTGAAACAGAAACTATTCTCACCTGCTTTGTTCTTTACCCTCTTGCTTCATGTACCTTTAGCTTGGCAGTAAAAGGTTTCAAATTAAACAAAGAAATTCCAGTCTTTCTCTTATTTCTCCGCTGGAAGAAGCAATTCTACCACCAGCACTACTGTCAAAATGGACAAAGGAAGAGAATCAAGGAGTGTTTTGTATTTAATCCATACAACAGCTTCCCTTAGCTGAAGAGAGATGCTATTAAATTACAAACTTCAATGTAATAGTCTCAACACTTTAGCAGTTTGGGGTTTATATGTAATCTTAATATATATATATATTTTACTTGCTCCTTTTTTGCCATGAAATTATGCTGGTTGAGACAGCTGTTAAATTGCTTATCACTTTATCTTAGTTTTGTCTAGTATAGTAGAATTGACGGATTTATCACAGTTTTTTATTTGTTTTCAGTTAACAGAACAGCACCTATAACTTCAGTGGAATCTCTATCTGTTCTCTTATTTTTACTCTAAAGGAAGATCTTAAGCTAGAAGAGCCAAAAAAAAAAAAAATGGAAAGAAACAAAGGTTTTAATGTTCTCTGTACTACTTCTTGCTACTAACTAGAAATCAAACAGAAAAGGACAAGAATTTAATAAGGCATTAATTTCAAATATTCTGGACAGTGAATCCCTTATTTAAAAGAGTTAAATACCTACTCTCCTACCTAACATAGGAGAGAGGTCAAGCTTAGACATATGAGTTCTCAGGTAAATTCTGTTCCTTCCAGAAGGAAGCCCCCAAAAGCAACTGGTTATGAGAAGGTCAGTGCTCTGGTACTTATCAAACCCGACAAAGTAAAACAGAGCCTTCAGCACCAGAAGTCATAATCAAAATATCATTTAGAATTGCAGCATGTGGTGTCTGCCCTTAGTTGTACATCAGGTGTTCAGACCCTGGGAAGGAGCCCATTATAAATATTAGTAAAATACTTATAAAACTAAATAATTTATTTGAAAGAATCCTTCCCCCACTATTCCCTCCAATGACAATGATGCATCATACACTGAACAATTATGTGAGATTATGGAGAATAAACTGCAAACCATGATAGAAAACACCATCTTTATTCCCACCATGTTTGCAATTGGCATCTCGAGGTAGAATAACTGAGGGAACAGAAACCAGGAAGAAGCTGCAATATTGTTTGAAGAGACTGCACTCGTTTAAAGAAAATTAATTTTTTAAAGAAGTTTAAAAGTTCAGTACTAGGACAGGATTAAAGTATTCCCTACTACTTCCTAACTCTCAGAAATATGACCTCTCTTCCTTCTGTTTGTCACAGTTTTAAGTATGTTACTGTACTGCAAAAGATTGAGAACAATACTTGATAACCATTACTGCACTTAAGATAATATATATGAGCATTTAGCATTCTGTGTACAATTCAGCAGTCTGATCCTCCTTTTAGTTTCAGAGCATTTCCAAGAAAAAGACATTTTTTCCTGAATTTCTTACTGTGAGAGGTACATATGGTACATATAAGCAACTATGTGCTGAAGTTTTAATGAGAGTTGTCTCCAAGAAAAACAATTCTGCCATTAAAGTGATATTTTTTACCCATTTTGTTTAAGAGAAACTAAGCAAAATCTCATACAATGGAATTTTAGGGCCAACACTAATTTTTCTTTTGATCTAAACCAAAACAATATAGTATAAGCTTTTGTTCTTTTTGTTAGGCTTTAAAGCAAAAATATAATTTTGCAGGTTAATTGTAAAACACTTTGAAATGAAGCAGCAACACCAAACTAAAAGCACAGTTCTTCTGCAGCATTCTTTCAATTTCCTTCTTCCTTAATTTTTGACTGAAACCATGTCTTGAACAGGTTTGAACTCACAGATTCTTTTGATTCCCTTGAAACTTCCTTTTGTTTGCAAATGACTACTCAAGCAAATTATATACCCCCACTATAAAGTGTAGTCACTTCTAGATTGCATTTCTCACAAAGCAATTAACTCTTTGTTCAGGGAAGCATAATGGCTTTTTCTCTGTAACACCTTCTTTTTAACTGCTCAAGAGCCCAGTAATTCCTAAAGGACCAAGTGACATCATCTATCAGCTTTTTCCACCTCCTCCTCCTCCTTCCACTCTTCCTCCTTGTATTCTTTTCATGCTTCAGAACATCTCTGATTCACACAGTGATGTCTCCTTGACCTTGACTCTACATTATCTTGTCATCTCTTGTTTTCTCAACATCCTTTCTCGGGTCACCTTCTGTGCTATTCAATGCCAGGACACACGAATGCTAATAGGATTTGAACCCAAAAAAGAGAGTGTCCTATCATCCTTTTGGTGAAATGAGAATATGAACAAGGTTTGATCAGTTTGGCACCATATTATGTAAGATGGTTGCTCTTTAATGACTAAGAAAAGATGGAACAAGTGTCTCAGGGACAAGCTCAAAGCATTCAGAACTCCAGAGTTCCTGGAAACAGCCAAAGTAAGGCCGAACAGCATAATTCAATTCCCAGAAATGTACATATTTCACAAACAACCACAAAGACAATTTTCCTACTCAAAGTCAAGTAAGTCACACTAGTTATAGCTTTTTTGGATTGCTAGTTCCAGCCTAAATACTTCAGCTGGTGAAAACCAGCAATACATCAGTAACAGAAAAATAGTTCAAGTAGCGATTTGCTTATTTTTCTCAATAAGGTTCATTTCTGAAGTCCTAACTGTCTGCAAGACTGCCATGCAGGCAACAAGCTCTTACACTGATTCTTAGAATCAAAAAAATGAAGTAATAAATATGCAGCAACCAAAAGCTACTCAAACTCTGATAAGAGATCACAGATTAAGGTGTGAAGTTTGGGAGATCTTCTTGGTACTTTCCATATGTAGTTGGTTCCCTTCAGAGCACAAAAAGGTGACACAACATCTCTGTCTCTGGTACACTGGAAGTAAGTGATGATTTTTCACAATGCTTTCCTGCAATAACATCACTGTTGCTTTGTTGTCTGTTATGGAAGTACCCTAGAGCTGCAGGAGAATCTCACCTGTAGGATCTTTTTCTAATTTCTGAATATGTTTAGTAACTAAAAAAGTGTCAAGTTGCCCCTAAGCTACTCAGAGCTCACTATGCCATCTAGCCACAAAATAATCTTTTGGTGATTTATCAGTTTATTCCCTATATCAAAACTTATTTTCATTATCATATCAAGTTTCTGTTCCCTAATGATCCTACAGCCATCAAGGAAACTGAATCTAAGCTAAATGAGTAATTGAATTTGACATGCCTGTCCTAATCCATTATGTTGACATCAGTATTTTAGGCAAGAGATACTTGTTAGGATAGTGTGGGACCTGAGCAGACTTCTCTCCTCTGCAAAGATAAGCTAAATTTTGCCCATATAGAAGATTTGAACCTGTGTGGGGCTTTTTCATGTTCCTTTTTCGATCCCTATATTGTAACTATTATTCTTGCACAGTTTAATAAGGAATTCATAATTCAGTGACATGTGACAGCAAAAATGACTATCAATCAGTATTCTTTTTATAATGGAGGAAATCAGTTTAGTGTTGGAGATATTAACTGGTACTTCAGGATGTTATTCTCAGGGCAAGTCTGGTAATTTTGGAGCACCACCAGTTTGAAAAGTATATTTAATGTCTTATTTTAATGGAGATAAAAGGGCGAGAGAGAGCTCACCATCTCCTGTGGATTTTTCCCAATTTGCCCTTCCTTTTCCTCCTGCAGGGTTAGTACTGGACTTACTGTTTAAGGTGACACAAAGTGACATATGAGGTGGACAGAGAGCAGTGACTGGGTGTCAGCCAAAGTCTGGTGGACAGGGAGTCTGCAGGGCATTTAGACCATGCACAGACTATCTGGCTGATTAAACATTTATTTTTTGAAGTCTTAGGTTTTTCATGGAGAAAATTTATTCAGTAAACCCTAACATCCCCCTTGCAGAACTTGTCAAGCTTTCCTCTTATTCTTAGCAGAAAGTTCATTGCCATACATTCCACATATAATTCTTCCCATATGCCAGTATACACTCTTTATCTCACTTCAAATTCCACACTTTCTTTCAATTATTTCTTTATCACTCTAATTTCTACTCTAATTTTTAGAGCACAGGCCTATTTGGGCACGTGGATATTCACTTACCTTAAATCTAAAGAAATAAAAGTTCCAAAGACACATATGGGTTTTATTCCTGTGGTTTTTCCATCTTTGAAATAGCTTCTACAAAAACCATAGAGCAATGATTAGAGAAACTACTATGGAAAAGGATTGCTAATTCAAGGGAAATCAAAATAGTTTCAAAAGAAAGACATACCCCAAGTGATTTATTGTATTTTGAGTGCAGAGCTCATTACTGGCCCTGTTGTACAACCCTGTTCTACAGTGACTAGTGAGTACTGTGGGATAGAAAATTAGGAATTCTGTTTCTATCTCTGGCAGACTGGTCCTATACAAGCAGCATAACCCCTCTGAAACATGAAAGCAAAACTGTATATTATATCCACCTGGAAAGAAACATGGGCTTAGTAGGATCTTTGCTGTTTATATAAGCATTTAAAAGAGAAAGGCAACACTCAGATTTTATTCCTTTTCTCATATATGCTGTTCTCCCTCATCAAACACTTCAAAAAATTGAAACTCTCTGTCTTCTAATATAAATGTCTCCTACTGGGAAGCTGCTTTTTCTAAATGTGTTCAAAACAGATCATTAGCAAGTTTGACAAAGGAAAACCTACGTTAAGCTTCAAGATCTTATTCCCCAAGAAAATATGTTTTGCTCTCTTGTTCTCTACCAACATAAAAAGAGAGCACTTTTCCCTTTCATTCCACTCCCCTCCTTCCCAAAAAATAAAATAAAAAAGGCAAGAACAGGGAAGATCACAGAATAATCTTGTTCATATCCTCAACTCAGACCAGAGACATCCTCTGTTGACTTCTAGGATGCGACAGTGTTTTCCTGGAGTTAAGGCTTGGACTACACCACACCATCCCTGAACTGGGCCATGGCAACTGCAGGGGTTTGAACACTCTAAATTTGTTAGCTTAGAAGACCAGCAAAAATGATGAAAGATGAATATTGACAAACAAATGTAAACCAGAGAACATGGAGAACATGCTCCAATAACATTTCTTAGTTGTTTCATAGAAATGACCAGGGGCACATGTTGTGGAATAATAAACCTTTACATCTTTAGGCACATTTCCTGTTCTTCCCTATCTAGCACATATTGTCTTATTCCCTTGGTACATAAAAGGTATATTTCTTGTAGAAGAAATATGCAAGTAGGTTTTTTTTTTAATTCTGCTGGTTTGTGGGTTTTGGTTGGTTGGTTTTGTTGTTTTGGGTGTTTGTTTGTGGGTTTTTTTGTTGTTTTGTTTTGTTTTAAAAAAATGAGAATCTTAAATCAATCATAAATAAAGCAATGAAGTGCAAAAAAATGTCCCATTTTCTTCCACTCCTGACTTTGGTGACATGAAGTTTAAAGGCTGAGGTTATTTTGGTGAAGTTAGAGTGAAAGTTATCCTGATCTCCTTTAAGCACAAAAGAAATGAAGTTGCTGTCAGTTCTAGAGTTGTATACAGACATTTATTTGATTCACACATCTTAGGTAGTCTTTTCTTGTGATGGATGGATTCAAACTCTAAACTTTCTATTATTCTGAGATGGCCCTTGGTGTTGTGCAGCAGGCTGCACTTACAGCATCTATTACCAGAAGATGCCTTAAACAAAATACATCCATCAAGAAAAAGGTGACAGATCCACACTAAGGGATTCCCAGGTTGAGAGTACAACAAATTCATCAGTATTCTAACAATATTTGTTAGGTTCCTTGAAATATTTTTCTCTCCTTAAATATCTTCTTTTTCATACACAGGTAAACTTTGTGTTTTCCTGGGTACTGCTGTATGTCTTTGTAACCATAAGTCTTATGATCTTACAATTATCTACCAAGTGGCAGATAATTTATATGATAACTTTACAGATATTCTTATTTTCTAACCCCTTCTTACAGGCAATAGAATCATTGAATGGTCTGGGTTCAATAGGACCTTAAAGAGCATCTGGTTCCCACCCTTGTGCCATGGACAGGGACACTGCTACTGGAACAGGTTTATCAGAGCTCCATCCAACCTGGCCTTGGACACTTCCAGGGATGGGGCAACCACAGCTTCTCTGGTCAGCCTGTACCAGTGTCTCAACATCCTCACAGTAAAGAATTTTTTCCTAATATCTGACCTAAACCAACTCTTTTTCAGTTTGAAACCCAGCAACAAGACAGCAATACAGAGACTAAAGGCTATGAACTAAGTTTTCTGTTGTACCTTTGCTATTTGTGATCTGTAAAGATACTTACTGGTGAAGTATTTACCTCCTCAGCTAATCCTGTTTCTCTTGGGAATTTGTGTAGGAGTTGCATGATCTGGCAGTTATATAACCTGGCAGCTACGTTAACAAGTAAATAAGATGCTAAACCCAATGCAGAAAAAGGAAAAGGTTCTTGGTACCAAATATCAGGATCATCAGAACTGATTCAGAGGAAGAATCAGCAATGGTTTGAAAGGCCCAGAGTAAATGAAGACTCTAGTGGATTCCTTTATTTCACAATGAGTCACCTCCTTCTCTCTCCGTTTCTGATTTTTGATCTCTTGCTTTTTTTTATACCTGTAGCAGCATTCTTCGTTTTGCATCTATTTTTTTCTGTCAGATGTCAACCCCCAAATTAGTGTCTTTCCTCAGTCATCTCTATCTCAGAAGTTCACCTCCCTGATATGCAGCAGAGGAGGGGAAACAGCACATTGCGTGACAACCTGGCACCCAGCACTGCTCTCTTCAAAAGAAGCTTTTCAAGCTTGCTGTCTTTACAAGTGACTGCTCAAACAAGATGTAAAAAATGCATAGTGAAGTGTGATATCAATATTAAAGGGACATAACCTTTACCTGGTTAATACCATTATTTTTTAAACTGGTGACTCTTGCTGGTGACAAATTGATGTCAGGTTCAAGGGTTGCTTGGACCAATGTGAATGATCCTCAGAGGCCACCAGAATCAAATGAGGCTCAAGTTGTGTTGAGAAAATTAATGCCCAAGCATTTGGATGCATTGTTTGTGTCTGGGAAGACATAATGAAGAACTTTAGATAAGGTTTATCAATAAAGTGGTTGCCAAGAGAATTTTTCCTGTGTTTACATAAGTTATCCTCACAGAGAGGGGAAAACAGGACACATTAGACAAGTCAGAAAAAGAGCCAATAACTGGGATTTTGTTTAAGAAAACCAGTGTGAAAATCCAAGCTATACGTAGGCAAGAAGGAAATACAAGTTTCTGGCTTTTCAGATCCCAGTTCTCAAAGTTACAGTCAAGTCTCTCCCATATTTTGCCCATCTGTCTAATGGGCTGTAAGCCTAGACAGTGCTGGAATGGAGTCAGTGTCATTATCCCTGTGCTGTAATTGGCATGGCAGGATGGAGCAGCATGTACAGCCTTCTCCTGGTGGGAGAGAAAGAGGGAAGAGAAGCCGAAGCAAGAGAGCCAGATGTCACAGAGCCCCTAAGAAGTGTGCTGGGATCCAGAGGATGAGTGAACAAGCTGTCTGCTTTTGCTACACAAAAGCTGTTTCTTCCCATCCTCCAATCTCTTTGGTGTATTTCCAATGCACAAGACTTTGTTCTTGTTGTTGGTTTTTGTACTTCTCACCCGAGGTGGTATATTTTAGTAACTGTGAGTATGAAACATCCCACTTTTGATGACCCTTCCCCTTTTCATATGTTAGACACTGATGTCAGCAGGAGACTGAAGGAACAAGATGGTTTAAGTGGCAATACAGGGCCATGAAAGAAAGAACAAGACTCAATAAAAAAATGAATGATTACTTTTTTGGAGAATTTCTCAATCTCTTTGGTTTCTCCTTCCAAGAAAGCCAGATCCCACTATAGTTGTGATAAGAAACAATTCATACTCGCTCCTTAGACAAAAGAAGCTGGTCTGAGAAACAAGACTAATTTAATATTGTGGCATTTAGTACAATATGGCCCTGATCTACACTAGAACTTTGAAGTTTGACTGCCCATAGTTGAATCAAACCATTGGATAAGTTGAATAGCTCTTGAGGTTGCTGTATGCCTTGATCTGTGAGAACCACCAAGGTAGATGCACAACTCTCTCATACCTACTGTGCTCGTTTTTGTCCTCCTCCCACTCCCTGATGTTGGCTATGCATGCCAGATTTTGTCCAGCAGCCTAGAGAGGTAGGACATCACTACAGCACTACTGAACTAATGATAGAAACCCCAATAAAAACCTCAAACAAAACAAAAAAGGAAATTGCACTGCAATCTCTTTATTAGTTTTATATGAAACAGTGCTTTTGGTTCCATCCTTTTTTAGATTTCAGTTCTAGTCTGTAACACCCAGGTTGTCTCAGACCTCAGCAGAAGTGTAACATCCATAAACACTTAAATAATTCCAGAGTCCTTAGTTCAGAATGTTACCATAAGCATTTCTCCAGAATCAAAGGTGAAAGAGAATAAAATAGTTTCCAGATGGAGTGGACTTGAGCTAAAGAGGAAAAGTCAGAAGCTTAACCATATGATAGACCTAGAGGCAACTCCAAAGCTGCCAGGAGCTGCCTTTGGAGTCTGCCAAGGAGACAGATGCTCATGCCAACAGTGCATAGATTGGCATCATTTATATCACATCAGGTCTCGTGCTGTCATGGTGCCACAGCGCAAAGTACTAAGTCAGACAGCTAATATTTAGAAAAGAGCAATCACACTGCATATATTTAGATCATATATCCAGTAACAGTTTTCATATTATATTTAACCCCCTTGGATCTTGACTTTTAAGACATGAAAGCATGTCTGATCTTACTGTTTTCATTTAACTCTTAATGAAAATTTCACACGGGCATCAAAGCATAAAGTAAAACTAGACCTTTAATTTTTATACCAATGCAAAACTTTGTTGTAAGTAGTGATCAAATAAGTGGTATTAATGGGAAAATTAGATCTTCCACTTATAAATTAATTCATCACAAGGTCCAAGAGCGCTTTAGGGCTTTTCCCTGCTTATTTTCACTTTACAAAACTGAATATAAAGTGCAAAACTGAAAAGATAGAAACACACAATACATGTCTAAAACCTGTTTTTCTTTTAGTGGATTCCCACATTGGTCCTAAATTCATGCTCTGCCACTTGGAACATCTTTCTGTCTGAAAATAAATTATGCCCTGTGTGGAGCATCAAGTCTAACCTTAGGCATCTAGCAGCACACAACTGTACAGATGTATTACAGCAAATATTCCTATTACACGCTGTGTCGTGGCGTTAGAACAAGTGCAAACTCTTGCATGGGATTTTGGACACAAACTGGTTCAAATGCACCTTGTTTAGAGATCACTGTGCTGAGACTTCAGGTTGGATCACACTGTCTGTTCAAAGTTCACAGTTTCATGGAACTCTCTGAATGTATCTCTGAATGATCATCTGAATCCAACAAAAGTACAGAAGTTCTGAGCAAAGTAGGGTTCATATGGATAGAAATCACTGTCCCAGCACACAGTAAATTAGTGCCATCAAAAAAGAGCACTGCAGTTCCGAAATGCTTCCATACCAGGAGGATTAACTTTGTTCTCTACAGCGATCCCACCATAAAGTGTGTTAAAATCTACCTCTCCCTGGTTGAGAGTCTGAATAAACATTGACAATTATTTAACAGCTGTTTAGGCAGCATGTTTACATATCCTGGGGACTGTGCCATCCAAATATTGTGATTTCATTAAGGAGCTTTGCCCTAAAGAAGTGCAGGGATTGAGACTTCTGAGGACCCTGGAGCAACATGATAATTCTCCTACTGTGCTACCTGGGCTTCACAAGGGGTTGATCTGGGAGCACCTTGCAGATGGTTCACTACTGCACAAGTCCTCAGCAGCCTGGTAGAATAGCCTGGGCCTGGGGGAAGAAAAGTAAAAACAAATGCATCACCCCTGTGTCAGATGCTGCAGTAACAGCAACAACATAGTTTTGTTTATCTGGGGGCTTTCTGATGCATTTCTTTGGCTTTCTTTTCCTGGCCACCAAACACTCACTAAAAATCCTACGTTCTCCATGCATCAGAAAAGTCAGCATCTTCACACCAACGTGTTCTTGCTGAATGCTGGCATCCCCTTCACATGCCACAGAAAAATACAGGTCTGCTCCCAAGTTCTCCTCCTCTTCCCAAAGAACTGAATCTAACCTGCTAACTTACTAAAAAGCTACGGGTAAGCATCTCCATCCCACTTATTTCATGGCCAAACATTCTGCTCTCAAATCCCTGAACCTGAGAGCCTTTTGATACCATCCAAAACAGGCATTTCAGTTCCTCAGACATGTCAGCAGAGTCAACTGTGACTGGAGAGCTGCATGACTGGGGCACCTGGAGCCCAGATAAGTCCTTTGCTGGATATATTGGCATTTGGAAGAGGTAAAGGAATAGTTTCAAGAACCAGTCTCAAGAATTGATGAGGTCAAATAATCTTGAGTAAGGTATGTTTGGGATTAATATTTCTGCAATTATTAGTTTTCCTCTTCTGCAAACACAGATTACACTTAAAAAACCAATATACTATTCTCTCTATTTTAAAATATATATTTACCCAGTCTAAGCATCCAGGTTTTTTCCCCTCAAGATATTCTCTATAGCACTTGCAGCATTGGAAATGCAAAAGTACTTAAATCAAATATATATTTTGAAAACACATGCAAATGTATAAAATCTTTTTAATTTATATATACATAACAGATATTTGAAAAGAATGTTACATTATATTTGCTTAATCTAATCAATTTATACTCAGTTCCTTTAATGTGGCAGAAATTATAAGTCAGTGATTTATTCTCTTCAGAATTCAAATTTTCTTTCTTTACTAGTGGTACAGTCCTTAAAACCCACAATATTATCTCTAGTACTAAATGTGAAGCTGATAGGTCTCTTTGCTAAAATTAACATCTGTTTTCCTCACAAAAGCAAACTAAAAAGCTTATTTGTGTTTCAGGAATTATGTCTTCCTGCTCTCAATCACATCAGTGAAAAGAGACATTTGGCTGTTTCGTGGAAAACATCTTTTTATGCCTCACATCTAAGTCAAAATTACACAGCATTTGAAAAGCACAAGTAATACCAAAAAAAAAAAAAACACTCAAACACATGGAAAGAGGAAAGAATGCAATAGGAGGAGAGATGGGAGAATAGATATGGGACATCACAGTGTCATGGATTCCACGTTTTTAAGCCCCTACATAAAGTGTCAAGTAATTTTCCTTTGGTCAATAAGTGAAACACAGTATTTTCAGTCTTTAAACCCCCCACACATTTCAGTCTGACTCATTTTTGACAGTTGCAGTCAAACTAGGGAGTTTAAGAGAGGGATTTACACAATCTCATTAATGAACCCTCTATCAGGTCAGACTAACCGCAAGGTCAGCAGTCCATGCACAAAACTTTCCTTTTGCAATAACCACCCTGGACAGTGCTCTGGCTGAAAAACCCCAAACATTTTCAGTGCTGTGACACGGCCTCTCCTACCCTGGGATATCTCCCAGTCAGTCACACAGGAGGACCCGGGGCAAGGCTGGTTTGACTCCAAGAACTGGCACCTCCTCGCTGTTATGCTCATCTTTCTGAGAAGGAATTCAGCACTCTGGGAGAGTTCTTCCTTAATTAATGCCCACAGATAACACCTTGGGGTTCACTGAAAATCCAAGAGGCATAGAAGTCCCAAAAATGAATGAATGAAAAGAATGAAACATTATAACCATTCCTTTCTTCTCATTATCACACAGATAAACAAAGCAAAAAACTCTGCCCGAGTGAGAGCAAAGGTTCCCTGAGCTCCTTGTCCTTTCCCCACAAAGAGCCACAAAGGAGTGTCCCGTGCTGAGTGTAAGGCCAGGCCAAGCACACACAGTCCTTCCCCTTCATGCACTCTCAGACTCCAACCATTTTCAGCTCAGAAACCTGCTCAGCTCCACATCATCTCTTAATAACTCTCCCAAGACTTCCTTGGCATGAACTTATCTGGTCTCTTCTGAGCCACGACAAACACAGCCAGAAAACAGGAATGACAGTTTTTGGAGCTTCTGAGAGCACAGGGATGTAAAGCATTTAAGTCTGACTACATCATTACTGAACTCTACTCTCTACCTGAGCAACCAGAGGTGTTACAAAGCTCTTGGGTAAGTGGGAAGTCTGATGCCACATTGCTTCACACACTCATTACTCCTTACATTACACCCAAATAACCATGTCCCCAGGGAGACCAAGAGTCCTCTCTTCTGGTATGTATAAATCAGAATAACCTGATTTCCCAGATCTGCTTTTGTGCAACTATAATGCAGGACCTCTAAATTACAGACAATTTTCTCTACTCTTAGGCTGCTGCTGACCAAGAGCAGGTTTAAACAGCGTGACAGTGCACATGTAATATAAATAAGCTAACATATTTATGAGACCAAAGCCTTTAGAGGAGATATATACATATACATATATACTTTAAATACATATTTGAGTAGATATTTACTATAACAAAGACCTTGTAGCCTGCCATTACTGATATGGAAGGTAATTCAAATTGACAGGTAGTTCTTCTATTTTACTGAGGAAAGTAAGTTCTATACAAGTAACTATCGAGTTGCAGTTGCCAAACTATTTGTACCACAAGATAATTTTTTAGGAATTCCTAGGAGGTAAAAAAAAGAGAGAAAGTCAGACTGTCTAATCAAAATATGAAACTCCCAGTAGGAGAAGAAAGCTTCAACCTTCCAGATATAAAACATATTACATAGCATTCACACTTGAGCAATTGATAGGATGGTTTAGAGAGACAGCCATGCAGTCAGCAGAATAGATAACCTTCGGGGGAAAAAAGTATATGAAATTTCTATCCCTCCAGGTATTATTCATTTGCTGAAACTGGAGGAGCAAAGATCCAGAGCTTCAGCCCATTAAGAGTACCCCAAAAAAAAAAAAAAAAGGAAAAAAAAGAGATTAACTAATATGCAGAAAGGTTTTTAGTATGTATTTCCTTATGAAATTTCAAAGGGAAAAAAATCTCATTTTAATAATAGAAAATACCAAGTTATCTTATTTTAATCCAGGTATTACTGCAGTCTGTTAGAAATCATGAGTGATCTTCTCATTTGAGAAGTACAACATGGTTTTTCAAGAGATATTGGCAATTCTTTAGGGCCCAATCCAAAGACAAAAGCTTTTCTGTTGCCTCCCTGGGTTTTGTATTAGGCCTTTAGTAAACTGAAATGAAACAAAATCCCAGAGCACTCACACACGTTGTCATTTATCAAACAGCCAACTAAGAGTGCGGCAGCGTTCAGAGTCACAGGCTTTCTATCATTTCTAGAGAAATAAGTTTCAAGTGGAATGTAGGATGGAATTCAGACACTCATTGTACAACAGACGAAAGAAATATGCCATAGCACTGGGCATGCTATGAGCAATAGGAATATTAAACTATTTTCACAGGGAAAATATGTAGCCCTTACCCCTGGAATGAACCAAAATACCTTCTGATGTCAGATGCTGGCAGGTCTAGGAGTGAACTATGATTCTTTTAATCTCAAGGTCAGATAATACATTTTAAAGAATTCTGGACAAAATTCCCATTCGCCAAAAAGATTAAATCTCCCTTTCCTACTTGTTGGAGATATTTTTTCTCCATGCTGAGTGCACAGAGTATTTCCACTTTACTCCTATAGGTTTCTTGTCACCCACCTTGAATGGAAAAAATGGAAAAATTTAAGAACAAGCGCAAACCACAAGCAGGTCCCAGTGGGAAATCCTGAGGAAACTTGAAGAAAAAAATATGCAGAGAAATGCAAATTTTCTCCATCTGAAGAAGAATTTAGGAATTAGGAATGAAGAACACATGCTACTCAGTCAGGATTCCTATACTTGCGTTAGGAGTTAAAACTTTGAAAAGCACCACATTTCAGCTTTTAATTAGGGATGGTTCCACTGCTCACCTGTACTTGAAACTCATTAGATAAAATATTTATACAGCCCAAAGACAGAAAATAAAAGGAAGATTATTAAAATTCCAGCCTGCTAACTGGTGCATAAAAACTTATACTTGTTCCCACATCAGTCAGTCTGTGCATGAGTCAAATCAATGAAGTTGCACTTACTTCTCAGGAAATATGTAATAGAGTAGTAAATACTTGCCCTAAGACAAATTTTTTCCTTTCTTTATTTTATTTTTTAACCCTTTAAAAATTCTATTTGCTTAAAAGCATCAGACCGTTTGGATTCTCACAACAGCAAAACCCCTTTTTATCTAGAAGAGTTAAAAAAGTTGACAGAAACTTTGAAATAGTTATGGTCTGTTTGTATTTCATTTTTAACCTAATAAAATATTCAATAAAAGAAAATCAAAAATTCCTGATACTACACGCCCTTGAGAAATCACTGGAAATAAGTATCACTGCACTGCTGTTGTACAGTATTTGCAAGATTAATTAGGACTAAAATTTGGGATGAATTCCTACCTTATTTTTTTTTTCTGCCCACGTACTATGATTTCTACATTATGATTAAAGCCTTTTGCCATTCTCTAAAGCTAAAGTCTGGGAGAAGCTATTCACTAACTCCGAGTTTATGAATCCAAAATAATGAAATCATGTCTTTTCTTGTTTTAAAGCCTACTTGATCACTAAGGATTGAAAAGAAAAATCAGTGGGCCTTTGCTATAAGGCTTTCAAAGGAAGACATAGGAACTGATAGATCAGGTGCCTGATAAATGGCAGATTGCCAAAGAAGCATCCATATGGCTCTCCAGATAATGCCTGAATATGATGAAAGGTTTCTTTGATTGAAAACCTACAGCTTCAGACACTTCCCTCAGACCCTGGAACTTGCATTATTAACACTGAAATCAGAACAAGTGTTCTGTGGGAAACACACTCTCATTCGGCCAGGAGATGGTCAGCTATTACCATAACATTCATCAGAGTTCTCCAGGATCTGTAAAAGTCAAGAAATTCACCTTGCTGTAATAAACTTTCCCTAGAAAAGCCACAGCGTGGAATTGAGAAAGGTTCAACTCTCCCAAAATCTGATGGAAATATGTTCGGATTTAAGCACCACTTCTATGGGAAGGTGCTTGTTTCCTACAGTTCTTTGCAGAATGGGCAAATATCCATTTAGTTTAAAATTCCCTTGATTCCTAAATGACATATCAAATGGATCATTCAATTTTTTAAGTGAAAAGAGGCACAGTCTGACCCTACTTTGACACTTTAGTGACACAAGAGCACAGGAGAAGTCAGGGAAGCTGCAGACACACAGAATCCCTGGCAATCAGGCTGTGTGCAGGAGCTCAGGGTGAGAGGAGAAGGATGTTTGGAGAAGCTGAGAGGATCTCGGCATTACTGTTTATGCTGGTGCAAGATCAAATCTGTTACTATCTGTATATTTTTGAAGCGATCCAGTGTTCTACCTGTCAACTCTTTTCATAACACTGAGCAGTGTTAATATTGTTTTACAGCTGCTTAGGAGGGCAAACAGCTGATTTCCCATATCTTAAAAACTCCTGATTTCCAGAATGAACATAATACATGATCTACTAGATAATACTTTCATGCCCACATTTTTAAACAGAATACACTGTCTTTTATTTCACAGACCTCTATCCATATGTACAGAGAGGTCCCAGAAGTAGGGAAAGTAGTCAAGACTACTTGAATTTCAGGCATTTTTTGAGGTTATATGAATAAGAATGCAATGCCCTAATTCAAACAGAGTTTAAATGTGATTAAGTGGCTAGTTAATAAATGCAGCAGCATCCAGGTTACCTATCGATTTATGATTCAGCCATTTTAGGGTTCATGTTTGAAAAATTAAGTCCCTTCTACCTCTAGCTGACTAAGTTTGTATTTTTGATTTGGTTTATGCTTTAGATTCAGATGAGGTGTATCAAGTACGATTCATCTTTTTTAAAAATGCAATCATTTTTGTTAGAAACAAATCCAATTTGTTTATTAATCTCTCAAATATGTCAAATGGATTTTTAATTAAGAAGTAATTGCATTTTGCCTTATACAGTCCTTGTTGATTTCATAAGCTTATCATCAATCCTGTGGTGATTTCTCACCTGATAAAGAAATAACGTATCTAATTAATCACGTTGTGTAATAACAAATCTCCTATTTAGAGGCACAATAATTAGATTTGGAAAACGCTGGGAAAACAAGAAAATTATTCCCCAAGGTAGAGGGATTGCAGGTTCTACTTGAAAGGAAGATACGCAGTTTGCAAAGTTGATTAATTAGTTTTAAGAGGATCTCAAAAAGCTTGGGACTTTGAAGTATGCAATCAGTTTGGGGAAAAAATATATCTGGGCTACAAAGATACCTTGTACCAACTTTCAAAATATTATCTGTGGCAAAACACAGCATTTGCTTTGCTATATGAAAAACCTGTTTTCACTTTTGGAAACACAGTATGATAAATTTTGGCAAGCTGAGTGATTTCCTGTCTATGATTCACTTGGCAAGGCAGAAATGCTAAATAAGAAGCTTGCCTTGAATTTACATACCCCGGCCATGCAGCTTCACCTGCAGCAGCTGAGAGTGAAGAAGACTCTGGTTCAAGTGAGAAGTCTCTTTGGACAAGAGTCTGTAATGAATCACTCTTAAAATATGTGGTCACTCTCCACCGTGTGCATATTTTTGTCATTCTTATTAGACAACCAAAAAATTTTAAAATCTCTATACAACTCATTTTGAGACCTGTGGCAGAGATGAATAGGTAGTTGAAACAAGCAATTTGAAGCTGACAACCTCAGCAAACTGTGGTTCAGAGCAACAGGGAGCAACACAGCTGCGGCATCAGGCTGAAAATATCACCCCATCTGAGCACATGTACAAACCTCAAACAAGTGTTGTCCTGGGAGGGCAGGGGGGAAACCAGGAAAAGGGCACTAAATTCTGACAGGGTATCTGAAAAGTCTCTTCAGTACAGAAGATTGAGAATACTCCTCTAACAAAGCAAAAATAGAGTCAAACACTGAGTAGCTGCTGATTGCACAAAGCTGTTTTGAACTTCTGTTTCCCCATTCTAAGGGCACAATTTGAATAAGCACAACTTTGCTGCCTGAATAAGTCAAATAAAATACTAAATGTAGATGAGGAAGAGTTGTGTGGTTTCAAATGAGCATCTGGAAGAGCAAGGGAACATTCTGGATCAATAGTTTTCTATCAGTTCCCTATTGGAAAAGGTCTCTGAAAAAAGGACTTTGTGTTTTGCCCAGCAGCTGGCCTGTGGCTTGAGCTATTCAGAAGTAACAAAATAAAAAGAAAATGAGACAGCAGCTTACTTTTATTTGTTTCATGACTTCTCAAATATGTACTCTTTTCTCTAATATGTCATATAATTAATTGAAAAAGAACAAAAGCAGCAGCCTGAATTCCTCAGACTCTTAGTAATTTCATTATTGTCTGCTGCCATTTAGAAATATTCCTTCTCTCAATTCCAAAACACTCCAAAATTGCTTCACTTCCTTGACTCTTTAAATGCAGGACCCATCAGCCCATCTTGACAAGACTATTTCCCTTCACAATGCAGGATCTTCCTCATGGGATACAGCAAGGTTATACCATATATCTGCTGTACCTTTCTAATTTCATAACATACAACACTTTTCCTTGCCTGTTCTCATGATTAATTCCTGCTTGGTAGGATTCCACAGGACTTCCTGATATAGTCCCATCAAAAGGCCCACTATTCAAAACAAATAATTTTCATAATTTTCAAGAGAAATTGGACCTAATGGAGAATTCTGCAAAATTTCTACAAGCTCTCAAGTCAGCACAGCCCTGGATTCCCACATTACCTTTGGGTACTTCATTTCTACACTACTCAAGTTCTAGAACTAATAATTTCAGCTAAGAACCCATCATCCTTTTTGCACAACCCATTTTAGACTGTTTAATCCTAAACATATTTTTCTTTCAATCCCTTCCATTTCAAGGACGGGGCCCTTAGAAGGGTCATGGAATCATTCACAGTTTTAAAGTTGAATTAACTCAACATATTGCCAGATCCACATGAAAAGTAAAATTTTTCTGTTAAGTTGGACTTTTGTAGCTCAGCACGGAATAGAGGCCAAGCCTGTCAGTCACAAAACTCTTTATTACCTCTCTCCCATGGCTGAAAATTGTCGTCCTAAGCCAGAAGATGTGTTGCCAATAACACCACCAGGCAGAGGCTCCATAATTATATTTTAGTACAAAGCCTTGTGGACTTTGTCCTCTAAAATTTACTATTTCTTTAAACTGAAGATTGCCATTATAAAACATCTTCTCCCCCTCCCCCCAAGTAATTTCTCAGAATAAAAGAAACTATTAAAAATCTGAAATTCAAATCTGACAGCTTTAATACTTTGAAGGCAAATCTGAAGTGTCACAGATATAAAATCTTCTGCTACCTGCAAATCCTGCCTAATTATTTCAGCTGATTGGGAAAGCAGGAAAAATAATTGTTAAAGAAATTCTTTGAGAGAATAAATTCACTTTTTATGTGTTTTAACTTACCTGGGTTTAAAGGCCTAACATATCAATTTTCTAAACAAAACTGACTTTAAACAAAACTTGTCTTCTCTGCAGCACCTTTTTAAAAGAACATCAGCTTTTCACTACTTGTCACAGAAAGGGTTTATCTGTGAAATATTTATTCCACTTCTTTCTGATTATTTCACAATCTCTAAAAAGTATTCATGCAACATTATTTCAGTTAATGTAATCTGCAAATTCCTGCTATATTTCATTCTACCCAATAAACATTCCTTGACTTTCTCTCTCATGTCATACACTCCAGCAGCTGTGCCCTTGATGAATCTGGAGAGAAATTACTTTAGATATGATAGCATTCATCATATTTGCTAATTTTAAACTTTCTCCTCTCTATTCAAACATCTCTTCATTCAGCTATTCCTGATCCCCATTTATTGGCAAATACAGTAGTCCCTGGCAGCTGGCAATATGAATTATACCTATTTATCCTAGAAATGAGCCAGCGTTGCGAAATTTAAGACTGGCTGGAAACCTGACAGAGATGACAGAGGTGACTGTGAGAGAAGTGCAATAAGTGCTTGAATTTCTGGCCAATTAATCAATTCATGTTACTGTTACTCAGTAGATTCTTAAGAAATGTATTTTTCTAAGCTTAGAAAAATAAAAGTCAGTTTATAAATTCTCCCTACACATGGGTAATCCTGGTGTTCCAATCTTCCACCTTCTTATGATCACACACAGTGGGGCCACCCATGACCTGAGACTGTTGAACACCAGTTTTTAGGTTCCTGGCTGCAAACAGGGTGGGATTGTCTCCACGGTGGATTACCAGCCCGTTAAAAGTTCTCTTGTGTGCTGACATTTATTTTAATAATAGATATAGAACATTCCTTGTTTCCTAAATGTTTAATATGGACTGACTTCTTAAAGGTGCTATCTTGTAAAATGATTTGTTTTTAATGTTTAAAAAAATTCCTATTTTAGTATTTGAGGAAGGACGTAATGATAATTCCCACATTTGGTCACAGATGCACCTGAAAAAGTTCATGGAAGTATTGGAAGCATTAATTGAAATTAACTCCAAATTAATTTCTTTTGCTAACATGATAGACAGTTATGAGGGGAAAAAAGGTATGAAGGTTTGCTTATATGGATGAAGAGTTTTCTCCATATTCAGTAAAAGGATGGAGAGAAAAGTTCTAGAGATATATTATTCTCCAAACCAGCACCAATTAAACTCAGAACAACTGGACAACATTTCATGCCTCCATTTTGTTTCAGAAAAGCCTATTTTACAGGAAGGAACTGGTCAAAAAGTTTCTTTTTCTTTTTAAATAGAAGAACAAAACTCTTCCAAAAAGTAGCAAGACTCTTATGCTTCTCCACATCTGACTCTACTGTTCTTACTTTTTACGACTATGTACATACTAAAAATTACACTTTTCATCATGGAAATGAACTATATTTATGAGGAAGAAAAATAAATTACTGTCCTAGAAATACTGAAGCTTTATAGTCAACAATCCACTAGTGAAGTTAAGGTATGTTGATAACACTTTCATGCACATGTTTTTAAACTGAATATGTTGTCTTTTACTTCTATCCAAATATATATATATATGTGGAAATATAAAAGGGGTTTGTATTTTTGCTTGTTATTTTGTCCTACAAGAAGCAATGAAAATGAAATACATCACATACTAGAATGTGCAATCACACTGGAGCTGCCACATATATACGTATATATAGAAGGGGCCAAAGAAAAAGTTACTACTGTAAAACTGTACAGTTTGTTAATACATTCCATCCAAAAAAACCCCAAACAAAACAAAAAACAAACCAACCAACCAACCAAAAAAATCCAAGCCCAATTTATGAATTTTGGCTACTTCTTGATGAATGCTAAATCTGAATATAATAAACAGGCGTCACAACTGTCACAATTTTGTTCAAACTAATCCAACTCGGGGCAAAGTCTCCTGGCATATATTTATGCTATGCATTGCAGGCAGATGTGAGCACACCCTGAGCCTGAAAAGGAACTATAACTGCAGTGGCATGATGTGATGCCTACATTAATAAACCCCGCTGAGAGGCAGCTTTATTTGTGCAGAGTTGCTGCTGTGCTAACACAGTTGCACAGTTTTCTTTTAGCTCAGAGCTCACACAGAACAATCCCAGATGTGGGGTATAAACATACCAGTGGTTTAAATTCACACACAAAAAAAAACCCTCCGCAGTTTTATAACCATGATATAGTCAAACCTGGAATCAGCTCAGAGAAGTTACTTGCATGATTCCATTTTAATGTAGTACTGAGAATGATAATATTTTAATATTTGAGACAGCAGAAATATTCATTAATCTCAAATACATTTTATAACAAGTGCTGATCACTATTCCAGAACTTGCAGTAGATGCATTTTGCTGTTTCTAGGAAGCTGCCTCATTGCAATCAGAAATTATTATACATATTCACAGAGAGGCACAGACTCATTTATACAACTTTATTTTAACCAGAAAACAGCCCCACTCAGCAAATCCCAAACTGCACTAGATGACACTTCTTTCACTACATACATCAGCTTCAAAGTTTCACCCACTACATTTTTCACATACAAAAAGAGGGATAAACCAGCTTATTCTTTCCTCCAAACTGTCCAATAAGATGGTTTGGGGGTTTGTTTCTCTCTCTTTTACTTTTTTTTTTTTTTAAACTTTTTTTCATGCAATCAGGAATCTCTTAACATGCTCTTGAAAACAGAGGCTTATGCAGAACTTATAGATTTCATGTCAGCCCTGTAAAACAAACAGTAAACCATACGCCGTCCAAAACCTCTGCAAGGGAGTTTCTTCTTATCTTACTCCTACCTCTCTGTAATATTTCTGCATTAACATTCTCACCAGATAAAGAAATGCTGATCTAACCCTAACATGGAATTTAACATGGGTGGACAACACACTGTGGATTGATTTGCACAATCATTCATCCTATGCTAATTAAACCCATGTTTTTCTGTTTAATTATTGCTCTCTCATGACATTAGAGGAAGAGAATGTGTTTCTGAAGGAGCTGACAGGCCCTTGCTCTGTGGCAGCACTGAAAGCTGTCACACACCCAGTGGGTTCGATTTGCTTTCAAAAATATGCTGGAAGAAGCACTTCTGCAATGCCTTGGGAAAAAAAAACTAAAATAAAAGTAGGGAACATCTGCCGATATTGATTCTGAGAATCTGAAACTTTATGAAACCATAGATGGGATGCATTTGACGAGCGTTTTTCTGGAACATTTTCAGACTTAAGCAAACAACATCTGTTAATATTGATTTTTGGGTTACATTGAAACTTTCAGAAGAATTACAATGAGGGGGTGATTGAAGAGTGTTGCTATATATGTTAGAAGATCAAACACAAAACAAAGGTTTAGAGGGCCTGTTTCTCTTTAGGTTCATTAATAATCTATGAACCCTCCCCTCTAGAAGAAAATAAAAAGAATAAAAGTGAGGAAAAGCATTTACTTTATCTCACAAAGTAAAAGCTCAGAGAATAAAATTAACACATATGAAAGTTGGTGAGAAAGTCTGATGCAAAATTTTTCAGTTCTACAGTTCATATAAACATTTCCAAAGCTACATCAGAATAAAAAATAAACAAAAATAAGAAGAGAAATCACTGTGACAAGCCTGAAGAAGCCTGTTTTGAAAAAAAAAAAAAAAGGAAATTTTCGTTTCCCCAGTACTCTAAAGCTTTTGAATCATTCCCAAAACAAAGTAGTACTTTCACAAATTGTAAAAGGTTTCAAATTCCCCTTGTTGGTGAACACTTCAGATGTGGTTTACTGGCGCCAAAGCTGGTTTTACGTTTGAACTTTACCATTTTTCTTTTCAAGTGACATTTCCCTGTAATAGTGAACTTTTAGTGACCTAATCAATTCAGTCACCAGTCTTCGACTCAATAAATGATTCAGTACAATTAAATTGCACGCTGAAATATCAATATTTTCTTTTTCATATTTTGTTTTTGTAGTGCTTAGTTAACTCCATTCTCCTGCGCCAACTGGACATTCAAGTATGTTGCATTTAATGCAATATTAGTAGCACAAGAAAACCACTAAGGAACTGAAAATATTATGGGAAATACTTCAATCTGGTACAATTAATAAAAGCAGTTATACACTAGAACATAGGTGTTAAGAAACAATTTTCTGATGCATCTGGACTTGAAAATTATTAAACAAAATCAAACCTCCTTCCAGTGGCAAAGGTAAGAGTCACATGGAGGAACGTACCCTTCTGCCAACCTCCTACATCTCTTCCAGTCACAGATTAGCCCTGAATAGGAACAGATAAAGGTATTAATGAATCAACATCAGCCAGAGGTCATACAACTTACACGCACTATCAGAGGCACCTGAACACAACCCCCTGTCTAAAAGTCATTTATTCACAGCAAAGATTTCAGAGGGCAGAGTATTCTACTTTATAAATGCACTTTTTCAAATTTATGCTGCTTCTCTGTCCTACAGAAATTTTATTTGCTCTTGAGGGATTTCTTGAAGTCAAATCCCAACCATATGGAGGGAGCAGTCAGTTCTATTTATCTTTCACACCATATGAAGTACCACCAGCTAGTCCAGTATCTCGCTGGTGAATCTAAGCAAGACATGGGTAATGTCAGTAGTCAGAAAGAAGCACTTGACAGCACTGTGTGCTTCCTTCAGTGGGGAACAGCTGTTTGCAAACCACCAAACTACCCTGAAGAAAAAAAATCAGCACTTCTCACTGCTGCTGTTTTCCATGTAGCCTGGACTACTGGGTGTATATATCCATCCACATATGAGCAGACACGGTGTGTGCACTCAAATGTGGCTATCTTGTTACAAACAGACTTTCCCAGGTCCTGACTATTTTATTATATATAACTCCTTCATGGTTTAGAACTTAATTATCCCTAGATTTCTCCAGTCCAAAACAACATTTGGGGTTCTATGCAGCAGCTTTAAGAGAAGCTGCAGCTGGTACCACGTGTCTTAAGTGTTCTGGACTGTTCTACTCCCAAGGGAGAAGGGATCTGCCTGCTCTCTCCCAGGTGATCCAGACCTTCCTTAAGAGCTGCCCAGCAACTAAAAACTAGAGTCCCACCTCATCTTTGGGCTGACAGAGCTCACCACTTTCAGGACCTGATGTAAAACAAGATTCATCAGCTCTTAGTATGTCACCAGAGAGGCTCATGCCAGGAATTCCAGACAGTGATAAAAGGAAAGAAAATCGAAATACATATTTTAAGGAAAATTATTCATCCTGTCACCAAAAAGCTATGCAAAGGGGTAAGTTGTGAAGAAAACTCAGAATAAAGGTCCTGCATTGATTGCTGAAAGATGCTGAGATAATACAGGCATGGATAATCTAAGAGATATAAAAAAGAAATGGCAGTTCTTAAATATTTGTGGAAATGCTTTCATGGTTCACAGTCCTCGGCAGCTCTGGCCACAGTCCAGAGTGTTTCTGAGGATCTGAATCAGAGTCAACCCACCATTCTTCTGTTCTTCAAACACAACATCAATCCCTAACCACATTCCTATTTTCTAAGCCTGTCTTTACAGTGTAACCATTGCACAAGTTAAATGCTTTTATGTTGAGTGAGCTACAATGAAAACTGTAGAAAAGCAAAAAAAAAATAAATAAAAAAAAAAGCACATTCAACCATGACAGCATTTTCCCCCCATTCTATACAGTGAGAACACAATGAGGCCAGGAATATTCCAAAGACACAATAACCAGACAGAAAATTCCTACCCACTGGCCAAAGCACAATTCACTGAAATATCTTCTAAATATGATATATATAGATATTTATATAGGTATGCTCACATCTATCTACACCTTTATATATCTATATGAATATAAACCTACATACTTATACAACCCTATACACACTCATTTTCAGACAAGAAAACATTTCGTGTTGAGAAACAGAAATAAAATGAGAGAGAATCAAGAAAACACTCCATGAGATGACACTTTGTGCCTTCCCTCTCATCTTTTGTTCCAAGGAGACTGACCTGTTGGTCTAGACACCATAAAAATTGAAGGATACAGCCATGGAAAACAAAAGCATTCCCTGTTTGATCTTCTGCTTCTAACACATGGGATTCATACATTTTAAAATGGAGAATTTAATACCAATCTCTGTCTTAGAACTAGGACTGCCTTTTTAAGTTAAAGTTCATGTGATTCAAAGCTGACCTTCAGGATTTAGCATTCTGCATTTCCACTGTGGATCTTATCTAAAGTAAAGGATATCTTTTCTTGGTAGCAAACTTAATCAAATTGAAGGCAAGAAGAATGCCTGTTTACTTAAACTACTTCAAGATTTTTAATTGCATTTGCTTAGTGTTTTATGGAAATGAATAGAATAATGTAGTCTAAAAAAAAAAATAGTACATCAAGCTGTTTTGTTCACTTCATATTAAAGGGCTTTCTGTTTGGCTCAAGAGCAGTTGGAAGCCTTATTTTATAAGGTTTCTTAGAGAGTAATTAAAACACTTCTTGTCACTGCTTTTATCTTTCCTAACTACTCAGAGTGACTAAATAACGACACTGAGTGGCTACTAAAAACCTTAACACCAGCACAGGGAATGTTCAGCCATGTGCCTTTTCTAAGAGCCCTGCACAAATTCCTTTTTCTCTCAAACATGTAAAAAACTGTCCAGAGGAATGGAGTTTTTTTTCCTTAAATGAGTGTTATAAAAGCACTACGTAACATAACCATTCCTTCTGAGTCATCCACACATACCTGTATTTGAAAAGTCTTAGCAATGTTTGATTGATACTAATTTCATCAACCATCTGTTTCCTGATGCAGTAGCCATGCACCCAGGGTAATGGGGTAAGAAGTAAAGAGTGATCTTGTTTAGGGAGGGAAATTAGTTGTAATTCCTACTCTCTAATAAGGACTAATTTTGTAATTCCTATTTCAAAAAGAAAAAAAAAAAATTGGAAAACTTACAGAGCTCTGAAGCTTAGGGCCTTGATGAAGTGTGAATCTTCATTTGAATCACCTTTCTAGAAGGGTTTGGTAACTGCTAAGCTTGAACCATTTAATGATATGGTTATCAATATTAGTTAGGGCACAAATTAAAGGGAAAAGTACCAGTAGTAGAAAAGGTCAAGAAACTCCTTCAGACTGCTGTGGAATGAAAAAGTCCTACTTTATTTTATTCTAAGCTTGTTTTAGTTGAATTTGTGAGATTATATAGTACAATTAGATAAAAACACTATCTAAGTTACCATTGTTCTCATATTTTAATCAAGTCACCTGAAACTGCAAGTTTTTAGTCAGGGAATTTTTAAATTATTGAGTTTGTCCTACCTGGCATGAAGACATTTGTTGGTAACTCAGTCCTTCCCCAGACAGAATCCTGGTCCTTTGCATGGCTCTACCTAAAAGTTAAGCAGGAGAAAGGCACCTGGCATTTAAATCCATGCTGAGGGCATTGTGTTCACTGTCACAGAGATTAATACAACCTGAAAAAGGCATTGTGGTACGGGCAGTTAAGATTTGTATCGTGTGTTTAATGAAGATATACACCGTGTTTAAATAGTCCTGGACATTGTTTCCCCATAAGTACAACTTGACAATTATTTGAAATTGATACATCTTCCAAAAAAAATTAAAATGGAACATTTTTGCCCATCACATGCCTTTTTGCCCATCCCAAGTATTTCTTTTCCACGACTGTTGGCATCTGCATACTATGTATATGTAGCCACTGCATTGTTTTAATTCCATAGAATCTTCCCCCTTATTCTTTTTAAGGAATACTGTAAAAATCCTCACTGACTAAGCTCAGCAAGGCTCCCTTCATAGACCTCTCAAGCTGCACTTTTACCTTCCAGTTTCAACTTCCTATTTGTTTTTCTACTCAGGATTTGTTTATTATGCCATACTACCAAAGTTATCTAGAGTTGGTAGATTCTCAGTCAGTAAAACTGCATATGTGTATATCACAGGACAGACATGAGAAAGAAATCAAGATCAGACTGAACTAGAAAAGTCTACTGTGATTTATGATATGAAGTCTTTCTGTTACATTACTTTATATTATATTATTATTTTCCTTTATATTACTTTAAATCATGCTATTGCCATAAGTCCAGAATTGGTGGCGAGAGTCTGTTGGCTAAATCATTCATTATCTACCAAACCCAGCAATAAAGAGGGGTAATTAATTCCCTGCTGAATGCTTTAAGTAGGAGGGGAACATGTGGAGCTGGTATCTCCTGTTTCAAATATTGATCCACTCACTAAGCCTAACTATAAGTAAATAGTTATGCAGGAACTATACATTATCTATCAGCTGTAATTCCTCCAGAAAGTGTAGTATAAATTCCTTTGCAAACAGGGAAAAACATAATAAGACATAAAAATCAGACTCTTGTGTCACTGATGCAAATCAATGGGACTTTGGAGAAAACAAACCTGGGGAATTATCAAAACTGCTCTTTATATTTTCCTGCAGGGTATTTCATGTCAGCCACAAGTTCTTATGAAAATTCACTTTTAAAATTATGATATTTGAGTGTTCACTTATAATTTATCATCTTGTTCATGGAGATGCATGATTAATGAAAGGAAACTGAAAGGTAATTGAAAAGTATTAATAAAGTTTTATATATTAGATCTGTTATTTTTAATTTTCCAGAGGATCATCAGAAGGCTCCTTATCACTTAAATGGAGTCTCTTTAAATGACCACAATATGAATATTATGGGCTTCAACTCCTATAAGAGATTTTTAAAAGAGCAGGGCCTTATATATGTAGAAGTCCTATCAAATATCTTTTCTGCTGCTGTCTTTTGCCATTTGTTATTTCATCTCAATCTTTCCCTCAATGCAAGACTAAACCCCAAAAAGCCTGTTTATGAGAACTGTAGCACCTGGCACATTTAACATGAGAAACCAAAAGGATTTGGAAGTAGTTCTGTTTATCTAAACTGGGCACAAATTAGCCTATTATTTAGTGTTCACTTTTACCAGTTCATTCTACTCAGTCAAATAAATCATGTCTCTCATGACTGTGGAATTATGCACACCAAAGGAGACCACGCAGAAGTGGAAGGGGTGCATGAAAACAGAAGAGACCCTAAGCTGTGTGTTCTCTCCGGTATCAAACGTGGCTCAGCACGATGAACTGCTTTATTTCCAACCAGAGCACCATGAATGGCTGTAACATAACTTTGAAGATGCTACAAAAATAACACTGTTTTTAATTTCTCAACAGTCTCTCCCTTTAGGAATATGTGAACTTGTATAAATGACAAATAATGGCTAAGGCTGAACGACCAAAGATGAACAGCCAGCTGGCTTTTGATATTCAAAGCGGACTCAAAAGCCAGCTCTGTAACAAAGGGAAAGGGATACATAACAGAAATATGACATATGGGTTCAACTGGTAAAACACACATCAAAGCACAGCCTGGGTACAAAAAGGAACTGTTTAATTAGCAGCTTCAAGGAGACTGACCATTTGCATACTGAACCATCAGCTGAGTTATCTGTGGTCAGATCAAAGGCAGTGGGATCTGAATGGTCAGGAATTATGTACTATGTATCAGTTAATTATGCATTAATGCACAAGTCGGAGGCAGAAACTCGATGTTTGCTCACAGGAACATGTTTTCTTAATCAGAGGAGTTCAGAGATCTTTTACTCTAATTGCCACACCAATGACTTTGGTGGACAGACACGATTCTGATGTAAGAGCAAATGTGTTCTAATTAAGGCTGCAGGGCTAGAGGAGGTAGTAGCAATATATAGTTAGTGCCTTTTCCCTACCCTTTCTTTATATATATATTCTATAATTATACAGATGCTGGGCAAGAATAGCTCAACAAGCATTGATAGATCCTTCCGTTTATTCTAGCTGAATTATTTCCATTTTAATTTTAGTATCTCCATGTGTGAAGCCTCAAAAGCTGAAGAACTTGCTTCTGAAACCTTATTTGTCCCACGATTCTTCTAAAATCTGAGCTCGATATTTAGAATTAGCTGCATATTTACAGGGTTTGAAATGTACATTTGCAACTGGTGCAATCAAGATGCAATTTCAGACAAGCTCCTGCAAACTAATAATGAGGTTCTCAGTGATGGGAAGATTCAACTGTCAGTTCAAAGCTTTCATTTCCAAGTTATTCCATTCATTAGGAGAAAGAACATTTGGAACAATGTTGGTAAGCTGAATGATAAAGTATCCTGAGGGATCTGAGCAAAAGCAGTTAACAAAGAAACCATCTAAAGAAGAACTTGTGTCATTTGCAACGAGGGCACGGCAACGCAGATCTCCAATATATTTTTACTTCCTCAATTAACATCACACAGCTCTACACAGCTTATTATCATTAGATTTCAAAGCACTTTACAATGTCTACTGTCATCAGCCATCAAAAACGCAAACCTAATTGTTCATTAGTAGTGGCTGTTATGTTTGTGCAGTGCTTTGGCAGGGAAATTTCTTCCACATTGTACTTGTGGCTACATCTCTCTCTCTACTACTTAATGATGCCATTTCCAGGCAATAAAATATGCTCAAATAATCCAGGGAACGTTTCTGGCCTAGGCCAGTTTGCACCCTCCCAAATAATGCCCAAGCCGGGAGCTGAAGTTTTCCAGCGGAGATTCTCCAGAGTCCATTCACATGCAGGGACCCTGTTTTGGGAGGGAGGGGACTTGATCGGAGAATAAGTTAGACTGGAAAAGACCCCTGAAATCATTGAGTCCAACCTATGCACATGGTTATCTGTGAGAATTTGCCTCAGCAAACATTTCTTAATTAAAAAAAAAGTATTAAAAGACCTTATGTAGGAATCAAAAACAAACTGAAGAAAATAATTTAAGTTGACACAATTTTTCTACCAATTTCTGGATTCAGGCACAAAAAAAAATAGAGCTCCTGATAAGAAAAAAATATGTAAAATAATGTGTAGGTTCTCAAAATATACCTTCACCTCAAAAACAAAAGGAAAAAAAAACAGCAAACCAGAACCACATGACAAAAACAGGAAGACCTTGTGAAATAAATTAACAGCTTTAATTTTAAAACAGAAGGGGATCATTTTGCTCTTTGAGTTTCAATCTTCCTGGTCACAGTATCAGCAAGAGACCGATCTCTAAATTCCTGTTTCACGGGGAATTGCTATTTGGGATTCATTCAACAGGATCAAGAGCAAAGTGTTTCTTGAAGACAATAAGGGAAGTGGAGACGAGCTAAGATTTTTTTTTTTTTAATGTGTGCATGATACCAAAACCAGACTCAATGTACTGCGAAGACTTTTCTCCTTCTTACTAGTCAGTTTTTAAAACCATCTGAAGTGACAGAAGAAGAATTAAACTTCCTTTCCAAATAGCATTAAAGACAGAAGTTATGTTTTAAAGGAGATGGATCTTCAACAATAATTTAAACTACTAGAACTACACAACCAGAAATCCTGAATAAGATGAAAGCCATGAAGAGCACCTGTGGATTCATTTTCTTTTTTTGGTTTCAAGCATCATTTTTACTTTGCAGCATTGATCCCCAAAATAACTCCTGCTAACATGTGGTTTTGAATTGAATCAGCTCAGATCATCTGCTTTGATTTAAATATTGATTCTTTGTAATGTATGAGAACAGCTGCCTTTTTGAATTCCTTTCCATTCTCCTTATTACTAAACACATCATCATTTTATCTCTGGGATTTTTGAAGCTTAAATAGCATTTCAACTATACCATCTAATGAACTCAGTCGGAAAAGACTTACTCACTGACATTTGAGGAAAATACAATCCAGATTTCCAAACACTGACTTAACAAAAGAGGACATCAGGAAGTTGCTAGATATTATGTTAGGGTAAATTGCCTATGTCTGTAAATCCCAAACCAGAGTGTATAATTAAATTGATAAATGAATGATATAGGTGATAAGAAGTTCTTCACCTAACTAGAAAAAGGAGTTAAAATCAAAACCCAGAAAGGACAATTATTTCACAGTACACTCCAACAAAGGAATGATGCCTTCAATAGATTAAGAGGCACAATCTGCCTCCCTTGCATTAGGACTCTTTCCAGAAAACAGTGAATAATTCCGTAGATAACACTGAAACACACATTTGTCACCTTCTCAAGGCTAACACGGACAAAACACGGTGCTTGAGAAGTGGGAAGAGATGCCTCTTCCCTTAAACCTTCTCCACAACAGCTATGACTGATTTCATAAGTCTGATTATTTTTATGCACACCAAGGGCAGTTTTATATCATTTGTAAGCTGTCATTTAAGCTAAGTTGGGTGCCAAGGTTTACAGAATTCACATTCTCTCAAACATTTACCTTCACATGAAAACTAGAGCTCTGCAAGTTCCTTTTCCTCTCTTTCCTAAGAAAAACTACATGACTATTAAACAGGTCTGGTGATAGAAATCCCACACGATTTGCATGATGATATATTAAAATAAAAAATAATTCAAAAAGGACAATTTACTTTCTCTGAATAAACAAAGGTCAAAGACATGTTTTTGTCTTAACTTGGTCTACCTTGAATTTAAATTCTAAATATTGCATATTGTGTATGATTTTCATATAAATCAGCAAGACGAGGGTCCTTGACACTGTTGTCCTTCTTGGAGTCCCACCTCAAGCTACATAGAATTGGCTCATTCGAATACAAATCTGAGATTTGCTTTTCAAAGTGAAGAGAAGGTCCAAGTGACTTGTCCTTTCGTGTCCTCTCTCCAGCTACACTGCAGGCTGTACCTACAGAACTCTGACTCCCTCAGTAAAGTACCCAAAGGCAGGAAATGACTGGAAAATGCTGCTGGTATATCAATATACAAGTCGGCTGAGATGCTGCTCTCCGATGCATAGTCCTTCTTCTAACATGCATCACTCTGGAAGCAATTAAAGTTACTTTGAAAATTCTAGTTATTTCAGAATAAAAATATCCAAATAGGCCATTTCCAGTGTAGTTACTATAGAAACTGTGAGAGGGGGGAAGTTAATTCTAGCTCTCTAACAGGAGTCAAGAATAACCACTTTCCATTACATATGCATAACCATAAAACTATGTTAGCTCATATAAAATAATAATTATGAAAATTATTTTTTCATGAAGTGGATTTTTATTTTTAAAAGAATCTTGAGCAAGCAAAAAGAACCAAACTGCAAAAATACTCTGCACGGCAAGCTAGTTATCTCACCAAAAACTTTGAAAAATGGAGGGGTTTTGAAAATCTCACCCTGAAAGCACATTTTGAGCAGTATCTCTGCTTTCTTCCTTTCTTCTGTGCCTACAGACTCCAGCAAACATGCAAGTGTAGATGATCTATAAATTTCTACATCTCAGTGCACACACGAGCACAACTTCCAAAAGATCTGAGCAAGCAAGAAATGCATCATCTAACTCTCAGTTGGCAAATATTTTGTCAGGTGAGAGCTCTGGCCATTGGAATCCCCCATGCAGATTTAAAATGCTTCTTGCTGGCTACAGACTCAGTAGCTGTTCCACGGGCTTTTATACAATGTGGGATGTTTAGAGCAAACCTCCTTTGTTTTATTGCCCTTTCATTTTTACTTTGCTGCCCCAGTGCTTTCTCTCCGAAACAAGGAAAAGGCATCCACATGAACTGTCTGCAAATCCTTGCAGCTTAATTGCTTTCATCGGGGGACTTGTTATTGTTAAATTTAATAGACAGTGGGGTGTTCTCTACTGAGACCTTTAATGTGTTCAGGGCTTTAGAGATCTTTGAAGAAAAATTGAACTTATGGAGGGAAAGTCAATGGTCCACTGACTAAGGAAAATCATGCACCTGCTAAAGAACATCTTTCTTTCAATATTACACCACGGTCTTTGGGTCCTAAAGGACCAGGGATGACAGGACTAATTTAAACCTTTTAGTCTTGCTGTGATTATGAGATGATGTCCAGCATGAATACACCTATTATTTCTTGAAAAGTAACATAAAGAAGTATTTTCTTGTTCAGAGTTATGTATTCCTAACAAACAGGCACAGAGTTCCTTATGAAAAGGGTGAGGGTTTAATCACAAAGAAATAACTCATACAGGCGGGTAGACAGCTGAGATTCTAGTTTACTGTATGTTATTAATGCTTTTTCTATTTATATGAAGGTATGTCAGGATTCATTTCATCCTTTATAATCTGGAGTTCAACATGTTTTTTGGTTTTCTAGTATCTTAATCTGCCCCAAATCAATCAATAAATATTGAAAAATTAAGGAAAAATTCTTTTGTTCAGATATTACCAGTCTGTTTTCTAACCTAATGTTGTTCATCGAAGCACAGAATTTTAAATGTTTATCCATAGCAAAGGGTTTGACTTTTGTACAGTACTTTTACTCTGTAATAAACAATTCTTTCTGGAAAGAATTACTGAATGGGTCATGTTGTGCTCTGCAGTAAAAAAGACCAGGTATTAAATCTTTTGTCATTTTAGCCAAATACTTTGTTTACATAGTTGAGTAAAACAGAATTTAAAAGGTTAAAACAAAGAGCAACCACTGGTACAAGGAGAAAACTTGGCTATGAAATGGGGAGGTGGTTTTCAGATGAGAGAAAGAAGCAGATGGAAAGCTGATGAGGCAAGGAAATGGCAACCTGGGACCTTATCAAGCCATCCAGGTGGCAAAGCAAAGTGTTAGAGCTTAATTCAGCAAGATGCTGAGGAATTCCTGAGATTGTGCTCCCTGATAGTCCCTACAGATGAAATATTACAGCGGGCAATTAATTTGTACACTGCTTTTTATCCATAGCTTGATAAGAGAAATAGAACTTTTTGAGAAGCTGAATTTCTTTAGAGTACACTGGTGTTGGCTTTTGAAAACCCCATGGAGAGGAGGCTTGGGTTTAACACATTCAGGAAGTTAACATGAGCTAATAACAACCCTGATGTGTAAATACCATACTAGCTCCATTCCAGAAGTGAAAATAATTTATAAGACCATAGCTTTAATAAAGCTCCTAGAGAGTCTTTGAGAATAGAGAGAAAAAAAAAAAAAAATGTTGAGGACCCTTTTGCTTGGAAAGAAAAGGCATTAGTCTGAAATATTTTGGATTCTGAGGAGTGTCATCTTTAGAGAAAACGAGATTTGATCAAAATGGTGCTGTCTCAAAAATCTTCCTCTGAACTTCCACAGTCAGTAGTTGTCAACACAAGTGTTTTCCTTGGCCTACCCCAACTTCTGTCATTTGTTTTTGCCCTCCCACACCTTTATAGTTGGACAGACCACAGGAATAGTTGTTTGGACTTGTTTTAACTTTTATCCTCACAGCTACTGGTAAGGTCACACGGGTTTAGAGACTCCTAAGCGTGCCATAAAACTGACTGTGCCAAGAGCATCGATCTCTGTGCATGCAAGAGGATCTTATTCATACAACAAGGGAGAAGTGAGTGACAGGCCTCATTTGGAAGGCTATAAAGAAAAGGGAATGTTTGGGGAAAACCATGCATAAGAAAAAACTTCTGAATATTAAAACAATAGAAAATAGTTTAGATATGATTAAAAGAAAAAAGTATTAGAGAAACTAAAAAAAAAAAATTTGGGAGAATTACTTGTCATGTGTTTATTGTCAGATTCTTAACTTACCACCTATGGAAGAACTATGCAAAAAACCAAAAGGACACTGGTTTTAGACATTTTGTGAAAAGTTCCAATTCTGCTGAAGTCAATGAGTGCTGAAGGTACTGAGGCACTTCATAAGACTGAGAGCGTTATAGGCAGACTGGAGCAAGTCCGGAGTCTGTTCTCTCAGCTCTTTGATACCCGGTGACAGCCTCCCTGCTGATGCATCATGTAATTATTTCTGTTTAGATTTATCTCTAAAGTAATAGAAAGCTGAAACTTTTTTTTTTTCTGCACAGGGGAAGTTTTTCTTTTCTCATTTTCCCTTTCTTCCTAACACATGCCAAAATAGGAAAGTTTCCCTGGGAAATACATCTCCTGGGGAATACGTATTCATTTAGTAGTTTAACTGCAGTACCAGCAGAGTAGAAACAGCTGCATTTCAGTTCTCCCTCAAGAATTGTGTTGTCTTTTGTCCTAGGAGGCTAAGAAAATACAGAGAAAAACAAGTGTTACAGGAAGATTCGAGCAAAATTGCATGCAAATGGAAAAGATTCCTAACAGCAGCTATGACCACTGTGAAATACATATTTCAAATTTGACTCAGTTCTTAGACAGAATAAACATCAATTTGCCAGTTGTCATGTGGTTTGGAACCATTTATGCCATTTATTCTGAAGCAACATCACATTTATTTTCCTGACCTGCTGTGAGAAAGGGTTTGAGATGTTACTGCCACAGTTGAAATATGTTGCTGTACTCAGTGAAGATATTCAGCACTGTGCTGCACATAATAAGCTTCACCACTCATCTGACAATTAGTCATGTTGACACATTTTTATAAATTAGACCCAGCCATCATTTTCAGATGAGACATTTTCCCTGCAGAAGGGATCTTTCAGCTTTGCAGGACGCACTCAAAGTCAGACATTTACTACAATAGAAAGCAATCTCTGGTATAGAAAAAGAGAAAGGTGCCTTTTGAACATGCCAAAAGGAAAACGAAATGTGAACTAAATTTATGGTGGCAACAAAACCCCATTTTCTCCGAGTGAAGAGACGTTTCGTGTAGCCTAACACTTCTCCTGGGCTAATTGTTCAAGTTCTATATATCAGAGTATAACCAGAGGTAAAACAAAGCAAAACAAATTCCACTAATGAGCATGGCCCAGATTCTCAGAGGGCACAAACCAGTTCAGTTACACCAAATGCCAGAGCCACAGCAGCGATTTCAGACGTGCAGTTGATGCTGCTGAGTCTGAGAAAGAACTAGAAGGTGACAGAATAATACTTCTCCTTCTGTAAGTCTCTTTTGACTGATGGATTCCTGATGAATTTCCATTAAATATGAAATACTGCACTAGGTACATATTTTTAACTGCCTGGTAGTTAATTTTACAGTTCTGAGCTGAAGACCTGGAGCTCTCCAGTGAAGTATGTAACTACAGCTAAGTAATCTGTCTGCTTAATTATTCCTCTCTTAAACACTTATAAATACAAGTTTAAGAAAGCACTGCAGGCATCTTTTTAAGCAAATACTTTCCATATTTATGTATTTATAGACTCAATGTGATAGAAATTACAAATTACTACAGAACACTGTATTATACTAGTTATAGCACTATATTTTCTCCGTGGAGAGAATACAATTACTACAACCTGCAAACATTTAAAAATGACACATTCACACATCTGGAGACTTTGGGTTTGTGAAGGTCAATGCACAGATGTTTTACCCATAGAGGCTGCAACACAAAACAGTTCCACCTGTCAGTGATGCAGAGGTGTTGTGTTCATATTCCAGAGTGGATGCCAGCAGGTCCCTGTTGCCAAAGGCTGTCTGTCTTCAAGTCTCACCCACCACAGAAATGTTCTAAAAAGGCTCTATCTGTACTCTAGCAAGTGGTGATGATGAGAGATTCACTATTACTGCTTTATTCCGTCCTGACCTTGTGCTTTCCCGGGAGAGCTCCACAGAAATCACTGCAGAAAGCTTTTCATCAGCACCAAGACTTTTATGTACATTATGCAAGGAATATTCTGTGGCACTGTGTGTGAAACATCCTCCAACGTCAGGTTACTGTTCATTTGCATTGCAACTTGTCTAATGACATTTAAGACAGCTGTGCATTCAGGTTTGACTGGAGTGTCACCTGGTTTCAAGTTTTGTTGTAAAACTTGCAAATACTTGTTATTAACGTCCAATCTTTTGTTCTAACTATTACATCCAATCCCAGAATAATGAATTCTGCTCCACAGGCAGCCCTGCTAGCCAGTTTTATAAGTCTATCAACATACCCAAGTATATTTAAACAGCCTGGAGTGTGACAAACTATATAAAATGATCAAAGGACTTCAAAGTGTCATAGCACCTCACCAGGCAGATCTGTGCAAAGGTATCAATTCTTACTTTGCAAATATTTGCAAGTAAAAAACAGATTTCCGTGAATTTGTCAAAAGGCAAAAAATGTCACTTCTCCCCGTAAATACAATTCTTCATTATGACAGCAGTAAAAAATATAGAGTGGTATATGTGCTCTGAGCACTGCATATCTCGTAAAAATGAATGTGATTATAGAAAAATCATAGGAAAATATTTATGGAAATAACAGGATTTTAGTAAGGTTAGGATTTTTATTATTTTTTATTTTTATCACACACTTTGTGAACACAAAGTTCTATATTTGATTTTAAGTAAATGGCTAAAATTTCACAATGACAGTATTGAAAGTCACGGGGAGCTAAAGACTCTCAGCTTTAACTTAAAAATAGTAAAAGGCACAAATTTCTCCTTCCAGAGGTTACAGGGTGTGTATGCACAGGGTGGCTCTTCATTCTCAGGAGACAGACCTACAATGAAATATTCTTACCAAAGACTAACCAAACACAAAGCTCTCTGATACACTTGAATATCTGCTTCAAAAACAGCATGGGAAGGGGAGCAGTATTTTGCCACATCCAGAAACCTAAGTCTTATGGCGTATGCTTTTTTATGCCCAGAAAAAAAGGTTTGGGTTCCCAGATCTAGTTAGAAAAACTCCATTTTAAGTGATATCCATAAATATATGTGTGTGTGTGTATATATATATATGTGCACTGCATATACATTCCTCTTTTTTTCCTCTTTTCAGAAAGGCAAACCTGTCTGCTTTGGAGAACACCAAAAAAATCAGCACCCTTATTATCTTATTTAAATCCACAGTTGTAAACAGTGAACCTACTAGGGATAAGTCTAACCTGAAATTATTTTGAAAGCTCTGTGCTTTGATGGTGAATCACAGTATAATTGGCTTTTCTTTCAAAAGAAAACTAATATGTAATGGGAATATGGTGCCTGTATCAATCTGCACACGGATGTATGTACATTACAGAAACATGTTTTAGCACAGTAATGTGAATACATGACCACAATCAGACAGAGACTCACTTATACCTATTTATTTGGTTTTTCTAATGTAACTTTCACAAAAAATATATTTGGTGTGACCGTAGGGCATGATTAAACTGTTTTATTGGACTATTCAACATGTTTATTATGGTGATGCTGAAATAGCCACTGTGATCATATGGATAATTTGTACCTGGAATATTTGCAGTCTAAAGAGAAGGGACGGATGCTGTGAAAGGGAAACAGAGCAGGAGCCACACCAGAGTGAACATTGGGTTTGTACAAGTGACTGGATTCACTTGAACTTGTGAGCTGAGTTAGGAGGAAATTAGGCTGCTGGAAGGAAAAAAAAAAAAAACCCAACCATAGAAAGGTGAAAAGACACAATGGAACAGAAATTAAGATAAAGAGAGATATTAAGTGATGTTAAGCAGAAGGCAGGACTGTAGTGACCGGTCAGTGTTTGAGCCCAATTGAAAGAACTCTGGAAAGTTCTATTTGTATTCTCAGTCCCATAGTGGGCCAACACACAGACATGTTTTAGCTGTTTTCCTCAATACCCATAATCAGGTTTTCATGACAATGTTGTTACCAATAGTCCTTTGAAAACTACAGTTTTTGTGTATATATGTGTGTGCGTGTGTGTTAATCTCTCGGATCCCTGAATTAAATATTTTAAGACTATTTTTACATGCGTGTTTCTCTGAGGGAGCAGAAGTGGAATGATTGGGAGCTTATTCACCAAGGGAATCTCAACTGCATGAAAGAGCAGCACTTTTTCCCTTACATTTTCCATTTAAAACAAAGTTGAACGTGTATAATAAAGATGTAGAGTTTCTGACAGATTGGAAAGAACACAGAAACCAGTCCTTTGAGCCCCAGAGGTAAGCAGAACAAATTCATAGGAGATTTCAATTTGGATGAGCATTGTGAGTCATTTCTATACTGAGAAAGATTTAATGTCAACATCAGTTGATTCAGTACTGACATCAGCTCAGAATTTCACCTGTTTTCCCCTGGGAAGAGTGACTCAGCCTCTAAGTTTTATTTTTATTACATGAAAACAGTCATTGAGTAATTATCAATATAATTAAAACAAAAAAAAAATCATTAATCCACATGGTAGATTTCAGGCTAATTCACCGCAGAGAAGCAAGCAGACATTAGCTAAAAATTGCTCTGGCTCCACATCTCTGTCAGGAATTCTCACACTAATAAAGAAATCTGTTCTAAAGAATTTCTTTTCCCTCCCATCTTTCTGGCCTTTGCCTCCTCTTTTGTCACGTTAAGCCTCACTGGTCATTGTTCTTACCACTCCTTCCTCATATCAATCTGTCTTCAGCTTCTGATTTTCCACTTCATATCCTCCATTTTCAAACAAAAATACCTCCCCCAAATCACCTTGCACTCAAGAAGCTCTTCAGTTCCAGGGGAAGCAACGATGTGTTATGAGTACAGAAGTCCTATTTTTGCCTCTAAGCCCAGCAGTCCTGGGGTAATTGCCAGAATTAGAGTGGCTTTCAAGTTGAGTTTACAAAATCAAGCTGGTTTCAAAGCAGCATTTACTGCTCCATAATTTCATCTAATCCCCACAGCTACTGACATAAACTAATTGCATGTACACATATGATCCCATTACGAGTGGTGCAATCCAGATGGTGCCAATCTGGGATTGCAAACACAGTTCCAGTGCTGTCAAACGCACGCCAGGCTTACCTGCTGCATTTATAACTTCATTCCTACTTCTTTGTCATAGATATTTTCTGGTCAGCTCGTTGGGCAACACAGCAAAGCCATGTTGTCCCCATGGAAAACCTTGTCCAAAAGGTATCCTAATAGACCCCATAAACACACCAGTGTCTGAAAAGTTTCAGATTTTATTTTAAAACATTTTAGCCTTACTACTTGCATCACTAACACCACCACTTTTTATTATTAATTCAGCAACTTTTCAGAATTGCTGTGCTTAGCAATAACCTACAAGGCCATGGAGCCTGAAATCTCAGGTACAAAAAGACAGTTCATACCTGAAAGAATATACAGTATGTTCTTGTTTAAGTCTAAATAGAATAAGCAAACTAACCACCCACATAGCCTGTGGATTTTTTCCTACATCACCTCACAAACTAACTAACTAGCAACCTAAAATATACTTATGCATCAAAAAAACCCAAAACCAACCAACCAAAAAAATAAACAACAACAAAAAAAACCCACAAACCCTAACCTACCAAACAAAAAGAAACAACCAAAAAAAGCGCCTCTACATGCCACAATGAGTTTGATGATTTGATCTTTGTTTAGAGGCAAATAGGAACGTGAAGTGCCTAGCAATGTTTCTGCTTCAAAAAAAAAAAAGTCAGATCTAAACTTACTTTTCCCTAATTTAATAAAATGCTGGTAAACACTATTGGAAGGATCTGAATTTGCACAGTCATACTGCAAAGGATATACATTTAGATCCGAGGCACACAGCAGAGATTAGCTGGTAATTTTGGGAAATTGTGTTCCTAGAGTGCCACTGAGCCTATCATCTCATAAAATGTGCTAAGTCTTTGTGATATATTAAAAGCCATCTAGTTTGATTCTTTTTACCTTTTAATTCCATTGATTCTTGCACTGCTACCCTGATCCACATCAGCTCTGCTTACAGTGAAAACAAGCCTACTTTTTGGCAAATACTCAAGGCACTTTACCATTCACTTTCTATCTGCATTCATGCAAGTAAAACTTACTTTCCAGAGCAGATTTGAAGTCAAATGAAAGGCCACTAGCCTGGGCTGACGTAATTTGATTTAGAATTGTACTGAATATTCACCACCTCTTTATTTCATATTATTTCTTCAGGTCTAGAAAAGAATAAACACAAAATGAACAGATGATACGAATAGCCTGAATCTGTGGAGATCTAAAGAGTCCGATCATTCAGAGGTGTAAATCAGTTTGGTGGCTCTGCTGGAGCCACTGGTCACACACCAAGGGATGAAGGCACTCAGCGTTTCTCACAGGGATTCTGATTCTTTGCATGTTAATATATAAGTGCAGCTGATTTTACGATTGTTGTTATTGCTCTTCATATTATTAAACAAACAGTTTAAAATTACTGTATTCAGTCTGAATTGCTGCTCACAGAATCACCAGCAGAAATCCTTTCTGAGCATGCAAGAGGCACTTCAGTATTTCATGAAGTGTTAAATTGGCAAAACAACAACGCGAGTTCATTACCGCAGATTCTTTCCAGATGGAACCATAAATGTTCTGTACTTCACTGAGTGCCCGTGGTACAAAGCAACAGAGTTGAGTATTCTGACCACTTTTTAAGGAATAATGTTTCACTCAGTGATCGTTTATTTTTGCAAGAAGTAAGCTGATCTAAAATGGAGCAGGTAAAGGAAGATTCCAGAACACCTCTGTTTATTTTCATCTAGTTTTCAGCTCCAAAGCTGGAGCTACTCTCCACTTCTCCACCTCTAATAAAGAGAGGCTGTGTCAGAAGATTGCACAAAAGACCTGAGCCCAGGTGATGACAAGCCATCGAAGGGGCCTACAGCCCACAGCAACCTTGGAACCAGCTGTGCTCTGCCAAAGAGCCATTTCTAACTCCAATAAAATTTCCAAATGGCAAAACCAAGCAAATAGAATTTTTGAGATTTAAACTAATGATTACACATGCGGTGACAGAACTATTTTAAGTTTTACAGTTATGTTCAAGAGAACTACTAAATGCTCTTAATTTTGGGGTTTTTTTTCCCTTTACTATGGTAAGTTCTATTCTTTTAATCCATCCATTTTTTTATTTACATATTTTTAGACTTTAAAAATATGCATATGTGCCTATTTTAAAACACGAGTCTAGTCCAGTCTTAGCCCAGTGCAAATCAAGATTCATTCCAATGGTGTAAACCAAACAGCAACAAAGCATCATATAAGTAATTAAAATATAATCAGTTCTATCTGTCCATTGTTCTTTGCCTAAAGAAAAAGCCACTCCAAGAGTTTCAAACACATTCAAAGAAGAAATTAATATATTTTTGTCTTCATTTACTCTGAAAAGGTTTTTCCCCAAAGAACTATCATTTCATTAATCTGTACCATTTCATTCAGTGGATTTGCTTTAAGTTTCCACAGTTGTACTGGAAATTAAAATCAACCTTTTAATCCACTCCATCTGAGCTGTTCTTTAAACTAATAAATTAGATCGACTTCTCCCTATGAATACATCTGCATTTTGACAACACTGGTTTCTAGTTAGAAATTATTATTTTTAATAAAGCTTTCAAATACCTAAAAGAAGTAGCTTCTTTCTCTTGGAATTTTAGGTGTAAAAATAAATATGGAAATAATGATAGAGCAAAGTAACAGCAACACATTCATCTCCCTCTGCTTCAGAAAGTCTGTGATATCTTCAAGGGAGCATCCAATATGAAATTATGTTCACTGGTCCCCTGAGCTTTTTTGTACAATCAAATTCCCTTGTAAAATGTTAATACCTCAGTCTTGGTTCACTTACATGACAGGAAGCACATCTTACTTCTGCATGCAGGGAATTATCCATATCACAAACACATCAAGTTCTCTTTTTTTTTAAATCTCTGGTTGTGTATTTCACAGCTCAAAATGGAAATTTCCTTAAATTCCAATCAAGAAACTCCTTGCTATAAAATGATATTTGCCCCCAACTGAAAAATAAGCACTGCTTATAATGGGATGAGATCAACTTCATGGGGAAAGTGCCTTTTGTACATTTATTTTGACTGCAGTTTTTTTATTGGAATTTAAAATTAAGAGAAGTTCTTATCATTCTTTATTGTGAGTAAGTTTCTTAGACATTAAAATAAGCTCTACAGTACCATCTTCTTGCGCTACTACAATGGAACTGATAAAGTTTTTCTCTCCTACTATTTATACTCACATAGTTTTGACTTGTCTTTAATAGTACCATAAAAAATGGCTATATTGATAGACACTTTAATAAGTCATCCTAAAGAAATGATGAACACTCTATTGCTCTTGAAAAAGTTGATGGACAAGGAACAAAATTGTTTTATAACATCATCAGGATAAATTCTGAAACCATAATGCTGTTGAGGATCCTGCATATTCCAATTCTCTGGCAATAAATAGGGCATGAAGAGCAGAAACAAACTCCATAGCAGTAATAAATTTCCACAAAGAATCACAGGGTCACATCTCTACTATTCGTGCATCCCACCAAAACTCTCCTCAAACTCAGTACAAATAAATCTGTCATCAAGTTAGTAGAAAAAGGAGATTTATATGAATGCATAAATTTCCATAAGCCACGGTCCAGAGGTCACAGCTAAACTCTCCAAAAGCAGAAGCACTCAGATTGCTTAGACTCCTTTGAAAATACCACCTGTACCTGAGACCTATCTGGGTATCTGGAAAGCAAAGACAGTGATATGAATGAATATTTCCTATACAAATATACTACCACGTTAGGAAGGAAATTAAATATATTACTTACTCCTCAAGAAAAATCATACACTTAATATCACTGCTTCAAAATATGAATGCATGAGGACCAAAAAATAAGAGATTACTATATTTTTGTTCAGTTTTAGTTGGATGGATGTTGGCACTTATCTCTGTGTTCATGAATTATCCACAGATAAAACAATGCCAAGGCAGAATGGTCCAGCAGTCTGAGCATGTGGATTAAAACTATTGCCTCCAGTAGATCAACCAGTTTATTTATGGATTCTTGTGTCAGGTTTTACATCAACTTCACTGGAGAAGTTCCTTAACCCATTTGTCTACATTCCTCTAACAACAATAATGTCAAACTACCCCTTTCTTCTGGAGCCTGATAAAGAGGAATGAGTTACCATTTTGAAAAGACTCTAAGTAGAAAACTATTCCACAGTCATTAAACTGTGCTTTCAGAGATAATCAATCTCTAGAAGGAATGATGGCAAAATCTCCTTCCCCCTGCCCCCAGCCTTGTGTTAAGGCAGGTTTTGGGCTTTTTTGTACCATGTAAAATAACCTCTTTGTAGCAGAGCCTGGTAAACTGGGCAGATTACCAAACAAACACCCACCAGATAATCACCTGAAGAAAGAAACAACTCCTCCATGATGCCACATTTTTGCAAGAGGTAGGAAAGAATGGTGTATTCTTCAGATTTATACACCAAAGCAATACCTGTCACGGGACAAGTTCATGCCTATGCCTTAGGAGCACATATTCCACTGACACTGTTTCAGGGATTTCTGTTCCCCTGCAATATTAGCCACTGCATATTAGATTCTCTTATGAACATCATCTCCTCTCTGACACCTTACAGCATATAAGTGCAGCACATTGTTCCTTTTGAAGATCTTTGTCACTGAGATACACAAAAACAGCTTCCCCCATAGAACAAACTCAGACAAACCTTAATTTGCAACTGAAACAAAGGGCCAAAACGAACAAACAAGGGGGGTAACCAGGAGAATGATTTGATGACATGGAACAGGCTCTAGGCTGGGTGCACCCATCTGGGTTGTCATCAGGACAGGACTGGGCAATGACACAACACTGCCCACCCTCACACACACAGCGCAGGGTTCTCACTCAGGAGCTCCCAGGGGCCCAGTTCCTCCACCCAAAAGGCCACTCACAGGATTCCAGAAGGAAACAGTCACTCACCAGAGGCATGAGGCCACTCGGTCCCAAGCAGCTACCAAGGGTTTCCTCACACTCCCCAGCTGCAGCTTTGACCACAGACAAAGGAACTCACACCTGTGGGTTTAGGTGGAGCCTCATTTAAATTGGATCAGGGCTCATGGACACACCTGGTGATGGTCCTGAAACTGCTCTGGGATGAGGCTTCTCATTTTCTGGGGGCACTGCCCATTGGCCAGGGGGTCCAGCCCTTCTCACTCCTGCCAGTGGTGTGGGGAGCTGTGGTGTCAGTGGCATGGGGAAGGTGTGTGTGTGCTCCTGCCACAATCTTCACCCTTTCACTTGGTAGACCAAGGGCAAAAAGTCACCCTCTTGCACTATGTGTGTTCATATACAAAGGAAGAGAATAAAACTAAGGAAAAGCTTGGAGATCCACCATACCTGATGATGGATTAGAGAAGAAGGTTCCAAAAGGCAGGAGTGCTTCCATTTGGGAACACTTGGAAAGCTCCTCTGCACACGATGCTCAGTGGAGAGTTGAAGAGAAATGGAGCACCAGCATATTCCACATTACTCTTACAACTCACAGGAGAGGCCGAAGGGGAAAAGTGTGCACTGGTTTCTCTGGTGTTTCTTCCTTTCCTCCCACTAGTAGAACACTGGCAGGCCCAGGCATCAAGGCAGTCCATTGGTCCAGACCATTGACAGCAAACCATTCTCTCACACTTATCAAATGAGCACTACACCTAAAAATGTGCTTTATAGATGAAAGTTTTTATTATCTAATGTTATTGTATTGCCTTAGTGTTACCGACATGCAAAGTGATTTTCAGTGGTTTCAATAATTGACTTTCAATAATTGTTTTTAATAAAGCCATATTTCTTACATTTTCTTAATTCTTATATAATGTTTTCTTTAAAGTGGGCCATCCAGTCTTTAAAATCAAGTACAGCCATTTGCCTAGTTGAAACCCATTCCCAGTCTCTCCTACACAGCAAGAATTGTCCTTACACAGCTGAACTCCCTGCAGATACCCTGAGTGCACTGAGTCTTTTGTGAGTCATCTTGAAATGGTTGCTGAGATTCAGGTTATAGAATGACCTTATTTTGCATACCATTAAATATGAATTTTTCTCAAGTTTCCAAGTAGACATATCGTACCATTGTCTAGTTCTTGAAATGTTTGAAATTCCTTTATGCTATTTCAGATTACTCTTTAAATAAGTTGACAAGCCAGAATGCTGTCTGAGCCACTGTAAAGAGACTGACAACCAACACAATCTGAAGTCAGATAAAAGGAGATTTTTGATGGGCCTGAAACTTATGAGCAAGGCAAAGAATAAATCTGTTTCTTGTAAGTTACTTTCTTAAAGAAAAAATATCTGGAGTGTATTTCATCTAGAACCTGTCAAAATAATAGCTCAGTGATGTGAATTCAGAACATGAAAGTGTTCTATTAGCAATCAACAAGAGACAAGAGATACACCAATCTTTTCGAGTGTAGTTTTCTTATCAGACACATTTGTTTTACTTCATGAGATTGTTCTAAATGCATAAAATTTACATACATATGGCTGCATTGTTAATTCCTACTACGGAACTATTCCGAAGACTTTTCATTTTCTGCTTAGGAAAGGAATTTCCCAGCCATGAAATGTAAGTGAAGGGTGTCTTCTGATCACATTGGTACAATTGCACAAACTATGCCTTGAATATCTTAGTTCCTATCATCATCATAATGAGAAATTATAGAAATTGCAGGTGTTACATATTGTAACTACAAACTAGGCAGAGTAAACAGCAGATACTGATAAAATAAGTAAACCATTACAACTATTACAGAAGTAACCTAATTATTTTTTTTTTCATTATGTGTTCAGGTATCCGAGTATGGACTTCATTTTCAAACACACAGCTTCTTTCCTCTTTTCTCCTTTCATACATGTTATCATACAAAGTAGTGCTAGAAAGAATACTTCTTTGCAATAGGTTAATAATTAGGTTTCTATTTCTTACATGAACACAAGCAACTACAAAATATCTACTCAGATGTGAGTTTCCTAAGAAAACATATCTTGTCATAGCTTCAAGTTATATCTGTCTTGAAGGAACAAAATTATAGATAATAGTTATGCTTATCTAAAGGAAAGGTGCTGTGAAAGAGGTTGCATAATAAAAGCATTTTCACTCAGTAAGGCTTGTGAGAAAACATTCTTCATTCCTCATAGAGGTGAAATTACATTGCTCTAAATTAAATTCAGGATCAGAAGAATCCTAGAATTATCAAAATTATTAGCTTCCCTTTATTTTCACAATGAAATTAATCAGAACTTATTTTCACAGTGGCACTAATCAGAGCAATTATTTTCATGCATTCGAGAAGAATTCGGCTTCTAATGAAAATACCAGAATTATGCCACCCTCTCCTGTGATCAAAAGCAGTAATTATCATCAAATAAATCTGAGTTTCAGACCTGTTCAAATATTGAATCCCATCTGGGTTGGAAGTCCACTAAGAAAAGGAAGCAACGTCACCACAGACAATTGCACATGAAAACAGAGCAGGAGTTTATGGGTTGTTTTTGAACCTTATAGTGCAGTGAATATAAGCCAGAAATATATTTTCAGATGAAGTCTGTCACCTGTGGGTGCCACAAAGAAAATATTACAAGACAAAGTACTAAATTGTATCAGACAAACATTTAATAAGACATCAGTAATCAACTGTACCTATTCACTGATGCTCTCAAAACAAGAAACTCCCTTCAAATCAAGGATATTTCTAATTCAACAACACAACCAGTGCATCAGATTCTGGAAAATTTTACTTAACTTCTCATTTCTGTAATATTTCTGCAAGATATTTTTAGGTCATTCACAGCAATTAATCCACCTTTGTAAAGACAGAGGCAGTGCCAAATTCTTTTGAGCTGAGGGTTTACAGCTATAGCTGTTCTTTCTTGTCCACAGTATTAAACCACTGTTTTTGTATTAACATATAGGGCTCATTTCAGATTCAACAGGGATACAAAGACAACATTAAATTAATTTTGTACAAGGGGATCATATTTAGAATCATAGAAATATTTGGGTTGGAAGGGACCTTAAAGCTCATCCAGTCGCACCCCTCTGCCATGGGCAGGGACACCTTCCACTATCCCAGGTTGCTCCAAGCCCCGTCCAACCTGGCCTTGGACACTTCCAGGGATGGGGCAGCCACAGCTTCTCTGGGCAGCCTGTGCCAGGGCCTCACCACCCTCACAGGGCAGGATTTCTTCCTAATATCCAATTCATATTTATCTTTTTCCACTTTAAAACTGTGGCCCCTTGAACTGTCACTACAGGCCTTGGCAAAAAGTCTTTGTCTCTTTTTATAAGCCCTATTTTGGTATTGAATGATAAGACTATGACAAATCAGTGGAACATTTATTTTCCAAGACATAAAAATGAATGAATGAGGCAACAGGAAAAGGTATGTATGAAGGGAAACTTTTAAGATATTCTAATGGTTCTAATTTTAAAAGCTGCCATCAAATCTTGATGGATCATGGAAGTGTGTCTTAGACAAATTATATGCATGACACTTTGGAGATCTAGAAGGTACCTTAATTTATTAAATAGTGACTAAGTACAAGTACTACGGCTCAACAGTGAAGTGTGCTAATAATAAGTTCAGCTAACTGCATTCAGAGGGTGTGAAGATGTACTGAACAGTGGGAATTCTATTTTGGAGGTTATTCATAAAGATTTAGCGTTCTTTAAAGGATATTATCCATATGCCTAATGTTACGGGCCCATGGTGGCAAAACACACAGCAGAGACACAAAGAGATCAGCAACAGGAGGTTCAGTACGGATATATTTAGATATTCTTCAGGGAAGATGTTGAATGATTCTGTAATGTATTTTGTATTGCATGCAGCACTTAACATTAGCGTTCAACCCTCGTTCTGCCAATATTGACTGTTACTTATTTTGTCAGAATAAGTAAAAATGAAAATTATTCTATCCTTAATCTATTAATTTCTTAATGATGAAGTTTACAGGGAATTGTTTTGCTCTTCTGCGCAAAAATAAATTAAGAATTTTTTTTTTAGGTATATTACTCAGGTTTACATCTTACTATACATCTCAAAATGACAGTATGTGTCAGAAGGCAAAGAAATTTCCCAGCCTGTGAATCTTTTCACCACAAACAGAACTTACCAAGCTGCTGTTTCCCCCTCTGCTGAGACTACAACTGACCCTCACACCATCTTGCACAAAGCTGATACAGACTCTGGCAAACCTCTCCAGGTTCTCCCTGAAGTGGGAGGTATAGAGGTGGTTGGTTTGCAGAGCTTCATGTAACCATAATATTATCATGGTTACATAATGCCTTCATCAGCAATGTAGGAAAGACCTCAGTAGGATGTGTTCTAACATGGAACAAAAATTCCCCTCTTTTGCAGTAAGAAAGCTAAAGAGTTTTCCAGCTCTTTTCCTGTGTGAAGCAGGTTGGTTTCCTACCCATGCTGGTACTTTTCCACGGAGTGAGGAAACGAGTCATGAAGAAATCTGAAATGGAAGATGCAGGATTGCTTGGCTGAGGTTTTATGGGAAAGGCATATTCCAGACTCACAGGGTAATATAAAAAAAAAAAAAAAAACCACCTTCAAATATAATTGAATAATTATGACAGGACATGAACAATATGAATTACACTGCAACTTTAAGACTGAGGTTATATCTACTCATGAAACCCAAGTCACAAGAAATCTGTGAGTGACCAATTTAGATAACTATGAAATTAGGGTATACTGGATTACTATGCTTTCCTGTTAATCACTTTTTACAGTCTGTTTTACTTGAAGTCTTCTGCTTTGGCTGTGAGAAATATAGTAGTCTACACATTTAAAATCAAGTAATTTCTTTTATTTCTATACAATTGAGAAGTTGGAAAAGGAGCCGGATTTAATCCACGTTATAATCTCCTTAATAATTTAAGATACCTGTTGCAGCCCATAACAGGAATTGAAAAAATCAAAAATTTAGTATAAGAGTCCCACTGCAGCACGTTACCCAAATGAATTGTTTTACCATGCCCTGAGCATTTTAATGAGATAATTTCTTTCCAGGAAATATGGTGCCATATTCTTTCAAAAACAGAATGCTTACTGGAAGCCCTAAATTTGTTTGATTGTCAGCAATGACACACTCACAGAGCAGTTAACCCTGGCAGGAAATGCATTTGATGTGCTAATATACAGAAAGCTTTTGCAACCCATGATCTGTCCGTGTCCAAAGGAGCCACAGACAATTTTAACACGTATTTAATTGAAGACTGAAAAGGTGGTAGTTTCTGCTCCCACCTTCATTCAACAAAACCAGAACTGGATAGTTCTGCTTCCTATAAAATCAGTGGGACAGCAGTGAGACTCCTCCCCCTGACTGCCTGGGAGCTCGGAGGGAATTCTGTCTCAGCAGATCCATGCTCTCAGGGAGAAGCCTGGCACAAAGACAAAGCACTGAGATTATTCTGGCAAAATCACTCAAGCAGGGTGAGATTTAGTTCTCCAAAAAACATAGAGAATGACAGATTTTGGAGAGCTGTTCTTGCTTGCAAGCACTTCCCAGATCATCTTACCTGGGTTACAGCTACACCTCTACTAAGAGCTTACAATAATATTTCTTTTTGCCTTCTGAGATTTCCACTGAAGGGGATTAAAAATTCACTTATTCTCACCTACATAAAAAAAAGGTTAGAACACAAAACCTGAACCGTCTGCCAACACAGATTTTTTTTTTATCTTTCTAATTAATAATAATGGTTTCTAATTAAATAACAACGTACTTTCGATGTGAAAAGGACTTGTCCACTGGTAGGCTGCAACAAATAAATGACAATATTGTAAAACCAACTCTAAAATTAGTATTTGTCCATGTACATTCAGTGAGGGTTTTTTTTTTTTCATTTAAGATTCCGCCTTCTATGCCCTGATCACAAACAATTATTTGACATCCATGCCTAGAGTTGAATCGTCTGAAATCTTGGACACATTTTGTCACATCTTGTCTCACAGATCAGGTGGTGGCATTTCTGCTTATGGATGGGATCAGACTGACATTCTTGGAAAAGAGGCAGCTTTGCAGAGGTCTAAGAAGTTCTAAGGAGTGAATGTATCTTATAAAGGCAGCAGACATTCAGAAATGTTTACGAGGAATGTTGTGCAATATTCCTGTCTCTGCTGAATGAAGCAGACTTTGCATGAAATAGCATTCCAAGGAAAACCAGGAAAACAAATTGAGGATTTCTTTCATCCTGTTTGCTGAGAGTCATTCTGGGAACAGAGCATTAGATATTTTTTGTTTAATTCAAGCTGTCTTTCCCTCAGAAATATGTTGGAGGCTGTGGTAACCCTATTTCAGTGCTCTGTGAAGACAGACAGAGAAAACTGTCAACATGGGAAAACAGATACTAAAACCAGCCCGGTTCCCTGTTTGCAGGCTTAATAAGAAAATCTCCTTGGCAATACTTATTACTAGGCAATAATTAATTCCTATTTGGAAAACTACGAAGCGGGAAAATAGAAGGATTTTAAGTGAATATATTATTGAATATATGCAAATACGTATTCCTGAAAAAGAAAAGCTGCTAAATTTTTATGACCTGTAGCTGGATCAAATTTCTATACACTTGTTACTTGCTTATTATTAATTACAGTAGTTATGTAAAATATATCCTTTACGATTTCTGAGAAGAAATGGAGCAACAGGCTTCCAAGTCAACCCCCAAAAGCAGCTACTGCGTGGCATCTAACAGAGGGGACACAAGTGCACGGTGCTGAAAAGGACCCACAGAGTCCTTTTCAGAGGACTCAGAGAGATTCAATATATCAAAAAAAAATTTTTGATAGTACTCGCTATGAACTTAATCCAGATAATTTGGCACAGTAGGTGTTCAGTATTGCATAGCTCATGTTCCTTTACCTTTTTCAGGTATATTCTTGAATTTAATGTATTCTGGAGTTTGAAGCCCTACAGAAATCATTTAAGACCATGGAAAACTTGCTCTGAATCCATCACTGATACAACTTGGGTCCAGGATTCTTGTCCTGTGGCCTTTATTGATGTGTTTATTGCCCTTTCCACTCTCACAGCAAGAGCTGTTTTCAGATACTCTTCACAAAACTCATTTCCTAGCAAATCTAAAATTACTGCTCTATTACTGACAGAAATATCCACTCTATATTGAGCCTGCTTTCGTTGTTACAAGAACCAGCAGTTCCAGAGAATGTGTAAGAAAGAAGAGGGAAAGCTCTTTGCATCTCTGTGTAGTGGTTTCACATTTCATTTGCAGTTACATTAAAATCACCTGCATTAACTAAGAGGGATTTCCTTCACCACATTTGCTCTGCTATTCAAAGAAACAGGAAGAGAATAAGCATGAATTTGGATCCAGAGCAAATCATGGCAGGAACTCAATGATATAATGTAGAGAAAGAAATGGAATCTCCAGGAAGACGACCATGACTGCGATTTTCAGAGGCATTTGTTAATGTTGTATATGTAAGTCCCATTAATGTCAAAGGAAGACGAAAACACACAAAGCCAGGCACTGCCCTAAACACCAATTTGAATTAATTGCTGAATTTATTGGTTATTCACCAGCTGGGGGACTGATTTTTACTTGTGATTGCCCTTAATTTCTATACAAAATGACATTTTACTTTTTGATGGGTCCTATTCAAAATCAGTATTGTAGTAAAAACAAAAAGGGATCAATCCACATCACAAGGTAACAAAGAGGGTTAAGTCTCTTTCAAAAATAAATGCAAAACAAAGACTCTTCTATTTTGATTTCATACAGCATTCAGGAAGGTCAGATTATGAGCTGGATAGTATAAGGCAGGCAGTTCTCTACTCTTCTGTATGTGAGATAGAAGCAATTTCCATCCACTCACTCCCTGAAAATAGGCAAAGATAGAGCAGCAAGAGCCAGAGAATGGCTGATACATTTGATATGCCTCAGCCAGTTAGGCTGGACCAACTCCCAAAGGTGACAACTGCATGTCTCAACAAAGTTTCAGCTGAAAGAAAAGACAAGACAGAAACTTTGACAGCTCCCACTTCAATGAGAACTCCCAACAAACTTTAGCACAGACAAAAGGAAGTATCCACTTGAATTCAAGTTTAGATGTGGCATCTGCTGGTTTTACAAGTTAAGCCTGTCCTGCAATTTTCCAACACATAAAACAACCAGACACTATTTTGGGAAGCTGCTTTATTTCTGCTTTGTCTGAGCTATCCCAGACCGTCCTTATATGAATGACAGTCAGAAATATCTGGACATATTTCCCCATTTTTAAGGAGTCCCTACAAAACAGTGGATTCATGCTCTAAATGTGGAATGTATTTGCTCTTTTGCAGGTGAATGAGAATACAGCCAGTAGGCCTTCATTACTTTTCGATGAAGAATGAAAATAGACATTCTTTTGGTGATGTTCCTTAGTGAGCATTAAATTTAGATCTGGGCCATAATTTTATTAATCTTAGAAGATTTGGAAATAACTCAGACATTCTGAACGTGGATAGTTCAGCCATTTCACAATTGCTTACAGTTAGACAGCTTCTAAAACACAGTCCTTAAACTCACATTTGCTACATATATCTTATCAAAATGAAGCTTCTTTTCACTACAAGTTCATAAAAGCACATAAAGAGTTTCACTATGACATACTAATGCAATCCATTTCAAATGGTAATTCTACAAAGAAAGTAAATTATACAAATACTGCCCATCTATAAACTGGAAATGATACCAAAAAAAAAAAAGTTTTTTAAATTAATGTGTCTAAAGAAACTGAATCCAGGAATCTGTAATCATTTAAATCCCTATCAATTTTCCATTATAACATTTTGAAGAGTAGACGAACAAAGGAAGATTTAGACGAACTTTATCAAAGTCACAATTTTTTAATAAAATAAAAGTGTTCTATATGTGAATTGGCAGCCACATAGAGAGGTTTTAGGCTAAGATGATCATTCTCTTGACTGATCAAAATTTGATGCATTTCATATATTCTAACACATATAAGGATGTTAATTGCTGCAGATTGCAGCAAAGAGCCAAATCACATGATCTCTGTTTCCACCAAAGTAGATTTGGGTCATAATCTGTTACTTTCTAAAAATCCAGCGTGAGTTCATGGGCAACTTAGGACATATAGATCTCAAAAAATCCTGCGGACAGGATGTAGAAAGAAATCTCTATTTCCATTAGACATTTAAGTTCACTGACAGAAAGAGGCAACAGAATTAACACAACTGCAGCACTAACAGTCTTTACACTGGGAGGATCATGAGGGAAGTGTTCCATATACATAAACTCTCTACAAACCTTGAATCACTAAAAACTGCCTGTAGATGGTCACTAAAAATGTGAAATACAGACATTTCTTTACCGACCGAGGTGTGTGTGAGATGAAACTCAATTCCTGCTTTACCATTAGCCAACAAAATATTTTTCAGGGCTAGAACAGAAACTGGAAAACTGTCACACATCAGGTTTGCCAGTAACAATGTTGATTCAATATTTCCCCAACGCGGCTCTTTGTCTCTCACAAGGGATGGCAGAGCACTGTGTAACACTTTTATTCCTGACAGTTTTTCTTGCAGGTGCATATAGTCAATCTATTTGCCATTTCCTCTCTTGCAATCCCAAAAGAATCCACCTTTATTGGCTCTAAAAGCAAGTGACATATTTCCCCCTAACTGAACAGTCTCAGGCACTTTCTTTATAAATAAGTTATTCTGGAAACGTTTCTGTACGCGATAAACTGGAACAGGCTATCTAACCTGTGGCAAGCCAAGAACTGTTGTCTCCAGGAATTTTCCTTGAGGAAGCATTTGGGACCTTTATATTTTCATATCAAATGAAAAGCTTTGTGTATGTTGTTACAAGAAGGAACAAGATGTATGAAGGCTTATAAAAGTTACAGCAGAGGTGAGATTTCCAGAAATAATACAAAAGAGTAAACACCAATGGAAACAGAAATGTCTTCCTGCCCACTGTTAGAAAACATATTGACTTTCTAACCTATTCCATATATGATCTAATTTTATGTAATTTAATATAATAGATGCTGTGTTCCCTGAATCCAGTTTCCGGAATATACTGAATGCAATAGGTACTGATTCCAAATCTCAAGGTAATGCCAATTTTCTGCAAATGTTTCAAAACCTGACATGGGAAAAGCTATTCAAGTTGCTGCTGCTGCTGCTGCATCATAAGCTTTTTGAGTGCAAAGACAAAATTACAGCACCAGAACCTCGGCTGGTATAAATGAAGGACTAAACTGCACAGCCATAACATGGTAAAATACAGTGAGCAAAAAAACAAAGACATCACCAGCTGGAATCAAAAGTGATATTATAACTGCTATAACTGCTGTTACTAGGTAAAAATTACTGATTGTCAGTCCATTTTGTTAAAAAATCAAGTTAACATTCTTTACTACTGCTCCTCCCTAGAACAAGCTGCTAGTTGCCTTGTACAGGTATGAGCAAAACAAGATTTCCTATGTGTGTTTTACTGCTAATTCTTTATTCAAAAGAAAACTAAATTCTGAAACAAACCCATCCACCACAAAATATTTTTAGAGAATAAATATTGTGCTAAAAATTAACAATTAAACTTCTCACTTTATTTGCTAAACATTTTTTTATGCAAAATGTGCTCTAAAATACCGTTACTCCTGGTGAGATTAAATCAAACAAGTAAAAGATAACCTACCATTCTTTGATCTGAAACATGCAGAACCAGAAAATGTTTGGACATGATAAAAATTTGACATCGTGGATAAGCTTCACATCTTTTATTCTTTTTCATAAAGAAGTGTCATCACAACTATATAAAAATAATAGATCAAATAAACACAGACACTGTTGTACACAGAGCATAAAACCTTAAAAAACACTGAATAATTCAAGGAACTCCAGCAACACTTGTAATTTACAACACTTGCAATTTTTCATAAAGCAATACTTTTCTTAATTCTCATCTCTTTTCTCTAAGGTGCCTCGGGAAAGGGAAAGGCAAAAATGGAAACCATAACTACAAATATTAAAGTGTTTGCTTTTAGTATCAGTGTAGTAAATATGCCATTACTCTTAGATGGTAATGCAATATGCAAACACTGTTTGTCCCAGATCGCTACAGTAAACAAAATTTTCCGAGACTATAATATTTTTCTCTCCTGCTATTTGCAAGATTATTCTGCCAAAAAAAAAAAAAAA
>VXAY01005517.1:1422235-1528974 GCA_013399855.1 Oxyruncus cristatus
AAAAAAAAAGGTAATTTTTGAATACCTTCCCAATACAAGATATTTCTCCCTTCTGGAACAACAACATCACACACAAATTGACTATTTTTTTTCTGTTCTTGGGAAAGTAGTCAGATTTTCAGCGAAGTCTTTAGGTGAAGCTGGTGTTGTTAATTCTGCCGTCTGCAGTAACTTGATTATCTCCTCATTGCACTGCATGACATTTATTACAAGGAAACCAAAGAACCGGTCCCAGTTTTACCTGTGAACTGCTCCTTGCCTGTGCTGTGCCACAATAAAATAAAATAAAATAAAATGAATTAAAATAAAAAAATAAAATACTGATTAAAAAAAAATAGTCTATCTTGCCCTTTAATTAATATTCCTGTGGCTGAGCATTTCTGCACAAAGAACAGCTCACCAGGAAAATCACAGACACTCAAACACTGGTTACATTGGGAGTTATATAACTTGATTTGGAGAAATAAACACCACATCTCCACTTTTATCTCCTCTGTGGTTTTTTTGTGTAATCATACTTGCACTGCTGTTTGTTTGTTCTTAAGATTTTTTTTCCAAATGCCTCAATTTGAGTAATAGCATCCAAAAATGTTTTCCTGCCACCCAACCTTGTAAAGAATTTCCTTCTCTCTACCCCTTCTAGACATGCTGCCACCATAACTAGATGCTCCTAACTAATAAAAGTGAATTTTCTTGGGGTTATACATTTACAGAAGAGCTTTAGAGTTTGATCCTCTGATACTCAGCACTTTAGAGTATTGATACACAATAGGTATTAAGTGGGTACACTCGTTTTCCTATTATTATACTATTATTTTCTGACCTAAGAGTACTGACACAATTTAAAGCACTTATTAGCTGTACTGGTTTTGTCAGCCTCATACTTAAAATATCATTAATTTCTTTAGTAACTCAATTCTCAACAAACTGAAAAGAGTAAATTATATATATATATATAAATGCATTATGGTATATGACTCACCTTGATCTCCTTTGGGATGGAACTCTAATTAACATTGGAACATATTTTGTCTATAAAAACTCCTGTTGATTGCCCAAGAGGTGACAGGAGCTCATTTTGCCAAATGATGTTAACTTTTCTGAGTAAGGTGGTGAGTTATCAGGAGCAGCAGCTTTGCAGTTTATGCTCAGGGTACTTTTTAAGACATTCAGTATTTTAGGAATCATGACATTCACATCTGTAAGAGGAATTTAAAAAAGGGAAGATAAATTATAAATCATTATGTATTAAAATATTAGAACTGCGTACAGAATACACAGACCAGTCATATTTTTTTGGTAAACTACCAAAAGAGAAGACAAGTAGTGGAACTTCAGATCTTCAAAACAAACCACACTATTAAGTCGAAAACTTCAATAATCCATCCCATAAGTGAAAGACTCAACTAAAGCAGCTCTTTTTTTTTCCAATTTACCTCTTTTCTCAAAGGAAATACCAAATTCTTCAACAGAATTTTAAGGCTTTTGAAGCATTTCCAGCCATTTTCACACTACTATTTGTGTGGACAACATTAAATGTCATGGAAATAAAAAATAGATTAATCTTTGCATGTTCAGCAAATAATTTCTCTTGATCAATTAATCTCTCTCAATAAAGGCATAATTAATGACACCAATGTTTGTCTGGAAGGGGCGTGTTTCATGTAACATACAACCTTAATTCTTACGAGAAATTCCTTAGGGAAATTAAAGCTGGGGGAATCTTTCAATAGCTGTTGACACTTCTGTCTGAACTGTGACTGTTCCTGGGACTGAGCTGTACAGTTCAGGAAAGCCTCTTCACGTTCCCTACACGTTACACCTGTGTTGCTTTCCTTTCACTAACTACTGCCCATGGAATTACGACTTTTTGTGTCAGCTGGTATACACTGAGCTACTCAAAGTCTGCAGAACAAAGACAGATACTGAGGAGCTCTGAGCTACATATTAAAAACCCTGATAAAAAAACGTTCCCTGTCCTCTCAGTGAAACCAGTTTTCACATTAATAACCCACTTTACACATTCATTTCCCTGCAATCAGCCTGGAACATCCCTCTCAGCATGCAATTATCGTGTTTGTTGGATTTGCAGTGATTTTTCAGGAGTCTGCCAGAGGACTATTAGTGTTTCACATGTCAGTGACACCTGGCACCCACTGTGACTCTGCAAAATTTAATGGCAGCAAGGGAATTGTTATTGTCTGTTGCTTCACTGGTCCATGAACCGAGGATTCCTGAGCAAGGCTTGGCACAGAGCAGCAAAGCAGCTGTTGGGCCCAATTGTTGTCAAGAATCCTCATTTTGACAACTACTAATCATGTATTTACTCTGAACAGTGAATAATCTCATAGGTTTATTATTCTCAGAGTATATTTACTCAATAAGTAATGGCAACGCTAAATGAGTTTCTTCTGTCCTAGCAAGAGAACACAAACAGTAATTAATCGGTTTATTGTTATTTAGCTACAATTTATTTATTTATTTCCCCAAGCCATTCACTGAATGCATCAAATGAGTAATAGCAGGTAGTTTTTTGTGACGTTTATGGTTAGCAAGTTTCTGACAAAATTCCTTATGAAGTATTTTAGGGAACCTCAATTGTCTTTAAGCTATCTAATTCTATCCTGAATTGGGAACAATTAAAAGGAGAGAAAATGCTTCACATGTTGAACAGGTTCAAGTTGGTTGTTGTCTATTCTGTGTTAAAAAACAAAGCAAAACAGAATAAAAAGGAAAGAAAACAAAAAAAAAAAGCAAAAAAAGCCTCACACCCTGAGACAGACATGTTTAAATTGCACAACATTATTTAGGTTTGTCTGACAGGCAATAAATGTAATCCATTCCCCAGGAAGCTAAAAACCAAAATCCTTAGTGATGGTGTGAAGGCCGATGAAACTGAGCTGTGACCTATACATGCAAAGACAGAAAGAAAGGAGTCATTTAACCTTTTTCAAATTCTTAGGACAATGATTCAGGAAAATGGCAATGGATGTCATATAATTTCAGAAAGTTTAGGATCAAGTGCACAAAAACTGATACAGGTTATAGGGAAGGTCACACATGGGGAATGTATGGCAATGATAACATCATGTTAATCAAACTCCTGATACTTGCATCACATTTTAGAATAATGCAGTTCTTTTCCTTAACACAAATTGTCAACCAGCTGATCTCACCAAGGATTTGTAAGCTCTCATTTCTAAAGTTGCAAAACACATAATTATTCTTATTAATTTTTCAGAAGGGATACTCAGCATGGAAACTGGTAGTGGGTCAAAACCCAAGATAGGTTTAATCTACAATAGAAAGCATTACCAATTTTATGTTTGGGAACTCTTATATAGGATAAGTGTCTGACTAATAAGTTGGACCTACATGACTATATCAGTTTATACTCACAAATTACTCAGTTCTCAGAAATATCTTTCCTCCATGAACTGGGCAATGGGCAGACAAATGGTGACCCATTTACTAAAAATATCACTTCTAGGGGCAGCTAAATATTACACATTCAAAATGCACAAAAATGTTACAAAGAATATGGTGATTGACTAAGTCATCTGTATGTCTTTTTTGTTGCACTATGAAAATACTACAATAACTCCAATAATTCCTGAGTATGAGATTACTGAATGCATGGCACCATTTTCTTCTATTTGCTTCTCCCTGAAGTAAAATAAATCATAATGAATGACAAACACATGAGAAAGGAGTGCTACAATTGCAGTTCTTTGGAAGAGACGATAATTAACAACTGGATTCACCTGCACCACATTTACTGTCTTGAAGCACGTCCAGCAGCAAACAGAAGTAAAACCCATCACACAGTCTGGAGATCATGGCCGCTGTCCTTCTGTCCTCAGAGCCCAGGTTTAGCAATTTTGAAATATCTTACAGTAATTAATTTGACTTACAACTGGAAAGCTGTGAGAATGCCTTCAGGTGGCAAGAACAGCAGGCTGTGTGGCTGCAGGGCTGCCTCCTTCCCCTGGGGAGAGGAGCTCCCAGGTAGTGCTGCAGGATCCAGGACTGAGTCCCTGCCCGTGGGAAGTGCTCTCAGATCAGGTTCTTGCCCTTGGCACAGCCATGGACCCCATTAATCCATATCCCAGCCCGATCCCAGCCCTGTCCCATCCCTATGGATTTGGCTGGCAAGGATGGGGCTGTTTCGCTCTGGTCACGGTCACCACGCTCCTGATCCTCTTTCCAGCCCTGTCCTTCCCTCACTGGTCTGATGACTGGGAGTATCCAATGTGCCCTGAGGTGGAAAAATCCATTAAAGTGGAAAATCTTTGTCCAACAGTGAGAAGATTTTTCCCTGGCTTGTGACTACATCACTCCCAAACAGCACTAGTGCAGGTGAATCAGGATATATCATCAGACAGACATTAATCTTGAACCCATTGCTTGAAAACCAATCATTCTTTTTGCTACAGAAGCCTACTTTGGTAAAAAGTACAAGGTTCAAGGATGGTTTCTATGAGAATCACACAAAAATGTAACTGCATTGTTGATGGTATTGACCGTGGATGGTCATTAATTATGAAATTAATTCATTAGAAGCACGTGGGGTACAGTCCTGGTGTTCATTTAAACCCTGAATGGGGCATAAGGACATGCAGGCCATATTATCACCCAACAAAGAACAACTGGTAAGTTCTTGGAGGGCGAGTGTGCAAGTATTTACTTGGGGCTACTGGTCTGACAGCACTATCATCCTGCTGATAGTGACAGTGGGAAGTTACTTTAACAAGCTGTTAGGATGAATCATTCCATAGTTAAATGAGAGAAGCAGTGAGGTACAACACTTAACTGCCTTAGGATAAGCCTGGGGAGACAGGAGTTAAAGGCAAGAGGGAAAGAATCTTTGAGCAGCTAAAGACAATTAAAATCAAAACACTGCAGTCCCAGACTGGCACTGGAACACAAGTAAATGTTATATTAAAACATAGGCTACAAGAACACTGATGTTTATTAGCTATTTCAAAATCTGTTATTTTAAAATGTTGTGATGCAGCATCAAAATAATTCATTTTATTTGCTTATTTTTTGCTCCAAATCCTTTCTGTTTTCAGTCACTGATCTCACCTTCTGTCTTCAGCTGGAATGCTGCCCTCCCCTGTAATCTAAACTGAGATGCACTTAATCTTCTTTTGGAGATAAAAACATTCAGGGTCTGGTTTTCTTGAAAAGACTATAATGATTTGTGCTGAAATATTGGATTTAGCTCATCATCAAAACACTTGGATTTGCGACTCCTACTGAATTTTATGTTCCCCTTTAATGCCCATCTCTCGGGAGCACACTAATATTGTGAGGGCAAGCTGTGTGAATTCGGAATACCTCTTATTTCTCTTAAAACTTTCTATGATGCTTACTGTTATTTTTGCTCCTTCTGCTTCTCCAGCCTCCAATTAGAGGCTGGAACAATTTATTGAATTGTAAGTTCACTAATTGAATAGATATATATAGACAGTTGAAAGCACCAGGATTCTCTACAGGGTTTGTTTATCATTGTCTAAATCTTGGTTAACAGCTTATTACCCTTCTAAATATACAACTATTTATTTCGGTATTTATGTACAGTGTTTGTTTTCCATGGTAACTGCTAGATCAACTTGACATACACAAAAGTAATTCTATTCAGATGCATTTACCTCTTTGTTAGAATTCATCCATATTTTATGGTACTTTAGGAGAAATAACAACAAATTCTCAATGTATTTTTCAACTTATTTCATGTATAAAAGATACTTGACTGTTTTCTAGCATAATGCATGTGACTAAAGGTGTCAAACAGCCAATTAAATCAGCTGGAGGGGAAATCATAGTAACCTTTAAATATTACTTGACCTGTGGGTATTCCATCAGCAACTACTTTCTGAATTTATACTCTTATGAAGTTTTAAAAAATGAAAACATACGTACCTCAGCAAAAATACAATTTCTCTAATTATCTTCTTCTACCATCTTTTCTTCAGACTCCATAATCAGTTGATTAGAGGGATGGAGCACCTCTACTATGAGGAAAAGCTGAGAAAAACGGGATTGTTAGCCCTGGACAAGAGAAGGCTTTGGAGTGAGCTAACTGCAGCTGTCCAGTACCTGAAGGGAGCCCACAGGAAAGATGGAGAGAGACTATTTACAAGGCCCTGGAGTGTCAGGACAAGGAGGAATAGGCTTTCACTGACAGACAGTAGGTTTAGATTAGATATTAGGAAAAAATTCTTCCCTGTGAGGGAGGGGAGGCCCTGGCACAGGTTGCCCAGAGAAGCTGTGGCTGCCCCATCCCTGGAAGTGTCCAAGGCCAGGTTGGATGGGGCTTGGAGCAACTTGGGATAGTGGAAGGTTCCCTGCCCCTGGCAGAGGGGGTGGGGCTGGATGGGCTTTAAGGTCCCTTCCAACCCAAATATTTCTATGATTCTAAATATGATCCCCTTGTACAAAATTAATTTAATGTTGTCTTTTTATCCCTGTTGAATCTGAAATGAGTTCATAGCAGGGGGTGGAACTGGGTGATCTTTGAGGTCCCTTCCAACCCAAACCATTCTGTGATTCTGTGATTCTATATTCTAACTCCCCTCAAAAATGAATCCTGCTCAGTTCCAAACCTCTGGAAAAACCCAGTCCACATGTGAACACAACTTGACAAAAGCAATATACCACTAACACCAGAGATGCAGAAAACTGAATACTCAAAATACCTCCTGATCTTTGTCCTGGGATCCATGGAAGAAAAGAGGTCAAACAGCTGATTGGTTAAACTGTTGTACATTCAGAGGATGTTACCAGACTGAACCACATCCTTCCTTCACTGAAGAGACAAGACCCACCTTCTTCCTCATCTCCATCCATGCAATAGCCTGACTTGTTAATTCACATGCTATGTTTGGATCTATAGACCATGGGCAAAGCAAAGAGCAGAACTACACACGAGTAGTTCACAGAAATATAAACCCACTGCTCACAAACACCAAGGGTAATTGGTGAGCTACCTCTGCTCGACCTGTTCCACTGAATGTCACTGATATCTGATTTACCCGTGAAATAAGAATATACAGCCCTAAAACTACCAAAATTAACGCAGACCCCAAAGGGAGTTTAGGGGGTTAAAGAGAGTAATAACTACAGCACAACTGGAAAGGAAACTGGATATAAAAGGATCTGTAATTACACAAGGAAAGAAATAATTCAAGACTGCAACATAGGAGAGTGAAGTACCAGGAGAGATTAGAAGGAGAAAGAAATCACACTGGTCATGAAGAATTGTATACACTGTCAAGTTTCCAATAGGGAATAATTCACTTCTGTGATTCAACTCTTTCTCCCTCTTCACAGCCAGAAACCGCCCTGAAGTTAAACAGAGGACACAATTAAGAGATTCTGTGAACTCTTCAATATCTTCTGTACCAGCAGCCATACTCCAGTCCCTCCTGCAGTAAATGAGTAATAATAATGATAATAGTCATAATTAATATTAAACTCTTAGTGAAGGTTTATTATCTTCAAGTTCCATTAAGTAATTAGCCAATTCATTAAGATTGCTTGCGTAAAAGGCAAGTAAGTTTTTACACAGAGACACACCCTGCAGGTCCAACATTTAATAATCTGTTTTAACAGTAAAAAATATTAGCATATATTTCTTCCTATAGTAATGATCTAGTCCTACAGTTATGCAAAACAAAACTGAAGAACACTTTTTTTTGAGTTCTTATCGTTTCAGAACTTTCTGCTGGTTGCACAATCTCAGCTGGGAAAGACTGCACAGGAACATGAGTGTGCTTCTTTGAGACAAAAGTCTACCCTGCAAAGCCTAAGAAGAAATGCTAAGCCCAAGGATTTCATAAGACAAAGCAGAGATGAACACAGATCTGTTTATTACACACAGTTCCAGAAATCCCAATCAACATTTTCAATTCAGTGGACCAATCCTGCAACTACACAGATATAAATCCAGAGCAATTACATGGTTATTAATCTTGAATAAGAAGGAAAGTCAGAAAACAGCAGCACGGTATCCACACGTCCCAACTGGAACTGAAACTGGTCTTCAATGCCTAACATTTCATGTCAATATTCTCCTTTGTGTTCTTAAATTCACTTTTCTTTTGATGGGTACCCAGATGGGTCACCTTTACCCAGTAAAATAGCTGGATATATTATTGATTTCATTTTCATTCAGGCAGTTGGCCAGTGGAAAATAAAATCAGATAGAACTTTTATCTTATCCGGGAAGACTGAAACATATGTCAAGTTCAGAGTTCATGGAGGCAACTTTTGCATAGCACTAAACTGTGATTATTCTAATGAGCCACACTATAGTCTGCCTGAAAATATCGCTCATCTTTTGATTGGCAAGAACAAATGCTTCAGATCAGGTTTGAGAACTTTCACTTGCATTTTGTTACATTCAGGTTTCAAATGCAACTTTTTCTTTCATTTTACACCTTGATTTCTGATGACAGTAAAAAACTAAGAGCTGTGCTTGCTCTTGTTTTGCCTTTAATGTTGTTTGCAAGGTCACAAGTTTCTCTTCTTCATGCAAGTGAAATGCAAAACTGTCTTAACTGAGTTCAGTAGGGCTGAATTAAACAAGTACTGAAAAAGAGGGAGAAGTAAAGGCATCTTCTTCTACAGTAAAACAAAAAGTATTTTCTGAAAGTTACACCCTTTTTTCCCCCCTTTCTTTTATTCGGTTTCCAAAACAAGACATAAAGAAAGTTTTGCCTTATTCACATCTTGTTTCTTTGCCTGAGAACCCCATCTCTGGAGAGACACTGAGCTTGGAGCAGGCCGTGTTTTAAGAACGTGTTTCTAATTAAGTGAACAGGTGGCTCCAGCCAGCAGGAACTACTGAGCAAACAAACCCAGGGAGAGCTGGGACTGCTTGTAGCAGATGGTGTGGTCTTTGTACCACTTTAATGAAGGCTGTGCCTGAGCTCTCTGTTGGGTTTAATAGAACACTTTCCTTATCATTTGTGCAACTACATTCGCACCAAAATAAAAAGAAATGATTTCTAGATTAGAAAAGCAATACATTCTCTGCACCCTTCAAACATGTTCAAGCACAGCCTTATCTGCTAAGTATATATTATACATAACAAAATTCAGATAGGAACTGTTATCTATACCCATCCACCACAATATATGTTGTTGTAATATTTGTATCATGCCAGAAATCATCTTGTGAACCTTAGCACAGACATTAAGGTTTTAAAGAGCAGGTAGACATTCATAGAGTTTTGACTAATCCGCTTGCTAACCCCTGTTTCAAAATTAATCTAATAATGATTAAGAACAGATTTATTAAATTATAAGCTTCCCTTTATAGATTTATGTGACCACACTCCAAATCAGAGCTCATATTAGGAATGGGAAAATACGTTCAAATGTTCTTAATGAGGATCACGGTTCTATTTTGCATCCTTACATTTACTTAAGAGAGGGTGATCTGAAAAAAAGAGCAGTTTTACAAAAGGAATTCCAATGGAAAGATGACCATTCCAACTTGAGTAAGGATTAAAACCAAAAATAGGGAACAGAACAGGAGACATTTCCCGTACAAATTCAGTAATCAAATCCAGAAATTCCAATGAACTACCCTGTTGTACAGTCCAGTATTATCACAGAGGGCTCATGAATTTATGAACTATTCATACATACAGTCTTCCGTTCAAACATTTCCTAAAATGCATCTGTAAGACAGCTCAAACACCTTCCAGGAGAGTCCTGCAAACTGGTTTTCCCAAATCAGGAACAACTTATTTATCCCTGAGGATCACTGGAGTGGGTAAACCTGCCTTTTGCCACATGGCTGTTTCAGGGAAGCGCTGTCAGTCCTCCAGAGTGAATGTCTGCTGAATTGCTGGGAAGTTACACAGCAGGGATGCAGGAAAAGTGACTCAGTGAGTGGGGAGGGAAAGAGATGCACAGAAATGTTATGAGAACACATTTGAATCTGATCTGTAAACCTCCACACTGTCAAAAAAAAGAAATGCTGCAGTGATTTCAAAGTAATGGAGCTGTCTGGTCATTTTTTCTTGTCACAAGTTTCATTCTATCATTCTATCAATCATCAGGGCAATTAATATCCATAGGGGCCAGTATATATGGCAACTGAAGGCCAGGACAGATGTCATTTATCTCTAAATACACAGAAAAATGATTTTGGCTTTATCAAATAGAAAAGGATGAGAGATTAATATATAACAGACAAGGGTGTCATACATTTTAATTAAATCTTTGTTCCTATTATTGTTATTATTATATTTCCTAACATGCTACAGTGTAGCTTGAATATACGTCTTAGATTTAAATTCATGTTCAAAATGCATTTTAAAAATTAAACAAAACATTTACTACGATTAAAGCATTCACAAAAAAGGAGTATATCTTCTTTAAGTTGTCACATAACATATAATTTTGTTTAGAAGAGAAGGGCTAAAAACATTACTGATGTGGAAAAGACGGATGCTCACAGAAACAGATCAGATGGATGGATCAGAAAACGAAAGTAGGAAAAGCACCCTTTTATCTCTAGCACTTTCACCAAGACTGCTGCACGATTGGTATAATATCACTTGATAATTCATTAAAAACCATATTCTACCCTATCTTTATGCACAAATTCAACTGATAAGGAAAAATAAAGATACAACATGACCCCTTCCGTAGATAAATACTCCAATATGTAATAATTTGGCTGGAATACTGCAAGAATCACAGGATACACAACTCGTTATTCTTACTACTCATATCACTGAACTTGTCTTGCCAGTTCTATTTATTTTTTGCTGGAGTAATTCTATGGGGAACTTCAAAGCAATTAGTTCAGGAGCACATGTTAAAGGGTGAAGGGTTTCAATGTTGCAGCAATGTAAGATAACTATAGATCACAAAATCTGTCATGGAATAATGCAAAAAAGAACAAAGCGAATTGAAGCTTTGTTTTCAAAAGATAAGAATGCAGTGGAATGCATCACCAGCTCCCCTCACTTCTTGTGCTGTCTCCCTAAATGAGACTCCCTGCCTGCATAATTCAAAGTCATTGGTTAATTATCCTGTAGCAAAACCGCATTTTGGGTGCTGTGATTTGAACATAATGATGTGACTATAATTTGAACAAATTAGAAATATGCAAAGTTGAATACTTGATTTCAGATATAATCCAGTAATTAAAAACATAACAAATCATTTAGCAGGAACGTTGCCATTGTTGCTGAGAAAAGCTGCTAATTGCAGTGCCCATATCTCCCCCATATCTGTGGTGTTTAAATTCCACCACAAATCAAGATCCAATGGTAAAAATAATGAATTAAAAGGTATATTTCCCAGGCTTTTAAACCATGCAGACCGTACTGAGTAAGAAAGGAACAAGACGGGCTAAACAGACACCATGTGAAGTGTCAGTTCAATGTTTACTATACACTCCCTGTACAACAGAATATATTAATATGGCAGTGTGTGAAGTTACACAGATAATATGCAAGGATAGTAAATATAAGGAGGAGATAACACACAATGAATACCAAGGAATATTTCTTTTTGAAAATATGTTGGTGGTGTCATCCTGATAATTTTATAAATTTTTTGCTGTCTATTCACCCAAGTAAGGCATATTTCTGATACTGCTTATGAATGATATTTTTTCCATAATAGAGTACCACGATTCTGGATGCATTTTAGGCATCACCATTTACCAACATTTCCAGGAGCTCTACCTGTGGCAGCTGCTCTCAGGTATTCAAGGTTAATGTCACTGAGTGTTCTTTTACTGGGAGACCAAGCATACCTGTGAAACAGGCCTGCTCCAAACGCAGCAATACAAAATGAAATAGCAAGAGCTATTCCACAACCACCCGAAATTACAGGCAGCCTTTTATTCCCTGTCTTCAGTGTGATTTCAAATCCTACAGTGACATTGGTTCTGCCATCCTGATGAAAAAATATAAGCATGTTTCAAGTGTATTGAAAATGCACATTCAGCAGTCCTGCTCAGCCATGAATATTGCTCAACAGTGACCAAAAAGAGAGGAGGAATGATACGAAGGTTTTACAGGTCAAATCTGTGATGTGAGAACTCAAATGAAAACCTCTTTCCCTAATTCCTTGTTCCCTTAGCAGTCTGTTTGATCACAGAGGTAAACCTGTGCTTTCAGACATGTCAATTTGCCTCCAGGAGTTGTTCCAGTGTTGTCTATTTTTTCACCCCTCCTGCTATAGGGAAAGGATAAAATCCTTTGAAAAGCAATCTTGTGCTTATATAGGAAAAATATTTTCTTCTATTGACAGTCATCATCACATCTGTGAGTGTTTTTGTGTCCCAGCAGTCAGTTCAAAACCTGCAGCTCTGCTGAGATGAGACTTAATATTCTAATAACAAGCATGGGCATCTGCTCAGGTTTTAAGCACAGACTTGAAGTTACTTTAGAGGGATGAGTTGTTTGTACAGATAATGATTCACAGATTTTGAGTGAATCTACTAGTGGTGACTGACCTATGCCCATTTTCTTCTTAAAAATCTCGGTGTTTATTTCCTCAATGTACAGATCAAACACCTGCTTAAAGTCACTAGGAATTCACTTTAATTGGTGAGTGACATAAAAGCACTAAATAATATTGTATTCTGATTGTCATATTTGATGAGATAAATCCATCAGCCTCTGTCTTACTTTATTTCTGTCACTGTGACACAATTTTGCAAATCAGTGAAATGCCCATGATAATACCTTTTCTCAGGATATTTAAACATGCCAATTGGTAATTAGCTATAAACATCTGTGTTTTGTTCAAACAATTATCTCCTGTAAATACTCCTTCAAAAATTGGAGATTTGACTCTGTCAGTCAAGAGAGCAGGAGAAGGGATTGTGAACCTGAAAATCTTAGATTTGGCTGGGAATTGAATCCTGTATTACCCATCAGTTCACTTTTCTTTCCTTCAAATAAAAAAAGGCAGTGTTGTAACACAATAGTTCAGGGCTACAGCATTTCTGAAAAGGCAGCGCTTGGAAATGGCATAAATAATGCAAACAATATCAGTGCTAGGAAAAAAAAAGTGAGAAGAAACCCAGGTACATTATCAAGAGAAGAAATATTCTTGGTGACTTCATACACTGTCAGTAAGTGCAGTAGTAACTAATATCCATAGCCTGGATGCCAGGATAATAACCAGGAAATTCAGAAGCCGTGTTCCACATTCATCCCCTCTGAAATGATCTAAATCTGCTAATCTTCAGGGACATGGAAGAACTCAGCTCAGGGCCCAGCCTTGGAGAAGGGAGTATAAATGGAGGGCTGACACAGGTGATTGCAAAGACAGCACTGGATTTAGCTCTGTTATTCTTCTTAGTTCACATCATGTGGAACTTCAGAATGATAGACTGAAGTGCTTGGAGAAAGTCTACGTGCATCAGGAAATGAAGAAAATAATAGTTCTAGCACATGAATCTCTCAATTATTTAGCACTCTCAGGCATTAGTCATTTCATTTATTCCAGATTAAATACTGCTCATTTGACTTTAGTACTGTTCATATAAAAAAAGTGAATTTCCATACAGTGGTGAAGGATTTTTAAAAGGTCAATATCATGCTAAAATAAGCCAGAATAAGTACTGGACACAAAGAAATGGAAAACCTAGCCAAGTGAGATATCTGAAAAGAATTATATCAATACAAATCAGTCACAAGAACACCAATCAAAAAGGAAATCTGACATTAAATTATTGTGTATATTACATATAAAAAACAAAAGCTATCTGTGGTCAGGAACTGGCTCAAAAACAAGAATGTTGACTGTTCAAAAGAATTTTTTTGATTTTCATCGTCTCTTATTTGTTTGAGAGAGGGGAAAAAAAAACCCACATGAAAGCAGCTCAGCCTAAGGATTTATGATATTTTATTTGAGAGGATTCAGGATAAATCTTTCTGAAATCTGTAGTAAGATTTTTTTCCTAATATATCACTTCAGCTACAGGAGAACGCAGAAGTGTGACAAGGATTCATATGGAAGAGCACTTTCCTTGTGCAACAGCTACCTGGAACTTCTGGAACCAAGACAAACTAAAGTAAGGAGCAGCTTCCAGTGTCACTTCCAAGGGATTTAACACCTGTGTTAGAAAAAATGACCTATAATGCAGTTTATTTGGATTTATGTGGAATTCAGTGCAGACACTCTGGCAATGTTCATAAGATGTAGCTGCTCTTACCACTGTCCTTTTACCTCACTTTAGTGTTTCTTTCCACTTGAGCTGACTCAGAAGCCTAAATTGAAAGATGGTTACACGGGGGACTTTAGTAACCTGTAAAGGCAGAGATGACAATGGCCAAGCACTGACAGCCCTCAAGTGCCGTCCTACACTATCTTACATTTGGAGTAGACACAAAAATTCTCCCTCAGTCGCCTGGAAAGCATCAGTGGTATATCCCACTGAGGAACAAATAACCTTAGAGCACACCCTCCAAAATTCCCACGTCTTGTGAACATCCATGCCAGTCAAACCTGGATTCAGTGACTCAAGAGGGGCTTTTCAAGCAGCTGCAAACACTCAGCAGAGACCGAGTAACCAACATTCAGATGTAAGCTACTCACTCCAATTACTACTTATCTTTTGGTTTTCTTGTTAAGGTAGTTGTACTGAACTGCTAAACTCATATCCATTCTACCAAAAGGTCAGAGTCCTGCTATTCTTAACACACCATGACACGCAGTAGTTCATTTTCTTTCCCTTTCTTTGAGCTGCACTTCAGCATGATGCCACTCTGGAGGTTATTGAAATTATTGTTCATGTCCTGAATATCTAGTTAAACAGAATAGTGTGAATCAAATTATTAACTAAAATGAAAGGAGCAAAGATGACAACATAAAGGGTCTTATTTTTAATTCTCTTTGCAAATCTCAGCAGTTAAAAGCCACATGAATAGAAATCGGTTAAGGTTCATTACTGTCACAATTCATCCAGAGAAAGAGAAAGATAGAAGTTCTGGTAAATTAATTTTTACACTTCTGACCCAGTAAATAATGTTCTAGTTAGAGCTACGACTTCTTGCAACCCAAAGCTCATATAATTTCTATAATAATATATTAATTTTTTACATTGCTAAGTGCTGCTAAATGCAGATCCAAAGGCTATAAAATTGAGAACAAAAAGGAGAGCATTTCTTTAAAAATCACAGATGCATGTTCAAAATTTTTAGCCATGATGAGACTATTTAAATAAATGAGAAAACAAGGCCGTCTGTCAAACCTACAGCAATCCAAATGAAAAATCAAATTTATAATGAGCCTACCACAGATGACATGCTTCCATTTTCTCTTCACACATGGGAGAGGGTAGATTTTCAGTTAGCTTGGATCATTTAACCAATGCCCCTGTAATTCAGATGCGAGTGCTGAGCGTGTTACCTGAACAGGCAGCAGAGGGGGGGTGGAGGGAGGGAGTTTGACATTGGATTTGTCCCCACAAAAGAACTTTTCTCATATCATAATCCCGTTTCACTTGCAAGAAAGAATGAAGAAATTAATTCAAATATATCCAGATTACACGTAGAAAATGGAGCCACATTATATTATTATATTTATTGAATAATATTCTAATGATGTAAAATTCTTTCACTGTGGAAGTTCTCCTAAACCAGTTTCATCAGTTTAAGCTTCTCCTAAACCAACCCACACTCTCTTCTGACTAATGTGCGGGTTGGGTTAGGAGAAGCTTAAACTGATGAAACGAGGCAACTTGTTAAAAACTCAGGGGGTCTTTTACTCTTGTTTAACCAGCAACATCTGAGTTGCACAGTGGGCAAGCCAGTAACTGTGATCATGAATTGAAAAGGTGATTAATGAATTACAGATTAGCATTGTAATGTTGGATTCAGATGTTAAAAAAACACTGCACACCTTCTCGTCTGCTAAATGTAGGTCTCTGATGTGGACAAAAATTAATTTCCATTGATACCAATGTCTGGCAAACTTCTCAGTTGCAGGAGTTTAGATATTTTCAGTACATACAGTCAAGAACAGAATGACAGGGTTTTCGCTCCAGTTCAACATACACTACTTCAAGTTCTGCAATGCTCTGTGATAAATTCAGGTCATAATTTATGCTCACTTTTTCACTACTCTACAGGTAGTTTCCAAAGAAGGCTTTCAGCAAAGGTTGACGTCTGTATGAATTAATTTTTCAACCAATAATAGAGAATGAACAATTCATAATAAGCAGTACCTTCTTCAAATTTATAGTAACGCTATATGAAATTCTGTATAAACAAAGACATTGTGACCTCACAACTTAGTAAATATCTTACCACATTCTTTTGCCATCCAAGATGAAAATAGAGATGAGAATGGAAGGAAGAAAGTAAAGCTAGACATATGGTATCATTCCATTTGTAACATTTTTACTTTCTGGTATTTTTTCTGTCTTACACAGCCACTAAGAGGAGTCTTTGTCTGCTACAAATTCTCTTGTAAAAAAATTGAAGAGTCAAGATAATGCAATGAATACTAATAATATGTTCTAGCTTCATCTTTTTCCTCTCATTTTAAAATTTTAACAATACGAGTTGTAATTATGGAATCACAGAAACTCTGGTTGGAAGGAACCTCCAGGTGAAGCAGTACTAGGCCAGATCAGCCTTGTAAGGCTAAGCTTTTAAAACCTCCAGGCTCATTATGGTGCTCCCCTTCTCTCCTACTGAGGAAGGTGACTCCAACGTGCACTGTGAATCTCTGATCTCGTAGCTCCTGGTCCTTGTTTTGCTCTCTGCCCCATTCCCTGTAAGTCTCATCTTTGCCAGGCCAAACAAGCCCCAGGCCCTCAGCCTCCCCTCACAGACCCTGTGCTCTGGGCTCCGTACTTGTGGCCTCTTGATTTTTAATACCTTCATGATCTAAGGGGCCCAAATTTGAATGTAATATTCCAGATACAACAGCAACATATTGCCCAGTTGGGAATGATTATCAGGCCCAGATGGTTTAATGCAGGGTATCAGATGACTCGATGATCGTTGTGGGTCCCTTCCAACTCGGCATGTTCTGTGATTCTGGGATAACTGATACCTTTACTGGAGTGTAAAGTCCTTGCTTACATACCTCATTCAGACCCAAAGTGTAACCCAGGTAAGCAATCTGCTCGTGGATAATGTGTTTTCATCGGAAAAACAGGAGCTTTTCTGAGTTCCTGAGGTGCTTTCTGTGCCTCCCTCTGACTCGTTGAGACAAAAGCCTGAGAAACCTCTTTCCTGATACAAATGTCCAAAAGAGAAACATGTCAGAACAAAGACAGACTGCACCTAATCCTATTAATGCTGTGCAAAATCAATCTCCTAAAGCTTTCTAGTGCTTGCAAACATGCAGTCAAGATGCCTCTGGTGATGGACAGAAATTGCAGGTTTTCCTCCCAATTTTGTAGCCATTTCTTATTTTCATTCTCTCTGCTGTTGCTGCAAACTGATTGACTGTAAAAGATCTACTTCAGTGTCAGTCTCCTGGTAACAGCTGGGAGGTCACTTTGTCTTACTTGCAGCCACAAAGAAACACAAGATAATCACACTGTGACAGCCATACCCAGCAGACAGCAAGGGAAGAAAATCTCTTTTCATGATTCTACTCTGCCCATTTCAGCCCTTACTGAATTTCCAAACAGTGAAAGGAGAACATTCCTTTGCAAGTTCATTAATGGTGGACAGCCAGTAGGAAAGCTTATATTCAGCTCATAAAGCATATTTTCAGGATAAAAGTAGTTTTTCCCTTCTCTGTTACTAAAAGTATAATCTACAGTTTTCATTAATCTCTCCCATTTTAGGGGAAATGTCTCTTAACTTTCTTAACTGTGTTTCTCAAAGTCCTGTTCAGATGGACAAGAATATTCCAGACTGAGTAATTTAGTGGGAAAAACTACAGAAAGAGACAATCCTGTGACAAAAAGACCTGGAGCTGAACAGCATTAATGTCATGTAATTTAGTTGCTGGTTTCTATAAGCACTTGAATGTAAATCACAATTTCTACTGAAACTGAATTTAGTAATTAAAAACACAGGAAGGAAGCATAAAGAAGACAATCTCTTTCTGTTCATTGCCTCTGAACTGTTGCTTGTTTCCATAGGTGCTGCTTCTCATTTAACAAAGACATTAGCATAGAAATAATCTGCATCAAGTCTGCTTCAAAGCTCGGCTCAGTCCCAGGAGTTTTGGCTGCCTAACTATATTAGGATCAAAAATAATTTGAGTCATTATATTTTACCTCCAGATTAGCTATAGAAAAGACAATTTTATTTCTATTAACAGATAAACACTACAAAATTATTATTCTCCTTATATTCACATAACATTAGAGAGCTTGTCACAGCAGTTCCTTCAAAGAGCTAGAAAAAAAATCACTAACACTAGCAGTTTTCTAATAAAACTATCATGTCCAAGTCAGATCAACTACCTGCAATTTCACATTCTACATGGCATGCTACCTGTAAAGAAACAGCTAAATATTTTTTTCCTCAAGTATGCCAATAAATCATAGGTAATTACTCCGAACTCTATTTACAAAACAAAACCAAACCAAAGTAAAACAAAGGGTTCAGAACTAGAAGCACTGTGTTGCACCAGCCAACTCCCAAAGTCTCAGAATCTATCATTAAATCACAGTTTTATCTACTAAAAAATTAGGCTTAGCCGAGATCATAATGAAATTGGTAATAAATCTGAGATTCTATGTAAAGAAAGAGCAAGTTAAGGATACTTTGCCATTCATTTCTCTATATTGGTAGTTATTTGTTGAAGCATTCAACATTTATGAATTCCTGCAAACCTAAAAGTAATAACTCAGTCAGCCAGACATGGTGTCCCAGAGTCATGAGCCAGTCAGTAGGAAAAAAAAAACCAAACAGTAATGAGTATGATGTATTGGTTAGAGCAGATATTCCTGGATTCTTTATTTAGCTCTGCCAGCAATTAGTACGTGACCTTGAACAAATCACTCAGCTAAAAAAACAGTTTAAAGCACCAGGTTTATACTGGGTATAAATACAAATGTATTGCAAATCTCACAGATTTTCAAGCGCAAATAGGTAATTTCGGTTATCTTACATGTGTATGTTATTTTAAAAAGACCTGCAAGAAAATAAGAACTCTAAGTTCCACACCTGCTTCCACTGAACAGTGTCTCTAAATCCTTCAAAAAAATGTTTAACACAAACTTTTAATGCTACAATATCTATTTATATTGTGTATATTACCACAGTGCTCTTAGTAGTGCTGTGTAATGATGAGGCTTTCATATGTAGTGTTATTACAGAGCTGTTAAACAATGAGTGTAGGATAGACATATGGAACCCGAGTACCTCAAACTTCTCCACAGTTGCCTAATGTCCTCTGTCTGGACAACAAATGGCAGGGAAATGAAGCCAGACTCATCCCACCCACCATCAGGCATGTCAGGGAGCAGAGAGGTCCAGTCGCTCCGTGAAGGGAGCTGAGCCTGGAGCAGAGCACAGGAATAAGGCAGAGAACTTACCAACATGGAGCCAGGATGCAGAGCTGCAAGTCCAGGTCAGGATCAGGGCCAGAGGCAGTGGTCAGGACTGTACACAATCCAGCGCTTACCCAGAAAACCCAAAGCACCAGGGCAGGGTGAGGGCAAGCCAGGAAACCGAGCCAGCAGGTCAGGGGCAGGGGCAGGATGAGACGAGGCACAGACCTGCCTTCTGCACAGCTCCTGTCAGCAAAGGGACTGCCTTTGGACTCCACCAGCTAAACTCTGACTTAGGCAGCTAAACTCCAAAAAGGAGGATGCCCTCAGGTCCTGCCTGGTGCACTGAGGGGCAGAAAGAAGAGAGCTCAACGCTTCTCCATCAGAAGAGATGTTCACACAGAGTGTCAGGACACCTCGTATCTGACACACCTGGAGCTGTTTCTCAGGCTTGTGAGTTCATCACCTTCTGTGCTGCCTCACGTAAGTGCTGAAGTGGAATGAAAGAACCTGGGTCAAGCATTCCTTCTTAAGATTGTAACCTCTGAAGAGCAGGAGACTGAACCCAAATCACCAAAATCCTGTGGCTATCCGCAAAGCCATTGGAACTGCTCCTCCCTTTGTGATTGGATCTGAGCTCCTTAGCTTTGGATTTCAATTATATTTTATTCAGCTTCGGAAGGTTTATAAATCCCAGTCGTGCTGGGTAGGTTGCTTAAGACATGTTCCCCATGACATTCCAAACTCTGGATGAAGGGCACCATATAGACACTGAGTAGCATGTCTAAACTAGTATTTTTAAGATGTATTTTTATATTTACACAGGTATCAGAGTTTCAGATATCTACTTGTGGCATCCAACAAGAAGCCAGTAAACTTACCATATGCAGATACAATTAGTTAGCATCACTGGTGTAATTAGTCTAGAGACAGCCCTCTCAGAGGGGTGAAACAGTCTCCCTTCCAGCTCCTCCTCCTGATTTTCCCTTAAGCCCTTTATGACAACAGGCACGTCTATTAGGCTTTCTATGACTACATCTCACCCTCTATTAAATAAATAAATTTAAAAAAAAATAGAGAACGACACCAGGTTCCTCAGAACACCACCTCAATGAAGAATTTTGGGATGATAAGATACAGAGCATCAATAACTGATGCTGCCTGCAAACCACAGAGAGCCTGGAACAGCTGTAACTGTTGGAATTGAGCTCTGCTCATTTAGCAGGATTTTTGCCCGAGAACAGAGTGTGCTGTTGGTTTACTGATTATCTCACATATTCCAAGGGTATCTCTGCCACTGGATGCAGCTGAGTCATGAGTTATGAAATAGTGATTTGCATGACCACAAATAAATACCTTGTAAACAGATCTGGTGGGGTGGAGTGTGTTTGTGTCTGTGCTTACATAACGCCTTTTTTTCAGCAAAGCTCTATGAGGCTGTATTAAACTGACATTGATTAAAAGTTACAGAATTCAGTTATATTTAGAACTTAATTTAAAATCTTAAAAACACCCCGAGGCCAGCTAGAAAGACAAAGCGTCATTTTCTAATTAATTTTAATGGAAACAATTTCAAATTTTATTTTACTGAAGAGAAACTGAATTTGGAATATTTGTGCAGCCTTTTAGAATGAAAAATCACTTTGACAAATACGGTTAATCTGAACAAGTCTCCTACAACATCATCTTTTTTTATACTACCCTCTCTCATAATACTGGTAAATCCCTGTCAATCTTTAGGTAAAATATATTCCCCCAATCTTGTAGCTTAAAAAGCATTTCAAAACCCAAGGAAAAAAAGATGTGAAATCAAAGATAAGTATCAGATTTTTTTTGGTCTGAAAAAATTAGGGGAAATCCCAAATTTCTGTTAGAGAAACAGAGAAAATAGAATTTTCCTAACTCAGCCAATCTGCCCCACCAACGAAAGGGACAAGAATGCTGAAAAGAAAAAAAAAAAAAAACCAGCTTAAAGAGCGACTTGAGAGGTGATGGTCATTGAAGAGATGACCCCGTTAAATTAAAATTACTAATATCTGTTTCATGATGCTACTTTCTTTTCAAGCCATTTTAATCTATTTGTTGTGACATTCTTTTTGTCCAGACTTTACAAAAAAGACCATGTTTTGAGATATACCCAGAGCCCAGTCTGTGTGTCATTGAACTCGTGCACAGTGTGTCAAACAATTGGGTTAAACATTTGCTTATTAGATAGAAAATTAGATATCTAAATACTTAGATATTATTAGAGATGAAAGGAATTTGCATTATAATTAGAACTCACAGAGTTGAGGCCTTGGTGTATTTTTATGTTTTGTTTCCTGCTATCTGGGGTCAACTTTGATTACTTATGGAAGATGAGAGAAAGAAGAAAAAGAGAACCTCAGTCGAGTTCCTCCAGCCTTGACACTTGAAACAACTACAGACTCTGCCTCAAGTTTTAATAACATTAGAACAAATCTAAATTACACCCTGCAATTCACGGTCAAATCTGCAGTTCCAGCTCCTGAGTTAACTCAAGTGCAGTTTACAATAACTATAACTCTTCCAAAGTGTATCAGCTCAGCTGCATGAGCAAAAGGGAAGTAAATTTAGAGGGTATTATATGGGCTCTCTCTCGACTGAGGGCTCTGGAACAGGACTTCTATATTTAGGGCAACAATATTTGCCTTAACATCAGTGAGTCTGTTTGCTCATGTATTCCCCAAAGTGATTATGGTTCAGCTTGAAATAAAATAAAAAAAAGTAGATTCTTGCAGAATCATAACGACTTTTTCTACAAGCAATTGATTTACCCTTTAAAGTTTGTTTTTATCATGAATGTCCATACAATTGCACAAATGATTTGCACCTTTAAAAGCTACAGTGTTTCCACGTACAACAATTCTTCAGCTTTGCCCACGCTCATCCATCCGTGGATAGATGCAATACTGTCTGGCTTGTTTGATCAAGCATACAAAATTGAAAGTATTAAATAAAAGCAGTGTTGATATATTCACTCATGCCTCTCCTGTGATGGGCATTTTGAAACAAATATTGAGAAAAAATGTGATCTTTTTACTCATAAGTTATTACACAAACTACATTTCGGGCTATGCAAACCCCTCCCAGATACCAGGACACCACTGCAGCGTGACCTCTGCTACACAAGCACTCAGGCTTTCAGGTTCAAAACAAAATAATGTTTTTTTAATACAATATGTATGTGTAAAATGAGTGCCATATGTAAAATTAGGAAGGCAGTCAGGCAGTACCATCTTACTGGGGTTTTTTTACAGAAACATTATAAAATACTAATTTCAAATAATTTACCCAAAAGAGTAGAGGGTTGCAGGTTGAACTCCCAGGCGCTTCAGAAGTTTTTAAAGACCCATGTAGTAGCTCTAGTGATGCTAAAGTATATTTCTATAATTAGGTAACCAATTTCTGAAAAAAATCATACACGTGTATAACACCGTTAATAAAGAGTTATAAAAAATCTCCATCTTTTAGCCAACTAATTGACTGATATACTCAGTGTATCAACAGTACATAAACTAATTTCCTAATTAGTACTCTAACATTATTTTCCAGGGTTTCAGACCTACATGCTTTATCACAGCAAATTAAAATATTTAAGCTATCTAAACCCCAAAATAACATAACTTATGTATAATTTGTTGCTTTCACATCCTCATGGACAATGGATGTTTTCCAAAACCCAATTCTGAGAAGAAAGTATTCATAGCATAAATATCTATGTCTATATATATACACATATATAGCATATGTGTATAGACTTAAGTCTCATTTCAAATTATAAGGTTGACGTGGAACATCACTGGTGTTTGTTTCCTTCATTTCTAATAATATTTTCTCATCCTGAAGTTAAAAAAACTTTATGCAACCTATCGTGGTAGGATCTCCTCAAGGTTCCGGTTTGACACTGCCTTTCAGATCGAAAAGGAACAATTCAATTAAGTTCAAATACACTTCAGAAAGAGGATGTCAGCAATGTAACTTAGAGGCATGACTGTAATGAGCTGAAGGATAATCACCGTTCACTAGTTCACACTGGAAACATTTATCATGAAACTTTCTCTTAAATGAAACTTTGCAATCCAACAGCAATATCTGTCAGCTGAGGAGAGACATGACAGAATTGTTCAATAAAAGTCGTGTTCATTAGAACTTGGATTTTTTTTTTCCTCTCCTTTTTAAAGCAAGGATGTCTTATGATTAAAATATCATTATAAATGAGATGGTAGCCTGTCATGTGGAAAATTGAGATTCTCTGGTTCTAGCGAACTGCCTCCCACCCTGAGGGTTTTTAGCTAACTTAAGTGACAGGCCTCCTTGTCTCACTAATTTACACATTTAATTTTTCATTATCTGTTTTCATGTAGAGTTTTTATTGTTTAATGTGCTTCAAGATACAAAATATGCTGGTTGTCTTCTTGCTTTTATTAATATGCAGCCATATGTATCTATGATCATATACAGAGTTCTATATACTGTGAATTTTTTTGAAAGAAGACACTAAAATCCTTAGACATAACTCCCACTTAAAGTAGAGTTTATTTTTCTTGAATGACTAAAATGTAAAGGAGCTGCACAAGCATTAGATTTTTATTTTTGGAGGCTCTCTTGTTCTTGAATGTAAAGTTTTGACAGCCACACTGAACAGTTCCATTAGTGCATCATTTTTTTCAGTTCTTTCATGATTTTAACATAGATTAGATTGACAGTAACCACATTTTTCCTTCAGGGCAAAAATATATGTTTTCCTATTAGATTTTGAAGGGATTAACATCAATGGTTGACCTCAATTTTTGCAGACTACTCTACTAACAGCACTCCTATTATATTTGCCAATCAGTTAAAGGACTTCTGTCAGACCCAAGTGCTTTACCTCCATCAGCTATGATCAAAGGGGGTCAGGACCTCCAATTTTAGAGGATATTTTTTCCTTCTTCCTCTCCCAGGAAGATATCAAAAGACCATGTTTTAGTGACTGATAGTCACAGGACGAATTCGTACTCCAAGTATGAGACCAAAAAGAGTTTCTTAGAGCAGGAAAGAAGGCAGAGCAGCAGCAACAGCCACTTCTGGGATATTCATGCACCAGAAAAGATGAAATTTCCTGAGTGTTTGTACCTTTTCCTAATTTCCCACGTCATAATTGTTTACTGGCACAATGAGTCATGGAGTCTAAGCTGTGTGTCAGCAGGCAGCTCTAAATCTCACTGAAGCCAAAGAGAACGTTACCTATTAGTACCAGGGTAAATCAGGCCCTTTCGTCTTTTCCTTACCCAGACTTTACTAGAAATACTAATTAAGTGCCTGTATGAGGGTATCTAACTCTGTTTCAGGGAAATATAGTTCCATGAAGGTGGTATTTCTCCATTTAGGGAACAGAGAAAACTGGGAAATAAAAGAAGAGAGAGGGAATTAGAGGCCCTAGAGATTTGAATAAGTTCTTTCCTGACGCAAAGACGTTCTTAGTTACTGGAAAGCTTCATTTCAGGCACGTACTGAGGCATATCTCAAATCTGCCTATATTTAGCAAAATATTTAACTAATAAATAGGTAGGCATTAAAGACAATGAAGTAAACAACACTATGAAAAAATTCAGCTGAAGAAATGGAAATAGTCATGACAACTCACAAGACTGAGGAATCCACGTTTCACAGAGGTGTTTGCAAACAATCCATAATTTAAAATGGTGAAAAAAAAAAAAAAAAAGTTGAATCCTGTTCGTATATTACTTAAGAGGATGAATTAATGGGATAAATTATTCATTCTGAAATATTCACTGTGCTTTACTAATTATGACAGCAAACACAATGCAGGAACTTGGTAACTTTCACTGTCACATACAAATGCAAAGACATGCCTGGAGATGCACTGCAGGCCAAAGGGAATGGGAAGAGAGATAATTAAAGATGCTTTAATAGGTTTTCAAAGTTGCTAAGATACCGCCAGGTAGCATAGCACGTCTTGGACAGCCACAAACGTCCAAGACTATATTCTAAATATTCATTTCCTGCAGCTCTGCTTTCATTTTGCCTTTCCTTTCTTTTGCATTTCCTTTAGTTTTTCTTTTTTAAACTTTCCTGTTAATTGCAAACCTCTTCAGACAAAATATCACCGTCTGACAGGAAGAAATACTTGTGTTCAGGATTCACTACATCCACACAGCAGTGAACGAGTCTTCAAAGCTTTTCTGAATAATAAAAAGCGACACAAATATAAAGATGAAGTTATCTGCAAAAGCATGACTTGGAGCAGAGCAGGCAGCTGAGGAGATATATGTTTACTGCTTCTAATACAGTCAGGAAAGTAACAGGAGACAGAGCTTTCTTTGACTGTCACACATGGATTTTTCTAGTAGCATTACACCTGCCTGTGTAATTGAAAAGGAACATGGAGGGCATTTACAGTAGACACAAATGTGAAGATGGAGTAATGTGAAATAAAATAGCTTTACAGATGTGACATAAAAATAATAATCTCAAATAAATCTCACTACCTCCCTGAAACTTATACAACAAAGCAGTATGAGTAAGTGCGCATCTGCTAATATAATAATGTAATATATAACTATATATAATAATAATGGGTATTGGACAATTAGGTGTCACTTTCATCCTTGTAATAATCGTATTCAGACACCCATACACAAAGGCTTCACCATTTTTAACTAACACCACCTCATCAGTGAGTAAAGATCTCACAGCAAACATTCCTTAAAATAAAATTAAAAGCTAAATTACCTATAAACACTGAACAAAAATCAATTCAGTTCTGATTGACTTGACAGAAAACTGGATGGAAAAATTCTCTTCAGCCTTGCTTTTGATGTCCATTTTTGCCACACAGATGATTGTACAGATGCAATCCAACCCAGAGTTAACAATGTTCTTTGAAAACAGAATGGTAAATGCCTACTGAACTTTTCTTTTAAAACTTAACACCCAAGATCAAAGACTAATTCAATTAATTCTAATCTCTAACATTATTAGATCTGGGGGCTTTATTATTAACATTTTTTAGGCTTTTAATCCTTTATACAATGCCTTATGCAGGCACGTAATATCCCAAATGATAATAACCACATTGTGAAATCTAATAAATTTTTATCTGGCACAAATCATATATAAAGCTGTCAGTTGAGCTCCTTCTCTGTAGAAAAGAAACAGAAAATCCTGCACGTGATGGAAACAAGGGGTGATAAAGACTACAAATATCAGTGCACTATTTGCAACCAATCATTTATTCAGAGATCAGAAAAATTGTTTCCAAGCAGACACTGGGGCAGTTCTTGGCACTTAACATGATCCTCTTTCAAGCAACTCAGTGTTAAAAAGGGATTTAGAGCATCCCAAGGACTGTGAAATGCAAACATAGCTCTCAGCTGCCTTTTCTCTCTGCATTGTCTGAGGTCATGAGAGGCCAGTCCTGACCCCACCGAAGTCAACAGTATTTCTGTCATTGCTGGTGGCAGGACCAAGCTTTAACACTGTTTTTATTAATAATTCATTCTTTAAAATGATTTTATGTGTATTTTGGAAGTGGTTTTGCTTTTTCCATTGAAGTGAAAAATTGATGCAAACCCCAAACACATTTGGAGGATGTTACCAGCTTTGATATTAGGATAAAACCAATTGAGAAAAAAATTAGATCATGCTTATGTTGATTCCCTACTCTTGCTGCTTCCCTAAGCTCCAGTTCCACTTGAACAATTTAAATACTATTTACACTGTTATAGAGTTGCACTTATTTCCTGATCAAAATTCTCTATTGAAATACTTTGGTACTCACAAACCCTAGACTTGATGTGATGACACACTAATATTCTCATTCTCCAGGAAAGAATATAAATTAAAGAATTTTAAAAGTCACTTGCTTCAGCAGCCCGATGCTGTTAAAAAAAAAAAACAAACCACAAACAAAACCAAACCAAGCAAACAAAAAACCAAACCAAAACAACAAAAAAAAAAACCCAAACAAACAAAAAAAGAAAAACACCCAAATGGACATATTTCATATCCTTAGAAATATGTGGTTAAGGATGTAGGGAGCAGTTTCCTGAAGTCTCATCTATACCAAATGACATCTAAATGTAAGCTCAGGTTTAACAATTATTTTTCTATCATAAAGGAATTTCTTATGAAGAATTTCAACAGCTCATATAAGCTGAAAAGTGTAAGTTCTTTTGCAAACACAAGAGATTACACCAAATTCCTCCAAGTTTGCACAAGTACCTAAATTCCCACAAACCCATTAAGACTGAACTGAATCTTACCAACTTCTCAGAGGTGTCTTTTCACCAAATAAGGTGTACAGCTATGAGTTGCTTCCTTACATACTTCTGACATGCATCCACCACCAAACTGGAGGGTGATATTGAGATATTATTCCTACTTCAAAGCTCTTTGAAAGCTAAATCTTAACATCCACAGCTTGAGTTGTTGAAACATCACAGTCTGTAAACTTATTTGGGACAGATTGTTAATTCTTTTTTAATTATGGGAGTATTATAGCACAGAGAAAATTAGATGAGTTTTATTCTGAATGTTAAATATTGATAATGGTGGTGAATAGAGCAAGGATTATTGATTAACTGTCAAGGGTACTTGGTAAATGGTCCATGTGTTTAATCAATGAGTTAGTACCCTGAGGAGAGTGATCCTTGAAGTACTTAGCCAAGTTTAGAGATTGATAGGTTTCTGTTTTATTTCCAACTTACTAAACGTGCGCTGTGTGTAGTGCAAAGTATCTTTGTCATTGGCCTGAAAATAAAACATGTTTTTGTGGGTAGATCATGCACTTATAGCTGGCAACAACCGTTTCACACTTGCAAATTAAACCAATCCCTGTCAAGTGACCGAGAGTCACGTTGATTTCAGTAAATCCAGAGAGATCTGGTAAACTGTCAGGACTAGTTTGGTTAAATGTTAACAGAGTTCAAAAGGAGAACAGAGAACATCAGTTCTAGTGAATTCCAAAAAGTAATTTGTGTCAAGTTCACTTGAAGGGAAAAAGAGTAACACAAATGGTATTAAAACCCTAGAGAACCATGTTCAAACCTCCTCTTACAGTTTTTGGCCTTTGTGAAGTCTGGCATTGAAACAATTGTATGCAAAGCTCCTTAACAATCAATCATTGCCCCCTTGTTCATTACATTTATTACAATAGGAAAATCATTCTACTCCATGGGTTCATGCAGCAATTATTTTGGAAGAGCCCGAGAACCAAAAGGCTAACTTACAACTGGATGACAAACCAACAGAGACTGATTTCTCGTGTTTACTTTTACGGGAACACGTGATAGAGAATACAGACAGAAGAAAAGCACAAAGCTCTGTGAAAAACAGCTATAATGAATACAGAGGCTGACACCAAAGGCTGCCTTTTGCACCCTCAGAAAAGACCTGGTGTTTCCAGCCAGCAGTCAGGATGGTTTATGACCAGCTTCTGACACAGCATCATTCAGAATACTGACATGTGGAAAAAGACAATGTCTTCAGGAGCGCTCACTGTGTTGAGCCAGCAGGAGCAATATTGTACATCAGTGATATTGCGGAGAATTCAGTAAGAACACCTGGGCCAAAATTTCATTACAAAAACAGTTTGAAGTTCATTAGAACTGTGTTGTACAGTCTTCGAACACAACCAAGGTCAGTGTGAATTACTCTAGAGGAGTCCCAAAGGCCCCAAGTCACAAAAGGCCCCAAGATGCATCTGGAAGTACCTCAGACTGTTCAGACTCTGTTGGATTCCACGTGTGTTTCTGTCCATTTTAAAGTTGAATACATACGAATGTAAAACATTATTTTTGCTGAAGTCTTACATAAACGTTCCTTCTGGATTTGTTCTTGAGGACTACTCCACTCAAAGCATTAAATGCAACACAGTGCACCACTTGCAAGAAAACAAGTGCTTCCTTTTTTAATTTTTCCTCTACCTCCATCTCCTGCTACTGCTGTTATTAAGTGAAAAGAGGGAAAGAACCCTTCAACATGTAATGAATCTGGCTTGGTTGAAATATTTGATCCATATTCTTGTGACACTCTTTAAAATCCTACCAGCAGAGCATATTTATTTAAAGCCATCCAGATATGTTGAAGCTAGTGCAATGGTCATGGCAGTTTTCAGTAAGTAAATACAGTAACTACTTTAAGAATACCCTTAGAAAGGTACTGAACTCCCATTTTTAACCATTTCCCCTCAATAAAGTGCTTTTTTTCCCCTCATCCATTATCTCCACACAGGAGACTTGGACAGAGAAGACTTTGTCAGACTGGGAACTGAGTGGGCCCTATCAAGCACCAAATCATTGCCAAATTGTTCCAACCCAGCTGTGCATTGTTCCACTTCGTGCTTCTCCCTCACATTCATATTCATCTTATCAGAATCCCTCCATCAGAAAATAAAAATATCCTAGACTTTTTCCAGAGTAAAAAAAAAAAAAAAATATTTAAAAGGAAAGGAAAAGAGATTAATTTGAGCACAAAACCAGGAGAAATACAACCTGACCTCTTCCTTACCTTTAAGCAAACACATAATAAACAACGACCTTAGTTTTCAAAACCATTTTTTCCGCTTCCACGCAGAGGTGATATCACTGTAGCAATCATCATATTAAGGTGGAAGTCATTATTTAACTACACCTTCCAGCAACTAATGGGCTTTTTCAGAATTAAACATGCTATTTCATTAAAATTTGGCTATAAATTTGAATTAAAAAAAGAACCTGAAGGAAGTTATCCTATTTGCTACAAACATCAGAAAAAAGCAGATGTTCCCCATAATCCAAATAATAATACATGACACATAGCATTGGGTCATTTCAGAAATTAAATATTTCCTCTCCATGTGCAAATTTACAAGCTGAACAACTACAGCTCTCAGAAGGTTGAAGATTATCTGCTTCTAGTGAAGTTCTCCATCTCACAGTCCCACATTTAGCAAAACCACAGCTCTGTCACACAGAGTTTCCCCACAGGGAGTCCCACAGCTTGCCTCCTCATCTGTTTCCCTATTTCATTAGTTCATATTTGGGAAATATCCCACTGCACAGACATGGTAAAACTTCAGTTCACTGGGCAGGAGTGTGAGCTCCTGCAGTACAGGACTGCCATTTGTTACCTTGAGTTTCTCAGGGTTTCCCAGTATACTTTCCCAGAAAAGTATATACTTTTCTCAAGTATATATTCCCACTATACAAGTCGGTACCATTGTACACAAAGTGTTAAAAGACAAGGTAAATGTAAACTGGCCTGACTTGAATAACTCAGGGAGACCCATGAAGAAGATACAGAAATACATATGAAAAAACCTTCCCAAGCTGTTATATAACTGAAAGCAGAAACCCAAAGGCTTTGTTCCTTTCTTTCTTTCTTTTTGGACTAAGTGTGGATTGACTGAGAATCACGAAGCGCTGGCTTCACTCTCTTCTCCCATGCAATAACGCTCAATCAGAATCTCTTCACAAACCTAGCACTGTCTAGGATGACTTTGCCTATTTTCAAAGCATGTTACATAAATCACAAGTTTTCTTCACTTTTCAACACCAGCTTCGTGCCTACCCCGCACAGCTGTGAACTGAACCTTTGCACACAGTAGGAGATTTCTGACCACTGCCAGCAGTTTCACATCTATTTGATATGTACATTGCTTTACTAAGCACAAACAACCACCAAAAAAAAGCCAGGGAAAGGTCTCCATAACTATTATACTCTCAGTTTCCACATTACTTCATGCAAATCATTCTGAGGGCTCGTTAGAGCATTTACATAATGCATACCCTACCTTCTTTTTCCTTTTTAAATGTATTATTTTTATATTCTGTTTGCACAGAGCTCAAGTGATATACTGATAACAGGGAGCCTGCAATGCCTCCAGCATGCATTTGAGGAGCTTACAAGTATAGAAAATTCCTTGTTCCCCTGGTTACTCTGCCTAGATCTGCATTCTAACATAAGAAGAAAGAGTGACAACTTCCTGGCTGTCACCAGTGAACCCAGCTATTAAGGGAAGATTTTGCAAATAGATATTGTTTAACATTTTAATTTCTCCTCTGAAAACAAGTAGCTAAGAAGAGAACAGCTGTCAGTAAACAGACAGTCTAAAAGAATTAAAGTCTCTGGAAGAGACATTAAGAATCCAGGGTGTTACGTGGCTGACAAAGGAACTGGGGAAAGATAATGTTTGCAAAATCATTTGTTTAAATACACTTGGAGAAGTGAGTGGAACACAACAAACTGAGATTTTAAACTTAGGCCTTGACTGTTTTTGAGATCTTGGCACTGTCAGACATCTGCTCATATGCATTGACCTAACACTCCCTGGCAGTCAGAGTCTGGGATGTGAAATTCCGGTTTTCAATTAGCAAGAAACATTTGCATATAAATGCACAGCATGACAGAGCTTGTTCTGAATTTCGAGGAAAGGCTGAGCTATCTGTGGGAGACAGCACAAATCCCAAGTTTGGTGTACCTCAAGCAATCCTTGTAGGGAACACATTCAGCTTTCCTGGTAAAGCAGCTGCCTGCTCTCAGGCAGGTCACATGCCATAGAAATGTAGGTCTGATCCAAAGGTAATGAAGCCACTCCTTCCAGGGATTCCTGCACAGGACTTTCCCCAGGATATTTTTGCTATGTTTTCCATACCTGCACTTTTACTAACAGATTGCTCACCCCTCCAGGTCAGTCATGTGGACACAGAGCTAAAGAACATTCAGGAACATTAAACATGTCTCTGGCACACTGCACCAAGCATTATTCTACACCACTTACTATATCTGAGATCACATTACATCATGTCAAGCATCCTGGAATTGAAGTAATAGTACATGACACAAGACATTTGTTACATAATGTGATGTGACTGTTAAAATTTCACCAAAAATATTTTCCTGGTCCAGAGACTACTATCAAATCAGACTGTAGTTAATAAATCCAAATTGAATTTGGCACAGAGAGCATGAAAGTAAAACGAGAACAATTTTGTGCATGCATTATATACATAATCTTGTATTTAATATAATCATCTCGAGGTGGAGATGAGGATTTTCTTGTTTGAAACTGGCAGGCTTGTGCAGCTAAAAAAACGGGAATTTATTTGCATATAGATGCAATAACAGAAGTCTACAGTGGACAAAAAATGTTTTCAAGCGCAACACTGAAAATAAACTTTGTCATCTTTTTAATCATCAGGTGACCTTAAAAGAAAACATTTGTAGATAAGGCAAGTCTAAGAAGACTGTAATAATATTTTTTAGAAAATTTGAATAGTACCACTTGTCATTTTGTGATGCTTCCCAGCTGTTTCCTAGTGTAATTCCCATATCCCGTCCTGTTACAAGCAAATCTATTACATCCAAACACAAATTCCAGTACAGATCTCAATGAGTGATGCAAATTTCTAAATAGCAAGCCCAGACAACTGATATTACTGGCATGACATCTAGCTGAGTTCAGCTAAAGATTAGGAGAGAGTATTTTTGTGAAGATGCCCAAATATTCACAAGAGGTAAAACCAAATAGCAGAGAGCATTATGTTAACTAATTTTATCTATTTATGCCACCAGTAAAGTCCAGAAATCATAGACAGGCCCGAACACCACTAAGAGTGAACATTTTGAGGAGGTGAATTTTTTTTCCCTTGCAACCATTTAAGACTAGTTCTGCCCTCAAAAAATACCCTGAGTTCTATTAACTCTACTGCCTGAAAACATTTGGAAAAATGATGCCATACTTTCAGCCCTGAAGGTTTTCTGGGTTGAAATACCACATATGTGGTGACTGAGTAATCAAGGTAAAAATCAAGTTGAATTCAGATGAGTTGATGCAGACAGCAACACCTTTGAGACAGTGACAGTGATGCAAAATGCCTGTGCCAGAAGACCCACTGCATCACCCAAGAGTAGAAATGGAATAATCATGTCCTAAACTAAAAGTTACTCAATCTGCCATGATTTCTCCTTAGGAGCAGCTCCTCCTTAATTAACAAAAATTACATGCAATTTCTCTCTTAAAACATTGTCAGAATGAACTATCTGTTCCAATAAAATTGTCAAAAGATTGCCATAAGCAAGTGACAGTGGTAAAAAAGTGGTGACATTTTGAAGGCTCAGTATGGCCTGCTGGATTTAAAGGGGCATTCTTTTTACATGGTGCACTGGCATATGTTAGAGAATGCATGATTGCTACCTTAAGCTAGCACCAAATAATTAAAAAACAATTGACCATCCACCTTAGAACATTATATTTTATAAATTAAGTAACTCCAGATTGTAAAGTTTCATTGTAAAGTTTCCTTTTCAATGCATTAGCCATTTATTCTGATGAGTTCAATACACTAATTGTGAAGGTTTATTCTCCTTGGTGTATCAGGGCATTTATGTGCATGCACAGGCACACAGTAGCAACCTTGTATTTGAACATCTCCAACAAATTTATTTCACTTGTGATTAAAACAGAAGGAAAAACATACAAAGAAAATAAAGTGCTGTAATTTGTAGTCTGCAGCCAGGAACTAGATAGCAAAAGCAACATCTCTTTTTGCAATGAAAAACCATTCTAAGACAGAGAACAACTCCTGGAAATAAAACAAGATTAACCTGTCTCTGTTCTGTCTTCATCCTTGTAGTGGTCAGGAGGGAGATATCACTTGACTGTTCTCCGAAAGCAACTGATTCAAAAGCAAAATCCCATCTATTACATGATTGGAATCAGCTTCCACACAGAACAGAAAGGCGGACCTGGAGAACTGAATTAATTCATCTTCAGAAGGCATCACAGGACCTCCTCTGCTTAAATTATCCCTGGAAAATGCTTGTTTAGTCTGCTCTTAAGAGCTGCAGTGACAGAGACTCCAGGATTTCCCCAAACAATATATTCTACAGCACAACTGTTTTTACAACTGGGATTTTTTTTCCTGATTCCAGGCCTAAATCTACTGTGCTGCCATTTAATTCCATTATTCTTTATCCTGTCCCCAGCAGCAATGGAAAACAAATTATTCCCTTTCTCTTTGAAGCAATCTGGAGACACTTGGAGTTCCATTATGCTCCCCTGCTCCTCACTCAGACCGAACAATTAAAACTTTGTCAGGCAGGATGGCTGAGCCTTCTGCCAGCTCTGCCCTCACCTCTCAAGTTTCTCCAGCAGGTTAAAGTTTGTTGCACAACTGGAATTGGTGGAATTTAGGATGAAGCGGAAACAGGGAGCTGCTGAGAGGCCAAAACCATGGGCAGCCCACACCAGTTTGCACAGAAGGATGGGTTTAGGAAGAGAGGATGGGTGGTTGGGTTAAACTGAGCTTGAGAAAGGAGGAAGAAAGTTGCTTATTTAAACGTTTAGGATTTTTTTTTTCCCCTCTAATATCCAGATTACTGCCAAGAAGCTGGTATTAACTGCCAAAAAATTAAATTTACTAAAAATTCCCTAAGTCAAAGGCTGTTTCACCCGTGGCACTACCCACGAAGAATCCTTTTAACTCTCCCCCCTGAGCCGCATCTCAGGCTTTTCCAAATGACCTCTGCAAATTCTGAAGCTCATTTTGCACTTTTATCCTTTGTTAGAGGCCTAAAAGCACAATTTCAGTCTTAGGAACAAACCTCAAAATTATCTGTTTATTTTCCAAATGAAACAAATAATTGCAGTGGACAACAAGAACAAAAGGGAGCGCCTTTTAAATTTACACTTGTACTTTGTGGTGTCCAAAATACTACACATGCTTGCACACACAGGAGTGTTGTACCAATTCTAGGGATCACATTGATTCTCTACTTACCCAGCACTGTAAAAATTTAAGTGTTTTCCTGAAATGCTCTAAGTGAGCCATTGTTGAAGGTTATTTTTCCACTTGATTTATCTCACCATAGATGCTTCCACTCTTAGGAACAAGAGTGGCACAGTCACAGCAGCATCCATCCTTCCACAAGCCAGCCTGTTACGCTTCACGAGCACCACGTTCACTCTGAACTGTCCGAGAGGTCACTGGAGGTGAGAGACTAAATATAATGTCAACAACTGACCTTGTTGCGTTTGTGAAACTGAATACGCAGAAATTAAGAAGTCAGCAGGAAGTCAAGGTAAGTCCATCAGTATCTGTGACAACGCACAGGCTGGGGGCCCCTAAATGCTCCAGTTGCTGCAGGGTAGGACCCAGGAGCAGCACCAGGAGCACCTCTCAGGGGAGCACATGCAAATCAGTGGTGACACCTCGTGTGCAAGAAAGACATCAATCTGCACCACTGAGCAATCCAGGATGAGGAAAGTACTTCTTCCTGGTGTGCTGAAACAAAACAAATTAAAGGTTTTCAGCACAGAGGAACCCATAAGGCTCATTTACTGAAAGGGGATGTGCACCACAACAGTTAAAACCCAACCAGCCTTTCGGGCTCTACAAAAGGCCTGTTTTGATTTTCCCATGGTGTCCTTGCAGAAGGAATTGTGGTATATTTAAAGACACACTGCAGAGATAAAGACCAGGATTTGTAGCTCACTCCTCACACTGACTTTCTCTTTGACAGCAGACAAACTCCTGAGCTTCAGCACTCTGGGTTTCTCAATGGAAACCTGAGAAACATCTCCCAAGTCATCTCAGCAAATGTTCTGAATAATACCAGGCAATTTTCCATCAAGCAATTATTTGGGGATACACATTTCATCAGTTCTAATATTATTTACCTACCTCATAGGCATGCTGCATGTACCAGTCAGTTAATGTTTCAGTGATACCCTGAAAACACAAAAGCCTAGAATGATAACCAGCCAAAGTTAATAAATGATGTTATTGTTCCTTGGATTAATAATGTCTTCATAAAGGATGCCCTCTGAGAAGTTCAGACGGCTTTTGTGCTGTATGTCAAACAGCAACAAAAAACATTATAATTAGACCTTTTCCTGGATTTCAATGCTCCTTATAAACAGTGCTGAGTAGCACCTAAATTAATTTTCTTTCTTGTTCAAAAGCATTGGGAAGAATACTCAAGAGAGAAAGAAAGTGAGGGAGAAAGAGAACTTGTCACATCATTTCTCAGAGCTCTGTAGTTCTGCACTGAAAACTCACTTCAATGATTCAGGAGCTGTGAAGATTCAGGCTGTGATCATACAGGCTGCAAGGGGGCTGGGGGCTGAGTTAAGGAGGGAGGTGTTGCTTTTGCTACATACTTTATTTTAACATAATACACAGTTGCCAATACGAAAAAAATATGCATATACTTCTCCTTCTGTGTCAGAATATGCCATGAAATATCAGCATGCTTGTTACATAAAGTTATAAGTGATGCACCACCCACAGCTTTTTTCTGTTGTTGTTAACTTTTGTTTATGATTTAAGCCAATAATCACACTAAACACTTGGAAATAAATTAAGCCTTTTCAGACTGATTAAATTGGCTGAATGCTTTAAACATGTGACTTTGGCAGATCTAATCATCCCAGGATAGTCAGGGAGTTAATCATGCAAATGTCTTCAGATATTTCAATTTGCAAGGCTGTGTTTTGTTGGCTGCAATCTCCCAAAGCATCTGTATTCTGTGGCGTGAACTGCAACTGTTCAGTGACCAAGTAGCAGAAATACTTAATAACAAGCAAAATGCTGAGACAAAAAAAGTAATACAATTAAAAAGTTTTAATAAGAAGTTTATTAAATTTGCCAGGGACTTTACACTACTATAGGTGTAGTGTAGACCCATTGGCTCCAGCTGGGAGCAAGGAATTAAGAAGAGCTCCATTCCTTATGCAAACCTTCAAGCTTACACATGTACTTTGTGGAATTAGACTTTTTTACACATGAGGAGTCTGATGGTGTTCCTAAATGGCCCTTGTTCGTTCACTCTGTTTTGGAGACTGGTACTTCCACCACTGATGAGACTCATTTATTACTCAAAGGAATCATCTCTTTCTACCTTCTTTTCTGTGAGAATAAAAATTTTAGGATGAGTGAGAGGAATCATGGATTCCAACTTTCAGGGAAAACCAGAAAGGTTTGATCAGAATCTGAACCTTTCCTATCATGTCCTCTTCCCTACCTCTGGAATGACTGGAAAAGATTGCATAGATCACGTATTTTGACATTACAGCTGAACTTCTTTAAAGCTCTCATTTGCAAAGGGACAGAATATGGTAGAAAAAACACCATAGTTTCATAAAATTAATTAACCATTCAGATTTTTTATAAATTATCTGTTCTCTACTGAAGCAGATATTGTCACTTCCATTAAAATATGTTACTCCTATTAATAAGATTTAATACATATGTCTGACTTTATGGACCACCTACTGTCTGAGTTTGTTCCTTGATTAACCCACCCAGACACTGTGAAAACAATTAAGAGTAATGAAAGACAGTAGCTCAGTCCAGAAAATAAACTTTTGCAATAGTCTCCAGAAACCTTCCAAAAACGTTCCCTGAGTTTTAAATTCTGCCCTGTAATCAGTTGGCAAAACCAGTTTTAGTTCAGCTTTTCAGAATGCAGCCGAGCAACCAGACCTAAAGCCAGAAAACTAGTGAAGGAGGTTAAAATCCGTCTTATGGATAAGACAAGGAAGGATCAAAAGGTAGCTGAAAGTTTGTCAACTCCTTCCTGCCACCAAAAGATGTCAGCGATATCTTGACATTTTATAAATGGGTAACACTGATTTCGCTTGTCTAAGTAAGAAGAGCAGGAGTTATGAACAGCATTCTACAAAATAGCAAAACATAACTGGCTTATAAGACTTTTAAGGGCTGAAAACATATATTCCCAGAACAATAAGCAATAGAATTGATTGGATTTATAACTGACACACTACACAGTACTTATTTGTAAAATTTAAACTAGTTGGCTTGCTGTAACTGGGAGGAAATGCAAGACAAATCTAGGTCTTGTAAATGAGAGTCCCAGAGCCAGTTTGTTTCTTCCCCTGCTTTCTCCCTACACTCAGGAAGAGCCTTCTTCAATGACATTAAGGTTATGATGGAAAAATGATTCCAATAGAAGTCTATAGAGATTTTGTTAATATGCCTTTATGATGTGATATTATGACGGCAATTCAATTTCATTGCAGGCCTAATGAGACCCTGTTACAATGTCAAAATGAAAGGAAACTATATTAATCAAGTTATAGTACCCTGAGAGAAAGAAAAACCTAAAGAAATTAACCCCATTAAAAACTATTTTAAAACAACATTAAGATTTAGTGAATTCAGAATAGCTTTGCTTTTGTTGGTTTAGTGCTTCAGGTAGAAGCTAAATTTTGCACTGATTTACAACTCATTAAGTGTATTGACAACAGGGGAATCAGGGAAAGTTTTAAGGAAACACAAACATAGCAAAATTCACATCAAGTTTTGTGGTTGTGCAAGGCATTGGGCACAGTGGGCACAGCCTTACAGCTAAAATATTTTTTCCTCTTCAGTGGAACCAGAATTTCTACACTTCTCACTTAAAAAAGGTGACAATCTGGCCAGTCTGAGAATTCAAGTTCTTGTATCTCAGCTCTTTAATACCATATTTGAATTTGTACTAAACTAAACCATAGAATTAAATCTCTAAAATCACAAAAGGGAAACAAGTTGGAGTGGAAAATTCTTACTGAAGTCATTAGATATAAATATGCAACTGCCAACAATAAAGTAAGAGCAGATACATACCCTGAAGACAAAAGGGGTCTTGGGTAGGTCCCAGGTTGTCAAAATTGAGTGTAACAGAACAAGCCACAACTGAAAAACAGCCTTTGTATCAAGACCTTCATAATGACCTGCAAAGGAAGTTAAGTCACAGTTATGAAAACTCATGTCTATTTTAAAATATTAAAATGTTTATACTAAAAAAAGTTTTAAAAGCTAAAAAAAACAAGAATATTGATTTTTTTTTTTTTAAATTTAACTTTTTTGGCAACAGAGACTTTTCATGTGCATTCTTTGAATTTTATATCAAATGATTTTTGTCCTTTCCAAGCTAATGTTTTTTACTGAGTGTAGAACTTAGAGCTGCAATATTAACGAGAATTTGATAAAGGCTAGCACACGTATTCCATTTTAAATGTGCCACTGTCATTTTCCAAACCATGCGTAATATAAATATAAAGTTCAATATGTATATATAATATATGTGCAATATAAAGTTTTGGTCTCTTTAAAAACTGTTTTGGAGTTTTGAACAGTGGTGCAGCAGGCAGGGAAACACTCTTTTTATATAATAGGTACATTCTAATTTTTAACAAATACTTTTAAGAATAGATTCAGGAAGACATTAACACCAAATTTACTGTACTTTTTGTCAATACAGTAATTTTCTGTTGCTACCACTATCCTTAGCAGAAATAAGCTTTAGTTACATCAGCATCATACAAATTGCATGTTATTTTTAAATTTTCCCAAATCTATTTTTGTTGATGTTATCTGGAGGCCCATGATGCCTTAAGAATGCATTTGCTGGAACCTTATCTATCTTGCAAACCAATATTCACTTTAGTATTAAGTTCTACTGCAAAAATATCAGGACCACTTCAGTAAAGACTGAAATGACAGTAGTAATGAGAACTGCAACAGTGAAATTGTAAATAAGATTATAAAGTAAAAGAAAACGCCTGATATTCCTTTCAGGCCCTGTAAAACTTGACCTTTAATCAGCAAGGTGGTTGTTACAAATACACCCAGCTCAGACTGAACATTCAGTGGAGAATGTACAAACCAACGAAACAGCGAAAGAATCTACTGGGGGAAACATTGAGCAGGATTGTTCTGCTGACCAAAACCCTAAATTCATTGCTCCCTAATCACTATGCAGGAGAAACTATTTTTCCAAGGGTGTGCACTTTATTTTATCCATGAATTCCTGTGTGCTGAACTTCTCAAGAGTGTACAAGACAACCCATTAAAGAGAATTTGGTTCCTGTGACCTTGTCCATAATTACTTTAACTACATAATGACCAACTGGAACATTATAGAGGTATGAAGATATTTTCATACCCATAGGAGAGTTAGCATACTTACATAAACATGCTTGTATTTTATTGAAGTCTAAATATTCACCATAGGGATTGCATCATTTTAACTATTTAAACAGTAAAAATCCTTACTCTGATCAAAACACTTACTACGAAACTTGTTCACACTCAAGGTCCTTTATAAACCACATCTCTTGCTGGCACCTTCCTTTAAATTTTGATGGGTTTCCTTTGTGGTCAGCACATTCAAATGGTTATAATCTGCTGTAGGATAAGGTATATAAATTACTAAAACTCTTTTCGTGTGTTGGTGTAATCCGTTTTGCAGCTGTAAAACAAAATCATACAGTTTTAAAACGTGATATGGCCACACCTGTCTAAGTCACAGAAGCTAAAGGCATCTTCACCTAATACAGCTTTTCCTTGCTTTTCTGTCTGTGTTTAATTTTAAATGCAGCAGTTCAATTTAATTTTTATTATTCCTCCTTTGTCTAGTCCTTTGTAAGAAAAATTCCTCCATTTTCTAATGAAGCTGATTCCTTTTCCACAGAGCGCTTTCATTTCCTCAGCTACATCTTCAAATGCTGCATCTCCACCTTTCTGTCTGGAAACCTTTCAAAGCACCGACTTCCCAACTGGGTGTTTACCTTTTAACTCCAGAACCTCTTTTACTTTTCCTTGTGTCACTGGCACAACAAAGGTAAACACAGGTTGTTCCCTCATGTGTCTGATCCAACGAGAATAGCCCAGAAATGTCTGCATGAGTTTCAGCAAGACGTTTCTTTGATAACTAACCTGCCAAATAATTTCACTGCTTAACAGTGTGAATGCTGAGGTGCTTTTATTATTAGAGTAATTGTAATGATTGGCATGCAGTGTGTTTATATGTTTGTCAAATATTGGGAAATCAATTAGAACAATATAATGCCACTGGGAAAAACATCATTTGCAAAATAATTATAAGCAATTGGCACCAGATGTTCTATTTCTTCAAAATTTGCATTTTCAGTTTTATAATATTTATATTTTTGTTTTGGCAAAATGCTTAAGTAATCATACCTCTAAAGGCTGGATTTTTTCCTTTTTCTGGGTCTAGTTTTCTGACAATGGAATTCAAAGGCAAAGCTCGGGTCACGTTCCCTGAGTCAGTTATGCTTAGTGGTTTCATCCCCTACCACAGAAATACAGTATCTTTTATTTTTATTAGTCTTATCTACTGATCTTCTAGAAGGAGAGATGAACAGCATATTTTAACAATAGTGTTCTGCTAAATCTGAAGCCAAATGGAACCAAGGAACTGATTAGAAGCTTCTCCTGCATCTAAGAAAACCTGACTATTCCTGTCATGGATGTTGGCTTTTTCTGGTTCATCCAGTTTCACCTAAAGAACTAAAGTTATTTCATCTAAAGAACTAAAGATTTCAATCTAAAATGGAAAATTTTGAGAGTTCTAGACCAAAAGTCATCTGTTTGCAGGTGTGCATGGGAGAGCTTGTTTTAAGTTTCAACAGCTTGAAGAAGAGCAAACAGTTTCTGAGGTCACCAAATATTCAGGGATCATTAGAATCCCACAGTATGAGCTCTCAAATAAGAGAGTTTAATATTTTTTAATTCTTTGTATGAGAAAGATGGATCAGTTACAGAAATAGGAATAGCATTTTGTTTAAATTCAAGTGTTTAGATTCATGATTATTCAGAAAACCTTAGTAGACTGTATAGCCCGATTTCTTGGGGGGGGTTGTGTTTTTCTATTCCAAGATTACATTTGCTCTATTTTATTATTTATTTTAGGCTTTGAGTGAGCAATAAACTGAGCTGCAGGCAAAGAAACACAACACAGCATGAGTTGGCAAGGCCTTGACAAACACGATATCCCCAGTTCTGTCACCACAGTTAAAAAGAACCGGTCAATAAAAATGCTCTGCCATGAAATCTCAGAGCTCAGACATAATCTTTGCTCATCTCCAGGCTTTTATCTCCCTCTAGAAAATAAAATTTCTTAGCATTTTACTTATTCTTTAACAAGATTCCCTAAATGTTCTTGATTTACTGTCTCGGGTAATATTATATTATTTAGACTGAGTCTATACAGTAGTTTCTGAGGCTGGAGCCTTGTACAAATTTTAATGACACCATCAAGTCACTGGGCTGATGGCACCCTCAGACATCAGCTGTTAATGACTCTGAATTCCTTGACAACAAGTGAATAGGAAAATAAAGCTACACTTGGATAATCAGATTAGAGTGTAGAATACTTGAAACACACAGAGTTTATTACTTTGTCTACTGGCTTTGTAATGTCGGGTCGTAAAAAAAGCGAAAACATTTAAAACAGATTTAAAGCTTTTATTCACTCTGAATCCATTCCTCTTAAACAGAAAAAGACTTTCAAAAAAAGAGATTTTTTTTTTATCAAGATTATCACTGATGCAATGCATCTTTAATTTTGAGGGTGAAAGAAAGAAAAAGCACCATTACTTATCACATTCAAAATATTAATTGTTATTTTACTCAATGTGAATAAAGAAATAGTGGTACTACTTTCACCCTTTGCTAACAAAACACATACAAGTCTACCAAAAAGGCTCTATAAACTCCCTGGCAAGGTTTTAATGTACATGTTATTGTCACATCAGAGCAGGTGTGACAACAATGATCGCTGTCAATTAAAGAAAACAAAGCATATGATAGAAAAAAGTACAAAAATAAAATGGGTTAAGTGCTTACCACACCTTTTCAAGATGGGTCTTCTCCTTTGGGATGTCAATGAAATGACTTTTCAATGGCTTTCTGGTTCCAATACATCTTTTACAGTTCACTTAGAAGAACTGAAAGAATTCTTGCTTTCATCAGTTCTGTTGTCTGCCTTTGCATCCTCTCCATGTTCTGTGTGATCCTGGCTGAGCTAAAAGCTCTCTTCTTGTTATATTTTCTTTGCAGACACTATTCCTGTTCCTCCCTTTTCTCCCACCAGTATTCCTTATTGAAAGCACCATTTATCTCTCCCACCCCTGGTTCCTCTGATCCACTGTGCTGCAGCCAGAATAATGCAAACAGCAGAACTTTCTCTTTGCTGCTGAGATTTATTGATTTTATTTATTTTTTTTTTTGAAGTCTAGGTGTCTATTAACACATTGACACCTACCAACCGCTAATAAGCAACATTGTGACATTCAAAAGCTAGTTTTCCTCAAAATATTATTTAATGCCAGAAAGTCTCCAAGAGGGAGCCTTAGAAATCAGAAATCTGTGTCCTCTTGATGGCAGGATTCAGCAGAGACTCCATTAGAGGTTGTCTTGTGATGGCGTCTTCCATTTCACAAGAAGGAAGGAAAAGAATTCCATAAAGCTGTCCTACAGTGAAGGGAAATAAACAGTCACAACAGGACACCACATTTTGAGGGGTTTATTTTTTTTTTTACTAATGGCAGCGTGCCAAGAATTAAATACTTTCCCAGTTCACTCTTTCGTTAACTACCACCATATAAATCAAGTGTACATGAGATTAAGTATGTTCAGCTTGGGCTCAGGTGTGAGTGCAGATGGGCTTTAAAACATTCCTCAAATCCAACCACAGCTACATTGGCTTAACATATGACTGGGGAGAGGAACCGCAGAAAGACTACATTTACTGATCATCTTCAGTTCCTTTAGTACAGTCCACATCACCTCCCTCCAATCTTCAGTTTGCATCAAACTAATCAAGATGCAATGGAAAGAAAAATAAGCATTTGAGACCTTCCTTTGAAACCTGCAGGCCCAGCTGAGACACAGAAATGTCTACACTCACTAAGCAAACTATTATTCATAACATCTGCCTATCCAGTGCAATGTGAGTTCCTGTCACTCATCATTGACATGTTTAGGACTGATTTCCTAACACTACATTATTATCTTTCATGAGAATATGCTAATTCCTTCTGTATCACTATGTATGCTGATATACAGCATCCTTTGACATTCACAACATGTTCTAGTGCGATAGATTAATTCAAGATTTTAAAAAAAAAAAAAGAGTATACAAAGGCACTGGTAAAGGCATCACATATCTGGCAAAAACTGATTAAAAGCATGAAATTATTCTCCTAATAAAATTATTCTCCCAATATGACAAAATTTTTACCATCAATCTCAATGGTGCCAAGATTCCACCTGATAACCAGATTTTGGGTTATTAATTTATAGTAAGGCACAATACTAGCTGTGTTATTCTGTAAAATATTCAAGTACAATTTTTAAAGCCTTTCTCTTTCCCTCTAATTTCTAAAGAAGGTGTTGATGTATTAGCAAAATAAGTTCTCTCCAATTCAGTTATTAAGTGTATATTACCAGATCACAGATTTCTGCCACTATTTTCAAGTAGTGAGTGATCATAATCTTATGTACTTGACATATATAATTATAACACATTATTTCAGGCTAAGAATGAGTAGGTGGGACTCTCACAGTGTCTTCTTAGTATATTTCCTACAATAACTTACTTCTTTTTAATATTTGACTTCTCTGCCCTTCACTGATGTCCTCAATGATTTCCTCCACCAAGTGTTTTACTGCTTCATCCTACTCTAATTAATTCTCAACTTTAAATTCTCCACTGACCCCCATTTAACTCTCAGTAGACACAAAAGCTTTGAAACAAAAATCCTCAGCGAGCAAGTGGTGGCCAGGCAGCTTTTCTTCAAGCTTTTGCAGCTTTAAATCTGATCACACAAAATACTGAACCAAATCCTGCCCTGAACACAACACGCTGTGGTATTGCAGTGGCACTGCCATTTCCCACGTGCTGTTGGACTCCAACAAAATCACAGAATTAGGCTCTGAGTGAGGAGATGCACCTGCAGGTTCACTTTCAGCAAGACTTTGCAAGTAGCTCATCATCTGATGCACTGCAAGCACCGAGAGACTCCTGAAAATCCAGTTCTTTTTTCCCCTCACTTGCCAAAAGAATCGTCCTCCTCCAGCATATGTGTAAGCAGAGAATACAGAACGAAAAGTATTTGATTCCAAAGCTTCAGTGAATGGATTTCTAGTTTTATTTAGTTATGTTTAAGAAAAAGACAATCACTCATGTTAAAAGGAAGTTGAGAACAGCTGAGCTGACCCACTATGGTAAAAATTACAGCATAGACAAGAAAAAGACATCATTCTTTTTCCATTAAGATTTAGCTGAAAAAAAAGCTTTGACTCAACATTATAAAGTAATTTTACTTATTTTTTTCTTTTTTAACCATTGTATTCAGTGCAAACAGATGAACTGTAAAAAGCTTGACCAGGGAGAATCAATGCATTTATTTGCATTAATCTCTCAGCAGAGCCAGCTCCAACCTGCTGGACTGCTCATAGCTATGGTCTTCTATGTGCTCAATTCCAGCATAAAATACGCTTGAACACCAAATGCAAGGGTGCAAGTGAACAAAAGCAGATTCACAGATCTCAAGTGGTATCAGCAACTCTAGAATTCTTTTGCAGTTAAATCAAAATCCCGGTAAAACTCAAGGATAGAAGCTTTTAGCTTCAGTTCTGTGTACCTTGAATGACCCTCAGTTCAACGTGCACTGAGCTGGGATTCAATACAATAACAGGAAGCCATTAATGGCTGAAAATATTTGTACTATATAAAAGATCCAATCAAGATGACTTTCACCAAATTTTGTTTTCACTGAGTGTACAGCACTTGATATCCTTATTACAGCTGTAATATTACTACAATGATAGCTTTTTATTATGACTTAACCATCCTTTATAAATTTTAACACAAACATGTACTTAGGCTTTGCGGTGTTTTTAATGTTAATTTACCATATACCCACAAGAAGCCACTTTTCAGAACATCTCTCCTACCCTTTCTACCACATTATAAATTACACACATTTACTATAATTCTGCTTGATTTACAATCTCTCTCATTCCTGAATTTAACTTGCTGTACAAAAATAGTCAATTGAAATTGGAAACACCTTTTGAATGGTATTTTAAGGACCTTGAAATCAATTTTTTTAAAAAAAACCAAACCAACACCAAACCAAACAAAATCAACCAGCTATTAAGTCTATGTAACTTAACCTATATCCAAAGTAAGAGTTCAATCCATGCCTAAGGGAAAGATAGATATGTTTTGCTCCCAATTTGGTTCTGGGCACTGTCATGTCTCATATAATATCCAATTCTTTCAGAAATGACATTTTCATGTCATAAAATCTAATTGATAGGCACTTTCAAGTGCTATTTTTAGAGATAAAATCCAAGATTAATGAATGCAATACACTAAGAAGTTTATATGAAGGTAAATCAAGCTTTCTTGTCCCTGCTCAAGTCATTCTTTTCTTGACACTAATATACAATAACAGCAACATTCCTCAAATGGGAGTTTATAACCCCTATCTTTGCCTGAACTGTGTTTCACTTGAAACAATATTTGCCACTGTCTTAAACCCAAAGGTTTCTCCTGTGACAGGCAATGTGTATTTTGTCTGGTTATCCTGAACCACCCAATCTGAGGATTATGCACCATTGTGCAGTTGATACAACAACATCAGGTCAGTCACATTTGCTGTGACTTTAGAGTCAATCTTTTCATTCTTTTGGAGGAGAACACCAGGTTGAATAAAGACAAAAAACTATTCTGGGCTCATTTCAAGTCTTTCACCTTTCACAGGTTTATTCTCACGTTTTCTGTGAGGTTTCACCTTTTCTTACATTTCACCAGGAACTTTTCTTACACAGTATTTTTATTTTTCATCCTCAAATGACTGAAAACCCCCTGAATACAAGTAGTCTTTTACTACAAGCCCCATCTCTGAAATAAAACCCAAAAAGTGAAGCAGCTCTGCCTCATTTACCCCCACCATGGCTCAGGTAGATTTGTGGGCTTCTTTCCTCATGAAAACTAGGCTCAAGGGTCTCTCATGGTTTTTTTTTTTGTACTATTTATCTTGGAAGTCTCGCTGATTGCATGTGTAAAGAGTGTTACTGGTTTTGTTCACCGCCCTGTAAAGTTTCCTTACCCAGATTGCAAAATATTTAGCAAACACTGTTACACTTCAGATGTCTCAGATTTTAAGGAAAAGCATTTATGATATTTTGAAAAATTAAATCAATAACCAACAATGCAATTCCCACGAAGTGTATTCTACTCCATTATGGCTTAACAAGCCATCCCTCTGAAATTGCCTTAAACTTCTATGAAAGAATAGCATATATAAGCAGATAAACTTTACAACTAACTGAATTTGACTGAATTTAAGCACATTGACTTATTGTCTAGTAAAGAATCAGTCAACATAATTATACTATGGAGTCAGGAAATAATGAATAAACTGATCCTTGTGGAATTTTACTTGCCCTAAATATTTCTAAGACATTTCAAGTGCATTAATATTCATAAGAGCTTTGAAAGTAAACCCTGCATTCTGAAAGCACTGATCATTTCAGGAAGGTAAACAAAATGCAGGCTTTTTTTTTTCTTTTTTGGGTCCAATATTGGGAATCTTCTCATCCACGATCATCACACAAAACCCTGACTGTTTCCGTTAACTGATTCAGTGTGAAAAAAAAAGCAGGTATTTATTTGTTCAGTAGGCATGACAATTTTAAGGGTGAAAACATCTTTTCGGAGGTGGATGCTTAGAGGATCCCCGACTTCCCAAAGTGGGAAAAAAAGCAAACAGCATCATCGAGCCACAATTCATATTCTTCCTCTTCCTTCATTGTCAAGTTTATTTTTATAAAATATGTATAGATATATCTATATCATCTTTTCTCCATGCACCCAAAACAAATTGTTGAAACAAAAAGCAGGCTTTCACCTCACTTAAAAATGCCCACAGAACTAGAAGGGGCATCCCAAAGGCTCAGCTGGAGTTCTGAAAAGCAATTTAGATATGGAAATGCAAGACACTGATGGTAGTGAAGTTCAAAATCCAAGTCTGTATTCTTGAGCTATTTAATAATTTCTCACAGACTTCCTTAGAAATAGCATTGGGGGGGAAAAAATAGGGCTATTGAAATGTGACACAAAAAACTGTTCTTACAAGTACTAATCACACATCCATAACAGGATACATGACAAATGATTCAGTAGGATGTCAGAAAAAAAGAACATCACAGTATACTTTCTATTGACCTAAAATATGGTATTTTCAAACAGAAAATAGTATGAACAATAATTTTGAGTCAAATTGACAAAGTACAAATCATCAGAAAATTCAAAACCAAGTATTTAAGTATTAAATACCCTCAAGAGCTCTCATATACCTTCATCCATTCTCTACTCAGCAAATACACTAAGGGAAAATTCTCATTAAAACAAATAAAAAAACCCAAAACAAACAAACAAACAAAAACCCAAATCAACCCCGCCCACACACCACATTAAATCTGTGCATTATTCTGGTAAAAAAAAAAAAAGGTCATAAGGATAAAAGTGTCAAAAGTAGCCTTAGGTCTGGCAGCTGTCAATAGCAACCTGTAGAGAAATCAGTTGGGAAGCTCTCCAAAATCATTCTGGGACAGTACACTGATTTAAAAATGGTATTTCACCCTAACTTTATCCAGTATTTGGAAATATTTATTGGCAAAAAAACCCAAACAAACAAACAGTGAAGATACTGTTCGTGCATGTGATCTTGCTGTCAGATACACACTTTTTCTGATGAAATGGGGTTTACCTTCCTAAAGACTCGTCAGGTATTCTGCAGTTCTCGCTTGTCTGAAATTCCACCCTTGGGACTGGCTGTGAAAACATCTAATAGATTCTAATAAAGTCAACCTTTCTCTGCTACTGCTCTTGCTTTCAAAAGGTCAGTACCTTTGCAGCAGGCTTGTTATGTCATTAATTTGTTAGCATTGCTATTCATAAATAAACCAACCTCTATCACACAGCTGCATCCACCCCACAAACAAAACAATAAACAGATGGCAGTGCAATGGCTAAAGGTGTTGGTTCAGCTGTTGGACATGCAGCTATCTCCATTCCACATCCCTAGCTTCAGATGTCCCATAAAATTAAAAGGGGTTATTTCTGATTTTAAAAATATTGTGACTGTAACTTCCTACAGTCTAGAAAGTTGAAGTGCAGTGCACACCTACTCCCTGCACAATTCCTTTGGTTGATAACCCCTGAAGAGGCAGGAAGAGGCAGTTTGCATTGACATTCTGCAAGATTTATCTCTTTTTATTATTATGTTACCATCAATGTAAGAGAAAAGAAAAGCCCCCAAGCACCAGGAGAAAATATAGAGAATACAACTCCTGTGCTCTACTTGGCATTAAAGCCAAAGTAAAGCAAAACAAACCCTTAGAGCTTTTATTTCAGCTCTTAAAATAACATGTATGGATGTTGCCTTCTCTTCCTTGCTAACTCCCATGTCCATGGAAAAGCATTCACCAATTCAAATACGATTCAGATAAATACAGCAGAGAAACTGTACTTTGTCTCTCTTTTCTCCTTTCTTTTCTCTTCCCTTTCCCTTTCTCTTTCCTTTCCTTCAGCCCTGTAAGCAGAATAACTAAGCATGTGTTAACCACCTCCTATTACACTCCAGATTGTGATAAATGTGATATATGAACTCTAGAAAGAAAGAGCTGTGCACATCTGGCATGGTAAACTGGTAGGCCTTCTGTGTGGAAAAAAAAAATCCAGAGGGAACTTAGTGCCTTAGGAGTAAAGTTCTGAAACAAGAGGGAGTTCTCTTAGAGTTCTCTAAGGAGCTCACCTTACTTTAGAACACACACTTCAAAGTGAATGGCCATAAAACTCAAGATCCACTCAAGATCCAAACTCTTCAGAGCCTTGCCATCTTCCTTCGCTGTATTCTTGCTTCTATTATTGTTATTATTGGTTTTCTGAAAGAGGTAGGGATGCAAGTAGGGGTGGGAGGAGCCATTGCAATAAGAGCACAGTAGTTCAGATTACAAAGCTCGCCCATGGGGATGTAAGAGAACATTTCAGCCAGATTTCTTTGTGCCAACACAAACCCCCCCAGATGAAGAGACTTAAATATACACAACTAAAGGAAGAATATGATGTTATTATCCTAATTTGAAAATGAAGATTTCAATAAAAAGGGAAACCACATGGGATAAAAACAGCTCTCCCTCTTTATTTTCACCTGCTCTCCTCTATGGTAAAAAGGGTGAGAATTTCTTTTATCGCAGCTTGAAGACTTTGATAAAAAGTGTTAAATTTCCTCTCATTCTCCTCCTCTGAGTAAAATATCCATTCTACTGCTGTAAATAACTCATTTTTCTCAGGTCTCCCCTTTAAAAATTCTTCTACACTATCAGTTCCTACCAGCTGCAGACACAAATGAACATACAGAACTTGGATATCAATAACCACATCTTCACTGTGTTCTGTGTCAACCTACTATTGACAGCTTTTAGTTATGCATCACGTTACATAAAGTGAATCTACAAAAAGGGGAACAGAGATAAGAAACACAAACCAGAAATGCAGCATTGGAGAATGTGAATTACTGATCTTTGTTCTCCTAGGAGCCACTTTATTGGCTTACTATTTTGTATTCAACAGCTTAGCCATTAACCCCCTGAAAATACTGTGTAATAAGGAATTAGCTTTGTGTTTGCCACCAATTACTGCAAGTTGGGAGCAGAAGCCTGTCAGCAAAATCTATGGGTTTTTTGAAAGGACAAAGCAAAATTGCAGTGGTCTTCTGCCTCCCTGAGATTAGCTGAATGGATTCAGCTATTTAAGACCTTTTACCAAGGATGTCTTAAAAAAACCCAAAACACAAAAACAACAAAATACCCAACAATGTGGCTTCTGCAGGATGTACAGCAGTTCGTCTGCACAACTGAAGTCAGGTTTTCCTAAGGTTTCTGGAAGGAGGTTTTTAGGATGCCTACTGGTGCCTGCACCATGCATACACGTCAATATTGGGCAAGCTTGCCACAAGCAGACAATTAAAAACATAGCAAACTTGCAGGATCAGCTTACTGTCATCTTCCCATTTTAGAGAGATCTGGGTTTGTGCCTGGTCAGCTCTTTGCTAATTAACTGTATTCTGACTATTCTGCAGAAATGATATTTTAGCTTGTAATGTATCAGATGAATATTATGGCCAAAGAAACTTACTCTGCAAAATTGTGAAGTCACTGTCAGTCTGCTATGTCTTATCCTGAAAAAGCTTAGAAGGGCCCAAGTTTTGATTATATCAATATTATGCACTTTCTCAATATGGAGCATTTGTACGTGTACTGGAGTTTTGTGTTTCAGTATTTGGACACTCAGTGTCTCAGAGGGGTTAAAGCACAGGTGCCTATTAAGAAACCTTTAATGGATATCTAAGGACTAGGATGTGCTAATTCAACTCTCTCCAGGTCGCTCTAAAAACCTTCCTTTCATAGAATCATAGAATCATAGAATCAGATGGGTTGGAAAGGACCTCTGAGATCATCAAGTCCAACCCTTGACCCAACACCACCGCAGTTACTAGTCCATGGAACTAAGTGAAATTTAGTTCCATACTTGAAAAGGAAGTTGTCTTGGGTTTGTAACTCCATGGAATTCCACATTCATTGGACCAGTGCTTGAAGCAGCCCCTTCAGGACAGTTCATACCAAAGCATGATGGTTTTTTGCTTCTTCCTCTAGTTTGCTGACTCAGAACAGAGGTATTAGATGAGATATGGCTACTTTTCTCCTTTATCCTATACAGTCTCTTGACACACTGTAGTCTAATTTTAAAATAATTCTTTGCCACACTGAGAGTGCTACTGGATTTGTCTATTAGGATTTTGTGCTAAACATTTAGCATATAAAACGTGAAAAAAAATTTTCCATGTTTTAAAGACAGCCACACAATATTTGTGGCAAGGTTGTACAATCACTGAAAGCAAAAACAAAAGCCTGACACAACACAGGGGATGGAAGCTGAAAGGTAAATTGTGCTTGCTGTGTTTTTCTGAATTGAATCCTGCCTGTATGATCAGCAGCATTCAGACTCCCAGCAGGGAAGTCTCCAAAAGAGAGGGAAAACTAGGCAGGTGGCTTTAAAGGAAGCACAGAGAAATGAACTGAAAAAAAAAAAAAAAATCTGGTTGAGAAGTGAAATTGGTTAAATTGCCTGCAGCACTTTTGGGGAGGAAAGGGGTCTACACTGAGTTCCCTGCTTTGAAGGGTGGAGAGAAAACATTGCAGAGCATGAAAAGGAAAAACCTACACGGAGGACTTGTTCATTACGGACAATTTCTCTATAGATAATCTGTTTTGGAAATGGACAGAATGAGGGAGACACCAAAGAAACCAATGAGAGAGAGTGAAGGGATCTGTTTGAGGGAATCAGTCAGCAAAAGATTCAGCAGTGAATACAAGAACAAGCTGCAGGGGACAGAAGATGTCACGGGGACAGAAGCATCCCCTGGTCCTGAAAGCAAGGACTGAGAAATAGTCCCCTGCCTTCTCTGGGATGACAGAGCTGTAAGATGTTTCCATCAGACAGTTTACCCAAAAGACAGGATTCACTTCTGCTTCATCATTACTGGTTGGCAGGAGCTTCAAAATGTTGGAATTATGATAAATTTTTAAAAGTCGGATCATAATTTGGAGGTAGGAGGAGTACAGAAACCTGAGAGAGCTACAGAAGAAAAACAAACAGCTATCCTTTACAATTACTCAGAAAAAAAAAAAAAAAAAAAAAAGGGATTGCATTCACAGCTGTTTGTGAATTAAATTCAGCATACACTCAGAGACTTATTGTTAGTCCAGGCTTCAATGCATATCCCCATCTGTGAGCATTTTTTTCTATCAGATGGAACCAAAGAGGCCAAATTTCTTAACCGGCTCAGAAGACCCCAGTCCAACCACTTTTTGAACAGGTGAACTATTCCTTCCTCAGTAGTGTTCTATGGCCTTCCCTTCCACAGAACCATGGAATGTCTCCCTCCAACACCAGGACAATTTTTCAAACAGTAGAATTTTAAAACTCTGTCTTCTGAGCACCATAAAAACGTCAATCTTGTTGCAAGGCATAAACTGGCCACTTTGTCTCTAGGCAATCCAGCAGCACAGAAAGGGTATAAACACAGTATTTGACACAAATAATAGCTGAGAACAGGCCACCGGAACTCCCCAGATTTTCTTTTTCTTCTTGAAAATTTCATTACAGATCACGTACTAAAGATAATGATCAAACCTGTACTGGAAATCATACACTAATTTAATCTATGACACTCACCAAGGGTGGACCTCTTCAGAATGGAGACACAACTGTAGAGACAAAAAAAGCTTTAGGTTAGACCTGCAAATCAGGTGTCACCAGTTTAATTTTAAAAAAGACCCTCCCTTGTGTAGTTCACAGACACACCTCTTCTTATTAGCCTGACTTCTGCACTTGTTCTGAACACTAGAGAACTAAAATTACACTGTGTTTTTGGGCAACTCTTAAAATGGAGGAAAAATGCTATATTTCCAGGATTGGACACTACTCAATTAATGCCATCAAACACTAAAGTTGGCCTTTAAAGAATTACTTTTTTTTTTTTCGGCGTTACCACAATACTGAGAGCTACTTTTAACCTGCTATCAATTCTCTCTGTTTTGATGAAGAAAAGCAAGAACAAAACCCGAAGAATGAATCACAACTAGATTTGAATGCAAAGTTGTCACCTTTCACAGAAAACATGCTTACTTTTACAATCAGTTTCTTTGAGACGAGATAATAGGTTTCTAATGACCTAATTAATTTTACACTAAATGTATTTTGTAAATGTACAAAGTTAGACAGCAAATTGCTGTCTGTGCTTTGGTAAGAAATGACTGTCTCCAAACAAATCTCTAAACCCAATGTACAGTAATTCATGCAGACAGTTTATTCTAATTACAGCTGAATATAATGGTTCAGCTGAGATGCCAAATTTCTGTGCAAATAGCACTTTGCTAGACAGTAAATAAAAGAAAATGAAAACAAATTATAAATCCAAGTTATTTTAGCTGAAACCTTGTTTTTTCTAAGAACATAAAGCTACAGAAAGTTATAATGTTACCAGTAGCAGTATCCGGTGCTGATTCAGAAAATTAAAAGTATTTTTTTCAAGTAAAACGAACGGATATATGTTTATATTTTTCATTGAATATTAAATAACTTTTTCAAATTTTTTTTTCTTTTTAAGTCTTGGTAGACTTCTAGACAACAATAATATTTTGGAAAACACTTAAGTATAAGGTGTATATATATATACAACAAAAATGTCATGCACGCTAACAGAGGCAAAAAGGAGAGTTTACATGTTAAAAGCTTTTGTGTGAATAAACATTTCCTACAGGAACAGGTTTATATATAAGAAAAAGCAAAGAGCTGAACTGATTTTTCTTTGTGTACTTTTAGGGAAGCTCAACATTCAACATCTGTATTTGAGATGTTTAAAGTTTTATAGGACTCAAAATACAAAGACTTTGAAATCAACATTTAAATTTAGACACAATCCAAAGTGTCTATAAGCATTTGGTTTTATGTAACTTTACACACTTCCTACTCTGAACCTGGAAAAAACTAAGGTATAACTGCACATATAACAGCCATAAACTCCAAATTCAGCCTCCTAACTGAACCTGAAAGCTCAGGAATGCAATTTGTCGGGATTGCCCAGTTGATAGTACAGATAAGAGACAGGTTTAAGAAGTTTGACAACCATAAACCAACAGTTTTGTCCAAACTGTGTGCAATAGCAAAATCACAGTTTTCTGGATTCAATCCATAGGGCTGAGAAACGCAAGCAGCAGAATGGTTCTTGTCCTGCTTGGATCCAGAGAAATACCTCCTGGAAGCACAGCTACGTGGGACAGGAGTGATCCTTCAACAAAGGAACCTGGATATCTAAAGGGGAAAACTCTTAAATGATGCCAATAGGCAAATCCAATAAGATAATGATAAATATAAAAATATAATCAATTGAAACCAAAACCATGCAGAAAATGCAGGTGTAAGAATTAATATTCAAATAGGTTGTTTCTACAGAAAGAAGTATAGGAACAGCACCACCACATGTATTTTAAGCACTTTTTAAAAAGACTCCAAATTTACCTAACAGCACAAAAGTACAAAATTTTTACATTCTCCTTTTTCATACTGGCATACTACAAAGAGATTATTCATTATAAAAAGGCAGACAAATTCTGTAGGATAATATGAATGAGGCATAGAGTTAATCCACTAAGATTCCATTAAGAAGTGAGCCGATGTTCAGCCAACTAATTACCCATTCATTAAAACAGAACCATAAATGACATTTCCAACATATTACAAAGCCCCTCTGTAGTAATATTTTCCCATCTACATCTATTCTGGCATTTATATTCTATGTCTCTTTCATAATTATTTCAAATAATTCCTCTGATATATTGAGGGGAAAATAGCTTAAAAAGAGATTACTTACCACCTACCAGTTGCTGACAAAGAAAGGATTGGGACAAAGTAATTATATTGGTGTATAATATAGAATTGGTGTCCTTGTACTCCCTAATAATCACTGCCAGTGCTTTAATTTTTCCATGGTGAAAATTTTAAGGCGCTTAAAATTATTTGCCCACACCTATAACTCGGGATTCACCCTCCCAAAAAGTGAGCACTCACAAAACTAACTCATTTGATTCACAGAAAGAAATACAGTAACAAAAAGCTGGCATTAAAAAACAAACAAACAAACAAAAAAAACAAACAAAAAAACCCTCAATCCAAAGCTGGATTTTTCATGTCCCACTTAGTTCTGCTGTTGCAAGAGCTGCTGCTGTATACAATAGAAATGGAAAGTGTGAAAAGGGTTGCACAGACAACTCAGACTAAGAAGAAATATGGTTTCAACCAAAAGACAGGTTGATACTCAGTTCAAATTGTTATTTGTTGCATGTTCACTCAGGGATCCCCTGCACCTCTTTGACTGATAATTAACAAAGTCACAGAAGCAGAAGTTTGCAGGAAATAGTACAACCTCTGGGCTATTTAGACCAATAAAAATCTGCAATTTGCTACAAGTGGCTTCTTCCAGCACCTTTCATATCAGGATTTTTATATAAAGATTATTTCTTTCCTATAATACCACCACATTATTAATTTCCTCTTATAAAAAATAAAATAAAATTTCTCTTTCACACACTGTTTCATGCTTTGGCTTCCAAACTACACTCTTTCATCTTTGCTTTTTTTTTCTTATAGTTCCTGTCCTACTCCTCTCCCATTATACATTATTCTGGCCTAACTTCTTCTAATGACATTAGTATTGAAAATCCATCAAACCTTTTGCTGAACCCAGATTTAATTCCTATCGAGAAAACCTCATCAAAAAAACCCAACCTCAAGAAAAACCTAGTCAAAGCCAGCTCTGCATTACGTCACATATCTGATGAGATAACAACATCTGAAAGATAAAATAGATAAAATATCCTCAATGCAGATTCGAAGCTCTGCAGATGTTTCAGTGCCATAAAAAGAAAAAAGGTGGGATGTCACGGTTTTGTCATGGGCTGTTTAGGGATAAAAGAAGCTACATTTCCTACTGGAGCTACATCTCATACTGCATCTACAATAGGACTGACCTACATAATCAAGAGAAGAGCTATCCAGTCGTCAAAACTCGTCTCTCCTAAAGATTCCTTTCCTTTTAATTTATGCCATCACTGCATTCACATAAGTCAGAAAACAGAGTGGTCAAGCAAATCTAACGGCTGACACATCCCTAGACAGAAGAGTAATCTTCCTGACACCTCTTCACCTGTGTTGGTCAATACTCCAATGATTTCCAGGTGCTTTAGCAGAGCTGAGGGTGGTAACAAACCGTGATCATGCTGCCATATGGCAGATACTGTCTGCAACCTTGAATAAGGTCAGCTCCCTATTTGAAGCACAAACAATGTGTGATCGGAAGATATAAGCTGGAATACAAGAAGCTCTTGCAAGCATATGGAAAAGAAGGGGGGGAAAAAAAGAGAGCTAACAAGGTCTTTAGATGCAAAGGCCGCTCAAGGTTTCACTTACCGAAAGAGCAGTCAGATAAGAAGGTGGGAGTTATGCAGAATGTAGAGTCTGTAGTGCAGCCACTGGGAGAGAAACACAGACCTGGACTAGATGGCACCACACAGCCACTGCACTCTTACCAATACTTAACAGCCAAATATTAAATCTTCCAGAACAAACACAAATCTCCAGAGTCTATAAATGGAATGAGTTCACTTACTGTCCATGCTCAAAGTTTATTTTTAAGGAAACATATACAAGACATGTGAGTTTTAAGAAATCCACACTTGGAATAGAAGCATGGACACAGATAGATATGGAAAACACAAAGAACATTTTCCTGAATTAAAGGAATCAGACTTGTCAAAAAGCAAATCTCAGAATTCGTAGTTTCCATCAAAAAAAGGAGAGACACAAAGACTTTAATATACAACAGATTTGTTTGTCTGGTTTCTATAGTACATTAAACTATATGTTGGATTAGTTGTGGCCAAGGGCAATATATTGGTGGCAAGAGAGAGCTTGCAATGCTCTTTGATTCCCTAACTCTCTGTAAAATAAGAAAAGCAAGGGACCTGCCAAAACCTATTCCATTTCCCTCATCCAGCCAACGGGTGGAGATCCAGCCCTGAACGGAGGATTCTGGATTAACCTGCAGAAATATGAGACAGATGATACAGCTCAGCACAATCCCTAAAAATTCTTCTTCCCATTCAAAATCATCCAAGAGATTCATGACTACAGACAGTTACAGATAATTTGACAGCCAGAAAAAGAAAAATACAGTCAAGTCTCTCAAACATCTTGATGAAGAAATCACAGAGATTTCAGCAATGTCTCACAAATCTTTGTAATATGATTAGCTGCAAAACAGATTCTTTTTTTCCCAAATGTACACTGGCTTTAACATATTTATAAGTCACCATGTACACAAATAATTTATTGCAGTCTGTTCAAGGATCTTTTCCTGTGAAAATGGGGTGATTGAATGTTTATAATATGGGTCATGAATGTCCACTGCTGTACTTTCATTTCTTTGGTGGGAAGTTCTCACAGAGTAAGGATTGCAGAGTGTGACAAAGTCATTGATATGAAAAATAGTCACAATGTCCTCTAAAAGCACATGGCATTTACTTTACATTCTTTTACAGTCATTTAAAGGAAAAATACTATTTTTTCACGTTGTGCACAATTTTATTTTTTTTTCTGAAATCCTCACTTTGACACGGTCTCACTAAGAATTTGAGAATGGTTCACTGTGGAATAAATTGGTACTAAACAAAATGTGTTTGCTATCTCTGCATGAAAGTTTATTGTTAAAAACAGAATGTGAGCAAGTGGGAACAAATTTGAGAGCAGATGCACTGGCTACTGCTATTAAATAGAGAGGCTTTTAAGAGTCTTCAAAGCAACAGTCCGCAGGCAGTGGGAATGCAGCACTAAGATAAAATACCTATCAGTGGCACTAGATTTTGCAGTAAAAATAATTGATGAGGAGTTGGGTAGAGTGGATTATAAATTGCAGGGTGCATGCAGTAATTTCTGCTCTGGTCAATGTAGATATTAGATATATTAGTATAAAGACTGTCACTGATACAATAAAGGGCAGAATAACCCACTAACAAGGAGGATTATATTTTATTGATTGATAAGAGATAAAACACCTATATTATCCAAAATTAGTTTTTACTGCCTTAAGATAAAAAAAAAAAAAAAAAAACCAACAAAAAAACCCCCACTTTTTCTGCAAACCCTGCATGAAACATTAATCAAGCAATAATTAAATGGGATAAAGAAATTTGTCTTTGTATCTAACTTGCAATCATTTTCTTGGTGTATAAAATAAGCCAAGCTTGACTGAATAGAACTGTAGTGCTCTGATACTGGATTTTTAAATTTTAATGTTCTGCTTTATTCCTAATCCCTTGTTAGAAACACCGTTTTTAACTGACTTCTGGTAATCTGTGGGATGATACTGTTGCTTATGAACAACACAGCAAGGTTGCAAAGTAGGGCCAATATATCAAGATGAGGCTTTAGATTCTTCTTTTATATTACTTGAACTATTCCACTTTCACTGGAAAGGCTTTTTTTATTACGTTTCTGTGACAGAGTACCAAGGTCAGAGAGACCAAGACCACAACAGCTCATCTACTCAGTGAGTGGTTACACATGTGCTTAAGGACTTTCTAAAGGAAATAACTCCTTAACCAGATGCTTAAACGATTCCTGGCTGACTGAGGGGTGCACAGCCAAGCAGCCAAGATGAAATTATGAACTCAGGATCTACAGCTCCTGTGCTGGACTTTGCCAATGATTATTTTGTTAACTGTTGAGAAGTCACTGCAGGTGTAATGTGCTGTTGGACTAATTGCGGTTAACGAGAAGTTCATGTTTGACATCACCACAAAGAGGGATCTTTAACATATAATAGATAAAATAATAAATATCACAGAAGAATCCTTTAGGAGACTCTGTCTTAAATAACCCAGTACCTTTGCTTGGAGTACACCTCTGACACTCAGCTAACTACTCCTTTTAACGTTGCCAACCTAATATACCTATAAACTGATTTTTGCCGTTTATATTATCAGAACACAAGCAAAATATTCATGGTTCCAACTGCAAAATTTTTGGAAACCCCTCAAGACAGAGAAGCTAAAGCCTGTTACAAGCAGGTTGACTGGGACTGGAGCGCTCAGCCTAGTAAAGAAGTCATGGTCTTCTTTACATCTCTTCCAGGCATCTGATCTTAGAACTAATTGTATGAACCACTGTTTTCAATCCTGTGCAGAATCAGGATCTTAGTATGACAAATACTTTTAAAACAATTTTCAAACATACAAAAAAAAAAAAATGTGCCATAAATCAACCTCTTCAATAATTAGTTGAGAAGTTATGTTGTTTTCAGATAAAATTGGAAACAGCATAAATTATATCCTGTCAAAGAGATTAACTAAAGTTTATTTACAAATAATGACTTTTACATAATACAGTGAAGCATTTAACAGGAAAAGGTAGTTTGTTGTTTTGTTCTGTTGTTGTTTTTTCCTGCATGCTGCAAACACTTTCTTTTAACACAGATTACAGTAGAAATAATAAAAAAAATAAAGCATAACTGCCTCACTTTCAACATTATTGAATCTATCAGGCCTCCACCTACTTCAGTGACGATATTACTCTTCTTGCCTTTTGAAAAATCTTGCAGGTTATTTTTCCCTTCTTACATAATATGCTTGAGATATCTGGAATTTTTAAATTAATGAAAATCAGATAGACTTTTATGTATGTACTCTGGTTTTATTTATGACTCTATAGGATTTTTAATTCCCAGTGGGGAAAAGAAAAGAGATAGTATTTGGAAGGTCTCAGTTGTTAAGAAGAACAATATATTATATCAATGTGGGAAGAGAAGATAAATTCATTAATATACAGGTAATTAATTTGGGGGACCTGCACCAATTTTTCTGCTTGACCAGAAAGAAGACTGAATCTAAAAAGTTATACATAAATTACTCTAATTTAAAAAGTATGTAAAAAAAATACATTTCTCAGACTTCACCTTCTGGTTTGCTACCCCAAAGTGAGCATAGTAAACAAGCATGTCTCATTCTCAAATAGTCAAAAACATGAAATACTTCAGGTTTCTTCAAACTTTACAGCATTCCAGAATAAAATCAATTAAGGCCTGTAGTAGACAAAATTGTGCACTCAATTAGCACTACTCCAAAATAAGACATTAATGAAACCCCATTAAGTGTCCATCAGGTTTTTAGTTAGCATGCTTACAAGTTTGAAAATATCAAATCAGTCTAAAAATACCAAACCAATTCCATTCCTTTGGTCTCAGTGTCTTTTACAGAACAAGCTGAGATTAATTGCTCTCTCTCTCTCTTCCCTTTATATGAACTTCTGCAGCTCTGTACAAAATTCCCAATTAGAAAACACGGTCTGTTTTCTACACTTCAATGTGCATCTGCACTAATTTCAACCAAAGCCTTTAAAGAAAAGAATTAACTTACTTGAGATGACAAAGACCAAGAAGTTCACCAGAGATTGTTTTCTTAACATTACCTGGAAATGGAAAAGGAATGTCAACAGAAAATTATGACCTGTGCCTTCACTAACTTGTTCAACTACGCCCAAAAACACCTGGGACGAGGGCAAGGGTGGATTATCCCTTCAAACACCAAGGAAATCCACATCTCAGGATTGGATTTAATCATCTGAAAAAGACATGAAAATGGATGGGCTTGCCTCTGATTCATCTCAAACCTGAAAAAATAACCAACCATTATTTGAAATCATCTAAGAAACCACGCGGTACACAATGCAGTATTTCTGCAGCTCATAAACTGGGATACAACACTCAAAACTACTTTTGCAAATCAAAAAGCTGGAGATAAATAAACTCTTCAGGGTCTTCATTTGTCACAGACACCTTCCAAGCTTTAGGGAATAACTGTAGCCTCACACAACTTGGATAATTGTGAGACCTACTGAGAATTCTCTCTGAAATGAAATGACTTTAAACCCACAATGCGATGTTTTCTTTTGGTTCATCAAAGCTGGAGAAAGAAAGGAGCTCACCATTTCCAGCCTACACAGCCAGCTAATTGTTGTCTCCTTTGTAAAGCAGAATGCTCCACATTTTTTTGTGATCACAGAGGGAGATGTAAGGACTTTTCCATGTATTTTTCTTGATGTTCATAAGGCTGCCAAAGTGCCTGATAAAGTGTTAATAAATCAGTCAAGTGAAATATCAAATACAGTTGTTGCAATGCCTCACTGAAAATGGCCCTGAAAGGATGTGAACTCTCACATCAGAGCCAGATGAGCGTTGTACATCTCTGTTAACCCACCCAATCTGTGCTGACACAGGGACACAGGGTGACACCTGCACCAAAGAAGTTTCTGCCCATTTAACAGAAAAGCTCTGGCCATATGAAATCCCAAGTATTGTCTGGAAGATTGAAGGCATATTACAGTATTGATGATAAATGTTTATATAATCATATTCATGGGCAAAGACTGCAAATAAAATTTGAAGTGCTTTGCCTGATGTCTAATACTTGCTGAGGTACAATAGTAGAGCCACAGAAGCTGGGGCTGATAGGACTGAGATAAGAGCCAAGAGGACGCAGACCCAGAATTCCAAAGGAAAATACTGTGGGATTAAATGTGGATGCTGCCTGTAATATAACTTCTTTTATGTATGTTGACAGCTACAGTGTTGTCAGATGTTTCATTAAATGAGATTAATTAAAACAATTATTTGTAACATTGAGAAATATATAAATCTGCAACATCCAGACATTTAAATCTCAGTACTAGAAAGATGGTAAGTAGGAAGATTTTGTGCTGTATGAGACCTCATTTATTTCAGAGAGAGTTTGTACAGGTGACTATTCCAGTTTCCAAAAAGAAAAAGCAGAGGTGAAATCCTACTTCTACAGATGGTCATCACAATGTGTCCTGCCTAATCTGCACTTCAAAGGAGAAGTAGGTGTCCTTTATTTTGAAACTCTCCCTCTCACTGTACTAAATTTAAATAATACATAAAACTTTTAGCTCTAAGGAGCAGCAAGAATTAAGCAGCAGGGCCTGTGTTAAGTGGCAGAGGGATCCAGGCTCAAGGACTGTGGGACTCTGCTGGCTCAGAAGTTATTGAGACCTACATGGATCCCTGTGAGGTTACAAGCTTGGCTCATTTCAGCAGCCAAACTGGCAGCCTGACAAGATCCTGCATTTCTCAGGTCTGCAGTCCTCCAACAGCCAGCGGAGAAATTCTTGCCCAGGGAATTTCTGCAGTTTGGGTTCCAACCAATCGCTCTCACTGTGAAACATCAAAATCCTTTGGAACACAGAAACTGTTTTCCTACATACTGTTACAGCTCTAAATCTTTCCTTGCATTTCACTTTGTTCCCATCTCTGAGATCAGGAAAATACTGTATTTTGGAAAGGTTCTTTACAAAATAGTGTTATGGCTACAGAGTGGAGCTGAACAAAGCTGCACCTGCTAAAGAGACACACCTGCACTACAGAGGGATTTGGCTTGGGGATGCAGTCAAACCAGGACAACTCTATCATTTCACCCTCTGGTCAGCTGAAGGCAAGCTGCCCAAACCAGAGAAGTCCTTTCAAAAAGAGCAGGAAAAGGAGCAGATGGCCTTGAATGAGGATATCGTACTTCAAGAAAATGAAAGTTATTAAAAACGAAACCCATAAAGTTAAATCTGAGGAAATAAAATAGTTTAACTTTGCACAGATGTAATTTAAAAGCCACATAAAAGACCTGAAAAAAAAACTTGGAGCGGATAGAAAAATAGGCTCTAACCTAGTGACCAGAAACACTGCCTATCTACTTTCAGAACACTCAGTTCATAGCACATAAAATATTGAGCTAGAAGAGAACTATTGATGTAGATGTAATGGATTTCTAAGCAAACTTGCTTTTTGTGTACATCTTAATAGTAATTTAAAGCCTCATATGTTTGGAATTGCTGAGCCTAATTTTTAGCCCTGAGCAAATTTTTATAGCTAAATAGCAAACTCTAATGATAAGGGTTTCTGATGGTCAGACTTAACTACTCTTCTGCTGCCAGGTATTGCAAATGGCACAGCCTGCCTTTGGTTCCACAAAAAGGGCCATTCACCTTCTTCACACAAACTCTACTACTTGAACTTAGGCATTATTTGGAGACGTTTAAACCTCATCTGTTTTAACGGAGAGCATGTGTTCATTTTCTTTCAAACTACCTCTGAAAAGATCATGAGCCAGTAATTAGAACTATTAGTTGACATTTCAGTTCTCAACAGCTCTATCTAGTCTAAAAGTGTTCTCTTTAGAAATGGTAAACATATTCAAAACAAATAATTGGGAGTTATTAAGAAAATCAAAACCCTGAGAGCTTTTCTATTCATGTACATTAACTAACTTCTCTTGACCTCTAAATTTAAAACAACAGTTGTTTTTTTTTTCGCAGTTGGCATAAAATTAAGAACAAAAGTGCCTATTCTTAATCAAACAAAGGCAGAAGTCCAAACACAATTTCCTGTGCCTAACAGACTCCACTATTCACATTTTCTGATGAACAACTTAGAAGAAAAGTAGTATTATTCCATTGTGTCACTCATTCAAGGAAAGCAGTCGTTCAGAAGTGTTTTTGTGAAAATGTTATTAAATTGTTGTTATTCCATATGCGACCTTGTTCTGTTAATTTTGGACAGGTCAAAAGGATTGGTAGTAGATCAGGAACAACCCAGTAGCAGGGTTCTGTTGTCTGTAGGACAAAAAACAACAACAAAAAAAAAGAAATAAAAAAGGCCAAAAAAAGGGGACACACGTTGCAGGATCCAAGGTTTCCATGGACAGTGAATCATGGCTTTCCCTTATCTCTAACTTAGCTACCATCTCAGATCAGGGGCAGAACGGGAAATAAATTTAAGATTCCCTAATTTTCAATTGTTTCACACACACACAGAGCATTCGAAGTGTTGCCAGCTGATTATGAAACTTTTCCCTAAACACCCATAAGTTGATGAAAAGCACCACAGCAGTCCAAAGAATCAGATGGCATAAATTGGAACAGAAGTCCTGGACTTGCATTTTTAATACCTTTTAAGCTAATCCAATACATTGAGCACACAGAAAATATTCCTGCCTGAAATTTTTCCAATAACTGCCATTGCACTGCTGTGGTTTCTAATCAGCAGAATATACCCAGTTTTAATAGCAGTATGACAGAGTACAGCATTACACACCCTTAACTCTTGAAAAGGAATGAAAAATAACAAACCTAATGTCCCTGTACATTGTAAAAGGACTGAAATTATTACATATTTTTATTTAAATGGTTAAGATGATGGAGAGCTTAAATCCAGTATTAATTAAAAAAAAGGGAATCATTTCAGTGAATTAGGTCTGACGATTGCAGAATTAATTGTATTTGCATAGTAATGTTTAAGTACTAGAAACTGCAAAAGGAAAAATTCTCAATATCAGTTATGTTAATCATGTTGCAGACTATTGGGAGAAAGGAAGAGATAGGTCTTTTTTCCCTTTATTTTCTTTAGTATTTGCTTTTCTGTGCACAGTGGAAAGATGAGAGCTCCAGTTGCTATAACAACTTAACTCTACTATAATCAACAATCATCTAAGTTTAATTGCCATCCAGTCCTTCTAATATACTCAACAGCAGTTGTATGAATTCCATAACTTTTGCTACTAAAACCTGTTCAACACCTCAAAACAAACCCAGGAATACTCACCCACCAGTCAGCCTGAAGCTGTCCTTCCATTCCTTACTGTAGTACTGAAATGTACCATTTCAAATGCTCTGTTCTGTTCATGAGAATGTTTGTCGTGGGACAGTTATCTTCTGACTAAATCCAAAACTAAATATAAAACAAAACTGAAACTCAGTGTGTGAAAGAAAATAAATTAAAATAGCAATTTTAAACTTAAAATGTATTAAATATCGCAATTTTTTTTCTGATAGTATAAGCATCCCTACCTTCTTCAAAAGAAACCTCGGTTAGGTTACCAACAAGAGTTAAGTTAGACATAAAATAAAAGTAATGAGAAGAGAGTATAGACATAAAATAAAAGTAACAAGAAGAGAGTGTAGAGCACTCAATGAACTTCAAAATCTAGTGTTGCAGACTAACTACAAAGATCATTAGAAAGTATATAATGAACTATAAAAATTTCTAATGTTTCCTTTCATTATTCAACAAAATCACATTTGAAAAATGGGAAATTTGTCAGCATTCTTCAAATATTCTCTAATTCAGGCCCTGTGGGCTCAGAATAAAATTAAACCTTATCATTTACCCACTAATTATGGTGTTGATCTGTAATAACGTGCCTTGTGACATTGGAAACAGACAATCAGAGCAGAAGAAAAAAGTGGAATCAGCATCAAATTGTGAGAGAGAAGCTAAAAGAGGTCTTTTACATAAGGTACAAAAGACAAAAAAGTGATGCAGTATTAACTGAGATTAATTGATTATTTCTGAACAAAAAGAATAGAGGCTCAGAATGGACTTAAACTTATGTACTTTTGCAGTCACTGGTTCCTGCCTCGTGCCCAACATATCCTTTATATTCCAGAAACTTGCAAATAGTGCAACAACAGCTCATAGGAACACTTGGAACAGCAGGTGCACGACTCACTTTCATTTATAGCACAAGGCAGAGGTCCAGGAAAACTATTTAAATGCAATAGTAGGAGCATGGTTGAAATTGCAGCTGAGCCCTCAAGCAGAAATGTGAAAATACTGGAACCATCTCGGTTAAACACTGGCCATCACTACCATGGTGGAATGATAATCTTTGTTACCAGTTAAACATTACGAAAAGAACAATTTCAAAAACACTATGAAAATAAGTCACATTCATTAAACCTAAAACAATCATAACTATTAAATCCACCGAGTCAAGTTGTTTCCTTTTTGAATATACCTCTTATAATGAATTAGTGTGTTAAAAGTTGTTGATACATCTTTTATTTACTGATTAATGAATACAGTACTTAAAAAAACACCAACCAAAAAGACTATAAGAAATAAAAAAATAACAGCTCAGTAAAACTATTAGGTTAGTAAAGGGAAAAATATTGCAATAAAAACTCCCCCCCTGCAGTCCTATCAGGCTGCAGAACAATCAAAAAGGTATTGGAATTTAAGTCTTTTTATCTATTTATTGTCTATTTCATTCAATTACAATGAATATTTATATTATATATATATATATATATATAAAACATGAGGACTTTGTCAGGAAGTCAGAGCACCCTAAAAACAAATTGTACTGAATTTTTTTACTTCAACTGAATAGTTCTTTTATCAGAAATCAATAATTCTATAACACAATCATGATATAAGAATAACTGATAGCCTTTGCTACAGCCCAGTTTGCAGAATTGCAACACTAAAGAAATAGAATAAGCTTTGACTCCTCTTCCAAAAGTAGCATTTCATAACATAGCAAAAAATGCCTCTCTTTTGATCTTAGTTTATTAGTTCCAGATCAGAGAACGGAATGAACTATTTATCTTTAAAAAGTAATATCTTTTTGATTATATGTCATAGCAGAAGTCTTATCTTTGTCTTGGAAGTTTGAGACTAATGACGCCAACATTAGGAGTCGTGTGAACCCTGACAGCGGTTCAGCCAATTACGTGATGAGTGATGGAGATGGAAAGTTCTTTACTCCTCTGCGACATTTCTAGAAACCATAATTCTGAAAATCTAAATGGAGTCATTGCTTTTCACCCCCGTGGGCAGAGCCATAATTCCTCCCATATACATCCTAACCGGGTTTTCTAATAGCTCCATTCGTTTCTCAATCTCTCTAATAAGATTGCCACAGAGGACGGCTTGTCTCTTGGCACATTTCTCTTCCAAAAGGGACAAAAATCAGCTGGGCTATTATTCAGCCTTTCAGCATCACATTTTGGTCATCAGAACTTGTCAGATTAAACAAACTAATACTGCAAATGAAAAAGAAAAATGGAAGGGACAGAAGAAGGCTCTGTGGTTTCCTGTGGCTTCCACAGCACGCTTTGTGAAGTCAAAAGTGTTTGAAAGTAGCTCCTCACTTCTGAAACACAGAGGGATATTTACTAAGCTGAGGCTGATATCTGCCATTCACTATGTGGTGTGAAAATTCTCGCAACAATTTACAACTTAAAATTAAAATTGTAACCAAATAATGAAGTGGCACCACACATAGTAAGACTGAAATGTAGAGAACACCATTTTGAATGAGAAAAAACAATTTTTGAGCAATTTTTTAATGCCAAACGTAAGCCAAGAAACCTCTCAGTTGAAAAAGAAAAGAAAAAGAAGCTTTTAATATCTTTTAATATTCTCAAAAGACTACAGGGAAAAGAAAACATTGTGGAAATTACTTTGCAATCAAGTTAAGGAAAAACTCTTCTTGATCACACCAATGATATATCATGACAATACATGAAACTGTAGCTCAGAGTAGCAGCAAGAAATTGTTTAAAAAAATTATTTAAAAAAATAGCAAGTGAGAAGCTTACCTTAATTTGTATAGTGTGAAATATCTATGTTGTGTCAAATGTGTATATGAGAGCTCTTATGTGATGAAGGAAATTACAGGTTTACTGTTAACACAGTTTAGGTTACACAGTAATCGGTGAATTGCAAAAAGACTCCCCAGGAAAAGGAGGAGTTGGTTTAGAAGTACAAAGGAAGCCTGACAATTTGTAAGGGACAAATTCCTTGGAATAGAAGAACATAGTTAAAACCTGGTCTGGCACTTCCCGAAGTTGCCCTGTCAGCAACTACAGCAACTTGTTAAACTTTGTGAGCCACATGGTAACAAGTGTTCTGATGAAAAGATGGGGGGTTGTGCTAAAATGGTTTCATTTATACTGAAAAACAGAGACTATCTTGTCCTACACCTCACAGAACTCTAAGTTCAACCTGAGTGCTGGTGTAGGATTCACATTTCACTGAATTATTCTACATTAACACACATGAACCACCCAAATACATTGGTTTAAAAAAGTGCAGCTCTTCACAGGACTAAAAAAAGCTATTAGAAATCTAAAGCTCTACAAGTGCATACAAGCTCTACCGGTAGGGAGGATCTGTATGTAATTTTTCTGCTGCTCAAGTCAATATATACATTTCCATCTCTGAATTAAGATATTCCTAGTCATTTTATTTTATATTAATTCCAAGAAATGTGAAAGTTATTAAAGCAAAAGTAAAATACTGTTTGCTGTAGTGGTTTCTTCTGTTAGTCCTCATTTTTCACCATGTCCAATATGCCTCTGTTTCAATCAACTCTTGAGGAAACAGAATACCATTATATGTATAATCTCCTACCTGCTCCTTTGCCTCATAGTTCAAAGACTGAGAAGAAAAGAAATCTTCATTGTTCATCTGTAAAAGAGCAAATGGAAACAGAAACTGAAGAGAGGACTTGGATTTTGATAGAATTGACTTTCTTTGAAAGAGAGAAAATATCAGAGAGTGCAAATATTGCAGTGAGTGAAAATAGGGTCAACATCACAAAGAATGTTTGTTGTCTGATAGAAAACGTGCCTTTGAAAACTTAGCAAACAATATCAAAAGCTTAGGTTTTGTCTACAGATACAACTGGTAAAATCCAAACCATCCAATTCTTTTAATACAATAAACTCCATTTAATTGGACTCAGATGCAGTAGACTGCAGTTCATTTGTGTGAATTTTCTGGCAAGTTTTAAAATGAGAACAAATCCCATTTATCCGCACTCAAAAGTATCCACAATCTGAACAATAGCATCTGTAACTGAGAGTATGGCTATAAAACAGCTGAATGCCAAATGCAGTTCTTCTGCACAGTCATGGATTATCAGGCAGTACTGGGAGAAGAGTCACATTCTGTTTACTAATGTATTTCACATAATGCCTTGATTTCAGTGGAATGTTTTGTCTTAATGTGGTTTTCTTATTTTGGCAAATACTGATTGCAAAAATTCCAGAACACCGACCAATTACCTCTTGAGGAAGAAATATGTATTCCCCAAAATGGCTAAAAAAAAAAATTTTCTGGAAACTCCGGAATAAATCTATGTGAATGTACCTTTGTCTTTCATGTGCTGTTCGCACAACTCTGTACGTGACACGTGCATTTTTGGACAGATGGACAAGAGGCAGGAGGGGGCCCAGCCAGGACAGCTGACCCAGGAGGGCCAAAGGGACAGTCCCTGCCACAGACTGTCATGCTCAGCAGTCACACCGGGGTGGTTGGGGGGCTTTCCAAAGTCACCGTGGCTCAGAGGTTGGCTGGACATCAGTCTGCTTGTGGGAGGTGGCAGTTACCTGTGTTTTCATTTTGCTTTTTAATTCCCTTTTTCCTTATTAAACTGCCTTTGCCCTGACACGTGAGTTTTCTTGCTTTCCTCTTCTATTCTCTTCTTCTGCCACCCAGCTGGGAACAGGGAGTGAGGGAGTGGTTGTGTCATCCTTGGCTGCTGGCCAGGGACAACCAAACCCCTTTGAGTTCAGAACTCCTGCCGAGTAGCACATGCCACTGTTTCTGTTCTTTGGTTGGAAACCCTTTAAAACTGGCCCATCCAGACCGACCGCCTTGGCCATCCTTGTCCTGATTTGAGATTCAATGCTCATGTTACAAAACTCAGCTTAGTAAAGCTGAGCCCAGGATGAAAGTCAGTATATGCAGAATCCTAAGAGCCAGATGAAATTTTTCTTTTATGTTCAAATGCATATTTTTAGGGCAAAATGCACTGATTAAATCTGGAGCTCTGAAATAACACCTTTTTGTTTGCTTCACTATATGCATTTCAGTGCTTTTGTGTAGCTACTTCACAACTTGACAGCTACCTTCATGATATTTTTAATTAAAAGACATTAAACACTTCAAAGAACAGCTAGCCACAGTGCCACTTGGCAGCTTCCTTTGTTCTGCTCAAGTAATGCCAGAAACTGAACACCACTGACAACACCTTCCTGGGATTCAAATGAGTGGTTTTCTGAAAGCTTCCACCATCTACAGCCTTTTCCTCAAATGATTAAATTTAAGCTTTTGGTAATTTTTGGCTCTTTTATTTTCTTATGTTGTCACCAAAAGGGACCCTGTTCAGAGGGAACTGTTGGGACAACAAACACAACTGCATCGGCACAGGCTTTGCACGTTGTAACAATCTTTTCAGTTTTAGTATTCAAAGGAAAAGGTTTGTTCATGCACACTGAAAAGACTTCTTCAATATAAACCAGATCCTGTCTCAAAATAAAAAAATAACATCTGATACATTTATCTTGAAACTATCTTAATTTTTGAAACTTTTTTCAGTGTACCACAGTCACCCTGAGTTTACATGGAGCAAATTCCACAAATCATATAGTCCCAAAGCCCCAAATGCCCAGATATTTGATCCTCTCTTCCCGTTCAACCAACAGGACAAAAAAGTCATTTATAGAATATTCACCATGACCATGGGAATAATGATAATACCCCAATACCCTTTGCCCAAAGGTGAAGCAGGCAGTTAGTATAAACCCAGGTGAACTACTTTCATTTGTTCCCTTGGAAATTTTTTGCCACATTTGGCAAGAAAGGCATAGTCTGTATTTCCCACACTGCACCACTCTTTTTATGTGATGTATATTTTCACCAATAATAGTTAACTGAAGTACACGACTCAATTACTGCCTTCCCATTCTAGCTGCAAAAATCTCATAATTCTTAAACTACATTGTTTTGCCCCATGCACACTAAAACCAGGTTAAGTGAGATTAGTACTGAAAACAGGTTAAAAATAGATGTATTCACCAGAGAGAGATGGATTTAAATGTTATATATTCTGAAGGAGGAGCAGGGGGAGAGGGGACTAAGAGGTCTCACAAGGGGGATTAGACTTTGCTACTTAATAAAATATTAAGTGACAATCAATCAAACTGGAATGTGTGGGAAGCACAGTTTTGCAGAACTGCTCTTTTAGGATTTGTTTTCTTTCAAATTTGCATTTCTTTCTGCATGCTTTGGAGATATATGTATGTTGGCTTTTTAATGATTAGGAATGGCTTTGATCTTGACTACTTGAAGGAACATAAAGATATAAATAGTGTGAGTGGATATGATTAATCCTAGTAATGACAAACACAACAAAAACCCAAGATAAGCTTTTCTGAATTTTTCAACCCTACCTTAGCAAGTTCAGTCTTAATCTCCTGCCATTCCTACAGGAATGATCTACAGGAAAGGTCAGAAACACACTGGTGTTCAAGGTCCCCAAACACCTTTAGTGCCAGTTTATCAAATGTAAGAGGCTGGGAAATCAGAAACATCAGCCTTCTGCTTGAGTAACTGCCACTTTGCTTTGAGATGGACAAGAGAGCAAGAAAACATCCTTCCTGCTGCAGCATCACTTCAAAATAATGAAATAATATGTAGTGACCAGGTATGATACTGAAAATAGCCCACTGATATAAGAAAATGTCACCAGTAGATAATAAGTGCCTAAAGGCCAGGGTTTGATAGCTGTTTATAGGGTATGAAGACAGAACTCTTATCAGCTTAAAAAATAGAACTCTCTACATCTTAAAAAAATGGCCCCAAGTTGTCACTAAGATGATGTAATTTTCTGCATCTGTGTGGAGGGCAGTGAAGTGAGATGAGAGGAAGAGCTCTTACAATTAAAAGAGGACATTTTTAAAAGCGAAATGCAAAAAAACCCAAGAAAAATCTACAAGACATCACCTCCGTTGTGTCTTCAGACCTCATCTCCTCCATGAAAGCAGTTCCAGAACACACCTGTCCTACAAAGTGATGACTTTCAGAGTCTGTAGTATCTTGGGACAGCATTGCTGAAACCTGAGCTTTCATTGCCTCATGGGCACAAAATACATCATATAGGTGTGTATATATATATATATATAAGTATACATATATATAATCTGAACTAGAACCTTAACCTACTTCTCAACAGCAGCTTTAATACAGGAAGTTGATTACGTCCAGTGAAACTACAGAAAATTAAATGGAATATCAGAATTAAAAGGAAAAACAATGGACCAATTGCCCCAGCAAATAAAGTAAAATTTTAGAGGATTCTGCTGCATTTTTCAGTATTCAATTGACTGGAAGACAAATTCTGCTTCCTTCCATTACCAGTCACCCAATTCTTTTTCATAGATTCTTTGTTTTCAGGGGCTATTCAACTAAAAGAAGATTAACTTACAGACTAAGAAGTACAGTACAGCAATAGAGAATTAACTGATAAGGGAAAATTTTCAAAACTCTTACTTGAATAAAAATGGTAAAGTCATGAAAGAAAGGCCACATAATGCCATGGTGAACATTTTTTTCCAAAACTAGTTTAGTAGTTTCACAGTAAAACACAAAGCAATTAATTACTTTAGTTTCCCTTCTTTCCACTTGTTTCTTTCTCTGTATTCCCCCACCGACAGCTTGAATTCTTTATGGATGCACGAAACCTACAGCCCCCCTCCTCATAAGCTGATGAGTGTCTAGACTGAAACAATCTAATTTCTTCTTCAAAAAAAAAGTTTGTTATTTGGACCAGCCCTATTCAAGCTATTTGTGAGAAAGGTACCATCACTAATTGCATTTTGAAAGGAATATTACCCAAAATAGCTATACTAAGACTTGTTACCCAGTGAAGCCTGGATTTCAGTGATAATCTTTCACCACTAAAGATGTTTGTACTCAATGGAGGAGCAAAACAACTTCATTAAGTTATCTGTGTAATTCTTAGGTATTTGCAACAAATTATAAAGCTCTGATCTTTTGAAAAGCACAACAGAGAGACAAATAAGATGCTAATATTATATGATTGTTATTTTCAAACCATTTGAAAAAACTTACACCCACCCACAGTGCAGACATATTAGAAAATTATTTATATATAAAATTACATAGTTCAGCATCCCATTGGGATTGAGAAGATGCTAAAGTATTGGTACCTATGTTTCACTCCTGGATTACTCTAAAGCAAGGCTAAGTACTACTTTTAAGTTTTGCTGTAACAGTTGCTTTTATTTGGGAAAATGGGAGGAAGATTTGTATTTAGTATAATGTATCATTAACTTTCTCTTTGTTATATAAGTTTAATAACTTTTACAAGTATCTCCCTGACTATATTTGGAACAGTAGAAACATTTCTTAATAATACTTAGGAAAACAAAAACCAAATCAACCTCTAAGGTCTTAATCAAACAAGTATTATAAAGTAAAAAAACTGAAGAGCCAGCAAAACAAAGAAACAAACAAACAATTCTAACAGTATTATTGGAGCAGCTTTTTACTTGGATCAGCACCTGGAAATCCTCTGGAAGCTCCAGCCAGCAGGTAATACGGGCAGTAACTGGCCCAGCAGTCTCTGACACTGTAAGAAACCTCTCTGTCCTTCACTCTGGTCACATCATCAGGATTTCTAACTCTCACCTCAGCTCTCAAGATGATCATTCTTCCTGGCTTCTGGATAATACTCATTCTCTATCTGTAACTGTCTCTCTTAAGCCCAAAGGAAGTTTTGCAACATCATCAAGAGTAATTAAAAATGTTCTTTTAAACAGCAATACCTTCAGGGTCCAGGAGGAAGGAGAAGCTTTCCTGTAAGATGTGCTTGTAGGAACAATCATCACCAGCAGTGAGCTCTCCAAGCTTCAACCAGCACAGGCACTGACAGTGCCTAATAATAATAATAAAAAACCCTTCTAAATGAAACATAAACCATTTAAATGTTTGCTGACCCACAGATGAGCTGATTAATTCTGTAGACCTGTTTAAGTGAGTAAATCGGGGTGTAACCGAATGGTGTTTGAACATATTGTGACATCATACTGTGATAAAAACAGACAACTCAAAAAAACCCCAAACCCTGCATTTAAATAAGATGATGACGTACGTATGCAATTTCTCTGCTGGAAAATTGGAGTAAATCTGAAAAGATTACTGAAATAAATGTATTTATAATGCAAGCCTAAGAAAAGACCAAAAAGCTACCAGCACCCTCAAAAAACCCCAAACCAACAGATGATATAAACTCTTTTTTTTTTTTTTTTCCTGAAGAAATGTGCTCTAACCCTGTTCAGGATTAGTAGAAGAGTGATTTTAACTTGACAGCTGACAACACATGGTACTTATATGGGCTGCTCTCAGCCTGGCAGACAAACAGCCCTGTGTGTTCCTGCAGTTACAGGGCTGGTCTGAGGCTTATGAATTCCCCCACTCATATTATTTTAATATGTGCATTTTATAGCTTTCAAGACACAAAAATAAAGGCTTTGAAAATTAGAGATTAACTCAGTTGCTTGTGAAAGGAGGGGTCAGGGCATGAATTATACAAACAAGGCACATATTATGCACATGGTGGCTCTCTAACATTAAAAGAAAGCTTCACAACTCTATATATCCTTGTTTGTACTCGTTGGGCACAGGACTTCAACTATCTTTTGCAATTAAAATCTATCAAACTTCAAGCTCCCAATTAAAATTTTTCAAATGCATCATGCTCCAGGGTGTCTGAAATTAAAAACCACTTTATACGTTTGTCAAGTCCTCTTTTGTAATTTTTACAGTGTTGCTCTTTCTGCTGTGATAAGTGCTGCCAAACCCCTTTCCATTTATGTGCCATCACAGAAGAGAAAATAAACAAAACTCCTTCAGACATTCAGCTCAGTCCAAACTGCAGAGTTTTGTTTCAACAGTGGCTGCTCCTACCTTTCCCAGACATCCATTCTCAAGGGGGGAGGACAAAGGGGAGCGAGAAATTGTCTCCATGTTGCCATTCCTACAGCTCCAGAGAGAGAAACTGGGAGCAGCACAGCACCAAGTTGTGCAATTGCTCCTTCCAATATTGCCTCCAACAGACAACAGCTAATCACAGAACCTGGAAAGATACTTATAAGTTCACGTCACCTTTTGGTGAAAGGGAAGAAAGGAATGACTCTGTTTTTTGCTGAGTATGGTGGTACAGCCAGTTCCTAATTTTTCCTAAGCCCCCGGGAAAGAAAAAAAAAACAACCAACAACTAACTCTAAAACTCTGAGAAGTCAGTAAACCTTTACAGTTTTTTCACCAACAAACCCTTCTTCTGGACCTGAATGCCTCCTATAAAGTACAAGTAAATATATCTATAAATAAAAGAGGTTTCTTCATTATATTCTTCTTAAGTATTCCTAGAATAAACTGTTTCATGCCTATAGTGATGTTGTGGTGAGTGTTTTACCATGGAGATGGAAGCATGTTTTTGGCCTTCTCTCAGATTTGATTCACCAGGAGAAAGTACCTAAAACTAATGTTGTATCTTTAAGCAGATTATGGAAGATAAACACAGTCAAAGACACTGATCCCAATTCATAAGAATATATATTAAAAAAAGTGATGTGACCAATATTGTTTACCCACCAATGGACACTGAATGAAAAACTTGCAGTGGGAGATACTGAACTGCTGGATTGGAACTGCAGGAACCTCAATTCCCTTTTTCTCTCCAATGGCTTCTCTCACCTAGAAATAAAATAGAAAAGACTTCAAATCCAAAACGGCTGAGGGTGAGGGAGAGACAAAATGCTGCAGCTTAAATCTTCCTTTGCCACTTGGTAACACTGTAGGCAACAATTTTAATTAACTGTTTCTATTTCTGTTATCTTCAGTTCCTATTTTATCTTTAAAAGGAAAAGACAGAGACGATGGAGGACCCAAACTAGCATTTCCCCATAAATACAAAATATTATGTATTTAGGAGACAAATAGCAGTTAAAACAGAAGTATGAATGCAGTTTATAAGAAAATAGTACAGTACAAGTAGAAGTGGGCATAAAAGGAATATGCAGAGCCTTAATTATGAATTACACTTGAGTTGTATAATGCCAGGCGCAGACTAAAATTATTTATTCTTCCCTTTCCATCAATTGTACAAGAGACAACTTTTTTCGAGGTTACACTTTGCAGGCAATGTTTATGATGTGTCTAGTATTTTGTTTACTCAGTTTTGCAAAACATCCTGGTTTGATATTGCGCTCTTACCACAGGCCCTTGAAAATTAAAACATGTTCAGAGAGAATTCTTGACATTGATCTTTTCCCATTGTAAGTGTTCTCTCTTTTTTCTCAACCCTGCATGAACCATGAACATTAATACTTGTATTTCATAAATGTGTGTCTGTTGTTTTACCTTCTATACCTTGTAAAACAAAATCAGTGTTTTCTGATGAGACAAGGGTAAAGTTTCCAAGTAAACTCCAAATTTCTTCTCCTTGAGCAGCAAAGATGAAGACAACTGGAAGACAAATAGGAATCTACTCTAAATAAACACGAATACAACCAACCAGGGAGCTAGTTCTTATGCTTCCCTTGAAGATGCAAAAATATCTCTGAGCAAGTAATTACTTGAAGGGAATAATCTGAACCAGCACATCTCCACTTTCTAAGGGAAGCCAGAAAGAAAACTCAGCAACACATATTTGGGGACCTACACATGGAACAAACACTTCCCTCACCCTCTCTCTTTCTCTTCTTAAAAGGATCCAAACAATTTCTTTTTATTTTAGGTAGTTGAGCAGTGTTAGAACTAAAACAACAGCTTTTAAAAGCTCTAAACATACTGGGGGACTGAAAAGCACCATATCCTTAAAGAAGGAAGATACAATATAAATCCAAAGCTTACAAGGAAAGGAACATCATCAAGAGGATGCTATCTATTTTAACCTAGGTACATGTGGTTTCTCTTATTTCTAAGACAGAAACACTGAAATTAGGTTTTAGAAACCTTGATTTAATTCAAACTGTATCCACAGTTTTAGAATCTCACTTCTTCTGCTGCTGATTTGGGATTTCAGCGCTGCAGAGCAGCCAAGTTTAGATGAACAAGAGAACAAATGCTTTCAAGACTTCCTGTTCTGCTCGACTTGCTCACTTGGAAGAAATTCAAACCAATAAAAGAGAACAAAGGGGTACTTTTTTTTCCCAGGCTATAGTTTCTCTGTCTGACTGATTCCTGACCATCCTATTAAGAAGTCTTCCAAGCTTACCAGTAAATGTAATAAACACCACTACTTCAGGAATTTGTTCTACAAAATTCTTGCCGCAAAAGTTTATTTATAGGCTCTGGGTTGGTGAAATAGTTTCAGTTTTCATTTATTCCACATTCTTTGGTGGAGAATTGCTTAAAAACTGTTCTTGGCCTTCAACGATTGTTTGTTGCAGTTTCATCTGCTTGTATTTGTGGCTTCCTCGAAGGTCAAACTCACTCCTTAGCTGGCTTTTTTCAACCCTCCCTCTCAAAATTTCTGCTGAGGATATTAACTTTAGTTCAAAACCCAGAACCACAGCTATTTCAGCCAGGTTTTCAGAGTGGTCCATGTTTTAAGGAACAAAACACGCTGTTCTAGTCAGACACACTGATTTGATCACATACAAAAATATGAACGTAACATATTTCACAAAATCCTGCTCTAATAATTCTAGAAAGATTTCTCTGCCGGAGCACATTCCTCTGCTAGGCTCCTGACATTTAGGAACAGCAACAACAGCTATCCGTGGCTAACCTGCAAGTAGAGGCATTTTCCATATATTGCTTGATATGCACAGAGTTTTGTAGATATACTGTTAGGAATGAGGTGTTAATGGTCCTCCTCAATGGGAGTTGGAAGCAAACATGTTAACCAATCTCATTTAAATAAATTAATACTAAGCACTCAGATGAAATACCTCTGTTTAGTTAAATCACAAAAGAGGATGCCTGGTGCTACTGCCTGAGGCAGAGAGGTCAGGGAGCTAACAGGCATAATTCCTACTTTATTTCAAAGGTGCTGGAGGAGGTTGAACTGTCACAGAGAACTGAGGGCAGCTCTGCACCTCCTACATCAGCACAAACCCAAAGTCTTCCCCTCCCAGAAAAGCAGGAGGAGGAATGCTGCCTGCTTATTGTGTTCCTGACTCTTCAAGGAAAGAGAAAACACTAAATTTCTTTAGAGATAAATTAATTGCAGTAAGAAAATCCCTGAACATGCTGTCACAATTTCTCAGCCAAAGAACCCCCACCGTACTCAAGCAGACAGGAATATCCCTAAATGAGAACTGACTGGAGCCCTAAGGGCCTTCCAGGACCCAGTAACCACGTGGTTGTGACTTTCAGCAGGTTTTCCTATTGAAGGAAACAAATCTCCCTGCAGCAGCTCCTCCTCTTAAAAAGCTTTCAGGAGTTCCAGTTTCCAGGCTAAAAAAGTGACATTTGACAAGTGGCTCCTCAGTGAAGCAGAACTGGCAGGGTTAGTGGGTCACTGGTGAGCTTGTTCCCTAATTGCACAGGGGACAAAGTTTGTGCTTCTTGAATGACAAACTTGCCAGTGTGTTCAAGATGATCCTTTTCTTTAGGATTTAGTTCTACCCCAAAGAAAGTACCAGTAAAATACAGTACCTGATACACAGAAATCCTGAGACACCAAGTAAATTAAACTGACCTAGAACCTACATGCTTTTGAAAACCTGTGTAATTCTTTAACACTCTCAGTGAAACATGTGAAAGCTAAAATCCTCCCACATAAAATTGTTTCATTCACTTTTCTGATAGAAATAAATTCTTTCATCATAACAGAGTTTTACTAAATAAGCTCAAAGTAAAGGACCAATATGGTTTTTGCAGAGCTTTGAGGTTTGTGGTTTGTTTTTTTTCTTGTACAGAAAATATCATAAGCTGTCCTTACCATATTTTGTACTATTAATTTTCAATGGAATCCCACCACAGATACAGTCCTTCCCAGGGATGCAGTATATACTGCCATCCCCGAGGAATGACACAACTAGCACAGTGAATATTAAAGCATCAAATGGAAATTAATAGAAAGGGAGATATAACTAAGGTAATGATACCCTGTTGTAGTAGATTAAACCAGCAAATGAAATTAGTAGGTAAATAGCATTTACTTGTACTATTTTATCTGTTCCTGATTATCATGAGCCTGAAAAATAAGACATTTGTCATTGCATTAAAAGCCATCATTACATGTCTGCTTGCTTCTCTTAAACTGACAACAATATTAAACAAACAGCTTTTCTAAGTTTTAAAACAAATATAACATTTAAACCTCACGAGGACATAAAATGCATTCAATTCTTACTTTACATTCAAATGTCTCCCTGCATAATATTCATTAGATTGAATTAAAATGGCCATTCTGGATGCCAGGTCAGCTGTGTCTGCCTTTGAAGTTCGTCACGAAGAATAACAATTTCAGCTTTTGTCTGACTACCAGCCAGACTTTCCACAGCAGCTGTGCCAAGAAACAGACCTCACAGTGTGTCAGGGCTCCTGAGTGTGACCAGCGTGAATTCAAGAGCAGACTTAGAACAGATTAGTCTCGTAGAATAATTCAGAGATGCTATTTCATGGTTTGCCCACAGATCTGCCAGAACACTGCAGATTTATCGGGAACATTTTAAGGTGGCTCCATGTGTCCCCTACCTCCCGGATTGGGCTGGCAGGCTGGGAACCTGCACAGGTGAGAGCTAAACCTCCACAGGGAATCAAGGTGGGTCTGCTGAGAATAACATGGTGAGCTGAAATGAGATTCTTATTCCTCCCTCCAGCTCACACATGCAACACTGGCTGAGCCAGGAAGCTGGGGACAAGGATTTGTGATCCAAGCACTTGGCCTACTTCAGCTGATAACTCACTTTCCTGAAGCTCCTCTCTGCTCCTGAGGAATATTAGTATTCTTAACCCAGTGAAAAAGTGCCATGATTCACAGGAGGAAAACAAAAATAATCCATCTACAAAGCTGAAGCTGCTGCCATTAGAAAGCATCAAACATGACTAAGTTTACATAATTTACAGGGTGATTTACAGGCTGTTCCAAAAAGAGGGGATATCTGAAATCCTTCATGTTCTTCCTTTTTTACAACAAACAAATAGGAGAAAAGAAATTAAAAATAAGGCAAAAAGCATTCAATGCGAGGCAACCTTTTATTTTAAAACTATGACAAAAAAAACTTCCCAGCAGCCAGTCTATTTGGATCATGAGAGGAAGTGATGCCCTCAGCACTGAGTCAGCAGGTACTGACAAACCCAGAAAGGCTGCACTCCAAGAAAAAGTCCTCTCCTCCAGAAATGTCTTTTACCCAAGCAACACTTCTATAATCTGCCACCGGGGGAAAAACTCTCACCAGCTTCAGAATTTTCTGGCAAACTTGTTACCAAAAAAGAAAAAAAAAAAAAAAAAGCATTTGTATACCTAGTCTGTATTTGTTCTCTTGTATACTCTGGTGTTGAGAGAAGGGATATGCAGGAGTGATTCCCTTCATTGTGGATATGAGGTTTGCTTGTGGCTGATGAAGAGTTATTAAATGAAGTATTATGTGACACTGCACAGACTTACAGTAGCAGGAACAAGAACCACACTACAAAAGTTTTTTAAAAAAGAAGAAGACCTCATTCATTTTCTATCTTTAACAAGGTTATATTGCAGCTAAACTGTGGATAGGTCAGGAGAGTTCTTTGTCCTATCGAAAAAATAACAATATAGAGGAAATAGGGACTCTGTTAAGAAGGTGAGAATGGACCAGCTACTATGCAGTCCTCAGATAAACAAATGCACAATAAGAGAATGAGTCACCTGTCCCCTCCTATCCACACAATCACGCAAAAGCCATTTTGCATCCCTCTTTATCCATCTGTGATACTACAGAGCTATCTCAGATTTGAACTGTACAGTCCTTGGCTAAAATTTGTGATCTAGCAGTAGCAGATCATGTCCTTTCATTAATATATTACATATCAAAATGCCATTTCATTCTTAATTCACAGAAAGGAAGGATGTAACAGAGGAAATGCTCTTTGTGTACCTTGTGGTGACCTCACCTGCTCCCCACATTGTCACTAACCATAACAAGTGCATGAAAGTACATACTATGAAAATAACCCTCAGAATTGAAAAAAACACTCCCTTTCATAATAAACCACATTCATTTTTCCAAATTACATTCTTTGTTAATCTGGTCTTTCTGTTACATATAATTTTTCAAAGGTCCTTGAATGACGAACAAAGTCAAAACTTTTAAAGAGAGAAAAAAAAAAAAAAACAAAACAAAACACAGTGTATTTCTGTCCAGGATCAGAAAGGAAGGGACACAAAATAAAAACTTTTTTTGTGGTTTTCAGAAAAGTTTATTCTAAATGTACCAAGGCAACCTAAATGTCACAGCTGTCACAAACTGTTCAGGGTTTATAATACTCCTAAATTTCACAAGTAAACTGGATTACAAGAGCAGTAACCCCTTTTTTAACTTTGGACTTCTTGCAATAAGAGTATTATCTTCAATCTACTTTTGACTGGATTCCAAGTTTTCTGTTATATGAGCCTTACATAGCTGAGCCGTGTATTATCAGCATTCTTCTGACCCTTATCACCCTTTTATTCTCGAGAACATTCACCAGAAATTCACAAATAATTTTATGACATTTAGCAAGTCATCTCAGCACCTAAGTGAAAGCTTTTTTACGGGAGTATTTGAAAGAAAATGATAATGAAAGGGTTATCAGAAGAGAAAGAAAAGTGCTTTCAATATCCAAAAGTACACAAACAATTCAGTCCCAACATCCTAAAAGATTGAGATGTAAGACACCAGGTTTCATGTTAAAGGAAATTGGACAAAAATATTTGGATGGAATGGATGAAGAAATTCTAAGAAACAAGGCATTTTGGGGGAAACTGGGGGTGGAAGGAGGAAAACAGGATACTATTTATGCTAAGAAATAAACTGCTTTTTGTGAGGGACTTTCACAGTGGAGTTTGTGAAATTACACTGTTGCAAGTCTGAGGAGAGTAGTCACCTGCAGAACGTGTTTCTCCTGAATTCACATCCCCTTGAGGATGTTAGGTCTGGGTCTGCAACCTCTGCTGACACCCCCACACCCCTAAAACCCCCTCCTCTTTTCCCAGACCTCTGCCTCACCTGGTTGACAAGGGAAAAATATAGTTTATGCATAAACAGCAGATAATTCCTAGTTTGTGAGGGTGAGGGATGCAATACTGCAGCTGAGATAGATGGAGACTTGTCTAAAATACTGGGTTTCGTGGGTTGTGGAGGTGTAAGTGGATCACCTGAATCTCTGGTTTTGCATCCCTTCAAATAATGCTGCCCCATGCTCTCTGCTTCAACACAGGACCAAAAATCTACTTTAAATCGTTGAGATAAAGAGAATGATTCCTGCCTTCCCTCTCATGTTGATCTTTATTAGCTCGTTATTCATTTATTCCCCTTTCTCTCCTTCAGTCTAAAATAAAAACAATTCTGAGAGGAAAAGTGTTTGCTCAGAGCAAACCTTGTAGCAGAAACTTGGGATGTTTAAGGGTTGAAAAGAAACGAGGGCTTATAGGCAGTGAAAACAATGCTAATTCATTTAATATGTGCTCCAGATCTTCTGCACAGTGCATTAATATGAGCCTTTTAAAATTCAAGCAATAATTTTCTCTGTCTTTGTCTTTCTAGCGCGTGCGAATCATCACCCCCTCGGACTGAGAAAAGAAGGCAATATTATCCACACTTTATGGATGAAGTATAGAAGATTAGGTGTCATGCCTCAAATCAAACAAAAGTCTTCAGAGGAGCTCCTGAACCAAAGTCTGGTACTTTAACCACATGATAATTTTGCTCTGCCAGGCATTTAAATTTCACCCCGGTAGTTCAGGAGTTGCCATTAGCACAGAATTCCTTCCAGCACCTGTCACCAATGAAAGTGAAGGAGATTAGAGTTCATGAAGGGGATCCCATCTGTCTCCTCATTATCATGTTTTTCCCTTACTGAAGATGGGACGTGTCTACAGAGCGCTGCTGAAGGAACTGAGAGGGCAAGAGGAAGGGAAAGAGCAAACAACACATTGCAGAGGCCACAGCAATTTTCAGCACATGATAGAGGAAATCTTTGTAGTTTTACTTGGCTGTGCCTGACATTGAGACCAGTCTGGACCTTGGAGATAACGAGTGTGAAAGACTTGAAGGTGAGGACACCACAGGATGGGTTTCTGGAGAATCGTCACTTCATCTTGGCATGCATTGATTGGATTTTAAACCAAGGTGACACAAAGCATTAATCTCTTTCTAATATTTTTGTAAATAGTGTTATATTACTATTCTCAGGCATTGACTTCTGAACTGTACAAATGATTTTCAGCTACTGGCTTTGCTTCCCATGCTTGCATTGAGATTACAGATCTTTTTAACTAAACACTTGCCCTCTCCTTAACCCTTAGGGGGACATGAGCTGGTTTTACCCAGATAACAATCTCTCACAGTATCAACAATATCAACAAGAAGCAGCATAAAATGCAGTATTTGAAAGGAATCCTCATAAAGCAACACTGGAGAACCACAGGTCCCAGATTATGTTGCTTACATTGCTCAGGGGCTTTTCTCTGTATAGGTGTAATAATACCACAACACCGAGGATTCCATAACCTGCTTGTAAAACTTCCTTGGTACTGTAAAGGCTGTCAAGGTGTGAAAGATGAATGCTAAGATACCCAGTCATTGGGGATTAAGAGATTGTCTTAAAATATCACTTTTTTGCCTACTGCTCAAATAATGTTTAACATGTTACATGTGGATGGGGATGGTGCTTCTGCATTTTCCACAACACTGTACCTGTGTGGCTGTGCACAGACATTTTACTCACCTTTCTACACACAGTACAGAACTGCTACAACTGCATAGTTTGTATTTCGCCTTCTTCCAGGCCCTGTTTCTAATTTTAGCCTGTGGATACTGACCATATGTGCCCAGGAAATCCTATTAAAAAAATCAAAATAACTTCTTGATTACGGGTAGGGTTGATACTGTACTAACAGAGAGCTTCTGCTTCTGCCAGAAAGGGCTGTTCCTTCCATTAAGTTCAGTTTTCACAAACCAGTTTTAATATTTAAAAATGCATTTAACAATTTTCACCTCATTTAAAAGCTTAAAAAAGTAATGTCTTGATTATCTAAATGGTCAACCCAATGATTACTTCCACGATGAAGCAATAACGTCAGTGTCCATAAACAATCAGCCATGAGAGTTAATTTTGCATTCTAAGCAGAAGTTACTTTTAAGTGTTGATTTGTAGATTTTATATAAAAAGGTGACCAAAGTGCTTGAAAATTGTGGTATAAGCCATGCAGTTGAAGTCTAGAATCCAGAAATGTTTTCTTCATAACCTCTAAGACTGTACTGCAGTCCTTTGCATATTATAAATTATCATAATAAACTTTTAAAACTTAACAGTAGTGCAGCAAAAGGCATGCCAAGTAAATTTTAGTATTTTGTAATATTCAGGCTTGAAACTTAGAGGGATTTTGACTTGCTGTTGTTATTTTTATTGCAAGATTTTAAGGTCAGAAAAGACTATTATCTCACCTGATTTACCTTCCTGCCTATCACTAGTGATCAGCTCTCACATCTCCGCCAGATCTCTCTATGAAGAGCTCTAAGAGGGAGTATTGGAGTTCTCACGAAAATGTCAGTGACTGAGCTGGCAGATATACCAGGAGCTCCGATAGTGGAAGGAGCCTGATCAAGTGATGTGCCTGCAGATGAACTCAAATGCCAAATATGCCTTGTCATTACAGGAAGGGACTACAGTTTCAATTTGCTATTAATCTAGAAAAATGTTTCACTAGCCTCACCTTTCTTTATTTGATTTTTGTGTATGTTCAGAACCATTCTGAGTACAAAGGTTTATACACAAAGCTATGAAAGTTGTCTCCTTAAAGAACACATACATGTTTTAGCAGACAAACACACCATTAGAATCTAATATATTATGTCAGGAATTTAGCAGAGTAGTACAGAGCCCTTATTCCAATTACACTATTCTGATAGAAAAGTAAGTGAAGTTTCTGTGGCGACAGGGAGCCCAGGAAAAAGTCAAATAGAAATCTCAAGTCTACTTCCAGGGAAGTCCTGAGCTTACAGCGCGATGGGGGACTGACAGCTCTGACTACTCACCAAACAAACAGCTGTGGCAATGTAAAGCTGAACCTCCCCCAGCTGTTCAGTATCCCTTGGCCAGATGTTACATCCCTGTGACGGAAAATGGAACACGTGGCATCACCTTCTCTCTTTCAGTGCCGTCTGGTGCTTCAGCACAAAGTTACTCAGACTGTCAACTTGAGTGAAGGATGAATGAAACACAGACCTTAAGGTCCTGTGTTAATTCACTTTTCCAGAACCAGACTGGCCAGAGCTCCACTGTGGCTGGATCCAGCTGTATTCACAGTAGCAGAGTCTCCCTGTTCCCAGTTCAGCCACCCACAGGTAACTGAGCAGCGTTTCCTGCCTGTATGGGGGGTACCTGCTAATTGTATTAGAGTCAGAGCTCACAAGTGTAATTTTGGTACACATCCCTAAAGTCCCAGTCCCTCTGGCTGTGCTTAACTGGGTGTGCTTTACATGTCTTCCCCGTGTAGAGACAGCACGTGCTGCTGGGTTAAGGTTTCAATGCATTTTTGTGTCTATGCTGGGGTTTAAGTGAGGTGAGCAGACAGCTGAAGCCTTTCTGTAGCATAGCACTGCTTTGCTACTTGTCGTGACCTCTGAGGCTCTGAATTACAACACCATTTCTCTCTGCTCCAACTAATGGAAGGGCCTATGTAAGGATAAGACAGGACTGGTGTTTCGTGAACTTTTACAGAAGTTAGTTGTTCTAATATCAGGCTCCATGGACAGCAGGCATTTGATATTTTAAGATCAAAGAGTTATTTTTAAACTAGCAATTAATCATCTTCTCAGCATATTCACCAGTAACAAGCATAGTTAAAATCCTAATGCCAAGGTATTACAAAGTAGGCCTGCACAGATCCCTCACTGCTCTCACAACACAGTCTCAGTCTTTGATATGCTTGATCCAAAGACTTAGTGATACTGATACAGGTATTACTGGGATACATCCTCCAGCCTAATTAATGAAGATTACTGGGCTACAATATTCTACCTTTTTCTTGACTATTCAGCACTCAATAGCAGTAGCAAAATCAGAAGCTTATCATGCTATTAGCTGTAAGTAGACAGGTCTTACTTATTGCACTGTTTGTGGTGATGAAGCCTTTCTCCTCTTAAGGGGTTTGCTATAACCTCAATAAAAGTTCAGACGACCTCTGAAACAATTCAGCAGAGAACTAAATGCCAGAGCCAAGCATTAGGGTACAATATGTCAAGAACCATCCACAGCTGAGAGGAAATTTGGCCTTTTACTCCTGTTCATGTGCAGTAAAAAGTACTTCCAGTTTGGAGTGTGCCACAGAACAGGCTGCAGGACAGATTAGCGTCGGGAGTTAATACATGACCATGTGGATGAATGCTGTCAGAAGGGCACTTGGCAAAAGTAACACCATGAAGTGCAACCAGAGATGTAGGAAGGAAAAAAATGCACATGTTTACATGTAAAAAGGAATACCAAACAAACAGTACTAAAAGTGCAGGTTGGTAGATGGGACTGAGGCAGTCAGTGATGGCCTATGTTCCAAGAGAATACAGTTCAGACTTCTTCATACTTAGAAAGGGTTCCATGCCCTAAATGTTTGCAACTTAGCCTGCCTTTAACAGCTTGCTTTACCCAATATAAATGAAGGTTCTCCTCCCTCCAAAGGCACAAAGCTTTTCATGGACAGGATGGTAGAATAGAAGAACAAATATTATATGTTATCTAAACAATCACAGCTGGAGCTGTTACAACTTCAGAGTAAAAATAATTGCTTTTAGTCATAAATAAGCAAGATGGCTCCCATCTCACTGTTCAGTGAATACATACACATGCAACATGCAGAGCACACTCATCAGTGGGAAAAAGGAATGTACTATCTGCCACGCATATTACAAGATGAAACCAGAAGAGGAGTGTAAGAAATACATTGTTATAAAAACCCAAAGGCAATTGTTCCAGTGTCTCACTTTACCACAGAAATGTCAGCAACATCGAAATTTTTCCAGATCACCAAGGAAAGTTACTTAAAAGACATTCTGATATTTTGTAATGAAGAATGACAACATCTTCATTGCTGCCAGAAGTGGTGCTGAATATTTGTTATGTAGTTTTGAGTGTAAATATTAGAATTTCATTTTTCACTTTGTCACAATTTCTGCTATCGAGATTTTTTTTAAAATACAAATAAAGACATAAAATTTCCAGTCACTTAATACTGTTTTAATTCTCTTTGCTACGTACAACCTTGCCCAATGCATTTAGTGTGAGGACTGAAGATTCTGAGACAAAGGGTTATCAAGTAAGACAAAGGACATAATTTTCTGAGAGAATAACTCGACTATACTCTCGGTAAAGCTGAGTTTCCTGCCATGGCGAACAAGCTTGCACAGAACTGAACACAAACCAGTTCCTCAGAGATTCTCCAAATGTGTCCGTAATTCTATTAATTTATAATTGTAGGATTCACTAAAGTATTTAAAACTTTTTTAATCCTCACAGCAAGTTTTTCAGGACCCATAAGGGTTAAGTTTTTGTAGCCTTTCAGTCATTTTTATCCCATTTTTATCCATGCAACCACTGTGCTGTTGGACATAAGTACAAAAACACTGCACTCCTGGGAATGGCTGTTGCAGAAAAGGTTCCACTACACAGACCGAGAGGATACACATATAGTATTAAATTTAACAGCACAAAGGAATAAACAATTACTGGGACCAAAAATCAATTGCCTATACTATGAAATTGCTAAAGTAGTTCTGCTGGAATTATAAATAAATCTTATACCAGAATTTAGCTTAGTCCATGGACTATTCCCAGTAGATATTCTTTTTTTGAATCTGTTCTGGAAGCTCAGTGAACTCGATACTATGAACACAATCTGCTCCATGCCTCAGTTTTGTTAGCATAGATAGAGCCTATCAGTCTATAAATTAGGGCAGCAGGGGTGGGGTAATCAATCACAGTAAGTGCCCATTCCCAATGCTGTATATGCATGTACACATTTTACTTACCATGCACAGACTTGCTGAACGGAACGTGTCACGTTCAAAGGCACCATGTACCGACTGCCACTTGTCCCAGAATGAAGACCTGTTGGATAGTTATAACAAGTAGCAGAAGCTGATTTAATGGAGCAAGGAAATGTCAGGCTATCACAGAGGAACAGTATTTGGCAATACCAAGAGAGCTGGAAAAACCTCAACCCAGCCTGGCATGCATTCAAATGGTCAGCAAAAAAAATTCTGGTTAAAGCAAACTAATTAAAAAAATTTGTACAATTTTTTTCCTCCACTACTTTCTGCTTTTTAAAGGGAAGAAAGAAAATCACACTTCCAACTCTGGGATCATCATGGAATCATAGAATGGCCTGGTTTGAAAGGGATCCAAAAGATCATCTAATTCCAACTGCCCTGCCATGGGCAGGGACACCTTCCACTAGCCCAGGTTGCTCCAAGCTCCATCTAATCTGGCCTTGGACACTTTCAGGGATGGGACAGCCACAGTTTCTCTGGGCAACCTGTGCCAGGGCCTCCCCACCCTCATAGGGAAGAATTTCTTCCTAATAGCCAACTTAAACCTACTCTCTGTGAGTGTGAAGCCATTCCCCCTTGTCCTGTGCCTTCCCAGGCACAGGTAAGTAGTCTCTGTCAGCTCCTTCGGGTACTGTAAGGCCATACTTAGGTCCCCCCAAAGCCTTCTCCTCTCCAGGCTGAACAGCCCCAAATCTCTCAGCCTGTCTTCACAGCAGAGATGCTCCCTTCTTCTGATCAACTCAGCGGCCTCTTCTGGACTCGCTCCAACATAAGCTGTTAAATTCCTGACTAGAAGTTTTAAGAGTGCAAAGCTCACTCTTGCTGAGCCAAGTAGTCTCTTAACAAAAAAGAACCAGACTTGAACATCCTGCAGGACCTCTGCAGCGTATCCTTGTAATCCACCTCTCGTTACAGCACACTCATCTTTTCTCAGCCCTACATACAGAGGAATGACTGCTGTGGACATGTTGGCTCAAACTGCTTTTTCTTTCCACCTTCACCATTGTTTGCCAGGGTCGAGCATAACTGGGTGAGGAAGAAGTCCTTGCAACCACAAATGGAATTAGAAGACAGTAAATAGCAATATTCCTATACATACAGCATCTCTCGTACTCTGGTAGGAAAAAAAAATAAATCAGGAAACAATCTACACATCATATTTTTAGTTCAAAATGTGTGTGAGGTAGAGGCATATGCTTGGAAGCCTTTTGAAAAACTTAATTAAAACTGTTATATAAAAATATACTTGACAACTAAATCAGCATTAAAATAGTTTCTAGGAGATAAATAATTTACAGATTTTCACAGTTAACAGTCTGCTTTCTGGAAATAAACTTCACAGTTTACTATAAAATGATCAAAGAGGGATTAGGTAGCTATTCAATTTACTGGGAAAATGTTACACAATATCAATGAGATTGGGAAAATGACTAAGGAGCTGAATATGTTAGAGAAAATGTAATGAATCCAAACAGTAATAGAAATTCACTGAGTATGGAGTCATTAATGTTAATTTTATGAATATTTAAATCACCGAGGGGAACAAATTTGCTGGCACTGAAGCTGATAATGTCTAAACAGTCCAAAAGACTTCATTTCTAAAAAGTTTAACAGATACATTTTGAACCCTAAATTTGGAGATTCTTAGCAGTGGAACAGAAGTTACCCAGAATAATTATGTTCAGGTTTACGTTATTGTGGTTTTATTATTGTGTATATTTATTGTGCCTTAGGACATGAATTTATTACTCACCTTATTTGATCCCTCCTGGCCATTCCAGGGAGAAGTTAAACAGCAAAATGGAGCGTGTGAATATGCTCCATGTACAGAAGCACAAAATGAGATTTGAGATAACACCACTGACTCCAGCCTGAAACAGCTGAGTGGATTCACCCTGGAAAGAATTAAGGATCTTCCTCTTTTTGATTCTAGAAAACTTAGTGTTATTCTCTGAAGCAACAAATAATAACTAGAAAATAAGAGCCCTCTTAGTCTTCAGCCTAATTTATTCTTCTCCATTTTCTCCATCTTGAAACACCGTAACAGCAGGAGATTTGATGTGCACACAATTCCTAATAAGTCTTTTACATCTTAAGCTTTCATAGTGTTTTGGAAGCTCTTTTTAATATGAGTCTTCTCCTCTTTTTGAATGTGAATCTCGACAATAATTTATCAGTTATAATGTTACATTTGGAAAAGTAGGGTTTTATCTCCAATTATCTCTACTTTCTTTAGGAAGGATGTAATTTCTAGATGATCATCAAAATTTTGCTTGTCATAGTAAGGGAAATTTGCTTCTTGATTATGAAAATGGAAAGGAATTTATAGCAAATTTATTAATATACATTCAGGGTGTACTTGGCAATTCACCTTATCCCAAGAAAAATGATTACTTTAGAATCTCAGAGGTCATAAAAAAACAAATTTCCAACTCTACTCTGCAAGGTGAAAATTAAACAAGCACAACCTGAAAACACAGACCCAGGAAATATTACATATTCACACCAATGCATATTTAAGAATGTGTGAATTGTGAATCTTTTATGCCCAACTTCGAGTAGAAACAGAATGATTAGGACCAGTTTCAGCAATAGCAAATTCATGCCTACTAATGAAAATGGACATTCCAAAAGATGCCACTCACCTACCCTGCTATTTCATGCTGGACACTACAGTGACATTTCCAGGCAATTACTTTATTCATTTTCTGTTACAAGAGCTGCCATCATCCATGACCTGGAAACACCAGAGGACTGAAGAATCTGATGTCTCATCACAAGTCAAAACTTTGTAATACAATTTGCAAATGAATGGTTGTGAACCAGTTCCCTAATGTTTGCCTGCCATTCCTATTTATGAACCTGGTTCTCTGGAGAAATGTATTTCCAGTTTCCTTACCAATTTCTCCCCATTAACTCTAATCACCCTTTTTCCCTCTTCCCAAAGAATTCTTTGATATCTCCACTTATTATCATTAGCCAGCAAGCACAAAAATTATTACTATTATTACTTCCTGAATAGAGAACTTTGGAAATTGCTCTTAAAGTCCTATTTCTTGATTTTAAAGCTTATTATAACAGAAAGAGCAAGAAACATACCAAAATTGAAATAACACCCACTTCCAATATACTGAAAGTTTCTTGTTAAATCTTAAATATTCTAAATTTATGCCTCTAAAGTGTCTGCCTGCTTTCATTTCCCCACATCTTCTACTCAAAGACAAATGTGGGAACAGAATAATTAGTTTCTATTGTAATGAACTGTAAAATTTATAGGAGATTATTAAATTGAGAAGCATAGAACAATATTATCATTAAGGATTTATAAGTTATAAAATTCAAATTATATATATTTCATAAATTTTCCCTGATCTTCATCGTTATTATGACTTTCCCAAACGTCCTTCCTGTTTCTTATTTCCACCTGGCCCACACTCACAATTTAAGGGAATCTTTAAAATGCAGGAAATGGAGGAGTTTTTACCCAGCTCAGCAGTAACAGTTTGTTCTTTGTGGTTAATCAGGATGTTCTGTGTGGTTGCAGGTGAGATCTACAACTCAGAAACAAACACCTGCCTTGCCTACAGCCCGTGTTTAGAACACCCTGCTCAGAATATGTAATTTACAGTCATCAAAACAACATTAACCTTTTAGCACAGTACACATTATTCTATCCTAGAGAGAACTAAGCACATTTTTAGGGCGCTATTATTCCATCCTTTCCTGCCTCAGCCTGCTGACAGGTATGTTCTAGAAGTGGAATTTAGCTTAGCCCCCTTTTCAACCCTAACCCTTCCCCATTTTTTGTCCTCTTGTAACATGAACAGCTCCTCCCCAACAGCTTAGCAGCTGGCAATGCTGACAGCTTGCTGGGAGCAGGCAGCCACTGTCGTTATCCAGTGATCTCCTAAACTGCCATTTTTCTTTTTCAACTATCTCTGCTATATATCTTCTTGATAGAAAACTACCATATGAAGTGCTCCTGAAGTAAAGAAATTCACTTCAGAGAGTCTGGAGATGGTTTTTTTTCCTCCTATTTCTTTCTCAAATTCATGGCTCTAAAAAACACTGACAGTTTTGATGGAAGAGGTTGCTGCCAGCAAGAAAACAGATGCAAAATTGAGAAAAACGTGTGAAATGTTGAGAAGAGTAAATCAGTGCTTCAGAGTCACTATTTCATTATTCAGATGCAGTAGGCTGAGCAAAAAAGATGAAACATGTCAAAAGAACGAGGTTAGTATTGAAGTTCACTCAGAAACCTCCACATCCAAGGCTTCTGCTTTGTAATATTTATAATTACTCGGCAAAATCCTTGTGCTCTTCTGCCTCGTATCATTTTTGATCAACATACCAAAGCAGATTACTGCAGTATTTGTTTCACTTCACTCTAATTTCACCCAACTCAGCTGAATTTCACCACAGGAAAGCTAAAGCTGTGTTGCAATGAATCAAGCCAAACACAATTGCTTCCTTAAAAGTAAAGAGAAGAGAATACTGAGAGAATGTAACATGTTTAGGAGAGTTAGAGGAAATTAAATTCCTTTTAGAAAAACATCCAAGATACACTGGCTGTGGCAGGGCTGGATTTACTGCCTGCAAATTAGACCCCATAGGGCTGAACGTGGATACAGAGAACTCCTTATCAGATTTGTAGGAGAGGACATGAATTCCTACATTTATTTCTGTTTATCTTTTTTCTTTAAATTAACAGTATTATCATTACTTTCTGTCTCATGACAGAAATACCCTACAGAAGACCAAATAAAGGCTAATTTAAGGACCAAAACGCCACCACAATCCTTCACTAGACCACAAATTGAGGCCAGGTTGAACTCAGCTCTACCACAGTCAGGCTGCATCAGAGCAAGGTTCATTTTCAACTAATTCACTTTAATCTAATATTCTTCACTTTACTGTTTCCAGCAAAGAATTCTTCAGAGGGGAAAAAAAACAAAAACAAAAAAAAACAACCAACAAACTAGAGCAAACAGTAATCTACCTGATCAGTTGTATGGTTTGTTCATACCCTAAAATGTCCCTTTAGTTGGGTTTTGTAGTGTTTTCTGTAACTCAGCCTTAACAATGGATAAACCTTCATCTCTGTAACCCCCTAAAGAAGGAGTTAATTTTGTTCAGAGAGAGTGGCAATGAAGTTGGTTCAAAAGCTTTGGCAAGTTCACCCCAGGTTTTTTTAAGTGTACACACCAGAATGTTAACACAAATTCTTCTACCAAAAAAATAACAAAATATTTCATTTTAATCTTTTCAAATTATTTTTTTTCCTGCAACTTAGCCCAATCGACTTTTCATGTCCAACTTGGCTGTTGTTTTTTTTTAAAAAATCCTAATAGTGAAAATATTTTAAAAGTAAAGTTGGTAAAACATCAAGAGTTTTGTATAACTTCCCAGAAAACAGAAAAAAAATACTTATTTACCTGTTCAATAGCCTTAACCTTTATTAAACATCATAGACAACTTGCAGGAACACCTCAAACTACTGAACATGCCCCACATTTTCAGGAAAAGCCTCAGATTCAGCAATCTGCTTTTAGAGATCTGCTTGGGATTCTCAGAAATATTCATCTATATCCAACTTAGGACACAAAGCAGACACAAAAAGGTGATATTCCCTGTGCCTTGCTGCTCCAGCTTGTTTGAGCCAGAGGAAAAACAGGATTAGGAAGAGCTGGCCCAGAGATGTTGGTGCTACTTACCAATTGTAATGGCTGCTAATGGCTGATTTCTACCCACACGTTTTTTTAAATAAAGCTTCCCATTAGTGTTAAGTACCCTCATTTGTAATTATTATAACATTTTGCTATGTTTTGCCTGTTATCCAACCAAGCCACTGAAAGGGAAAGCCTGCTAGCACTGGTTTTGAATGACGTCTTCTCAAGTGGCAAGTCTGCACTAATCAATACACTTTATCTATAAAGCTAAATGCACTTCCAAGTATCTGCCACGTGAAGATGTGAGAAAGCAACTAGAATGCACAGTCTGGAAGTCCTTCTAATCACTTGTCCTTCCCAAACAAGCCTTGGTTATCCTGCAAGATTTCCTGATAGTAATCTCTCAGTCTCACGAGGGAACTGTTTATTTCTCACGAATTAATCTTTTAGAGCTTATACTGTTCATTACGATTTCCTATCCTCATTCTAGACAAAAATAATTATTTGCCATTTCCGAGAACAATATTTTTTATTCAGATTTTTATTCAGATTGTTCAGGAAAGGATCAGAGCCATCCTAAAATGAGTAAACAGCTAGTGCACAGACGAAGGGAAGATGAAGGCAGGCTCATAAGAAACACAAAAAAAGACATTTTTAAAACTTTTTCTCTTTCCTCTTGATCAATTTCTCTTCTCTAGGTGCTTTTTAAAAACGAGGCAAGGCAGCGTACTTGGCTCTGTCAAACCCAACATTCCCTCAGCGTCATTTGAAGAAATAATGATTTTCTACAGGAGAAAATCCTGCAGAAAGGACTCGACTGATAGCTCAGCAGATACATTTTTCAAGGCGGACAGACAGGCCTGCAGTTTTATACCAATTTTAGGAAGGCAGTTTTATACCATGAAAACCAGAGATAGTACAGTTCAGCTTAAAGTTCAACCTCTTGTCCTGGTGCAGATGAAAGTAGCAGGATTTTGGAAAGAAAAACAAAAAAAGGGAAAAAAAAAAAACCCAGACCAACCGACTTAGTAACGAGCAAAATCCAGGGTGGAAGGCTTTGGCAGAAACGATAACAACTGAAAAGCTGTTAGAAAACCTTCATACCCAGAATATTTCCTCTTCTGTTCAAAGCCTTTCTGCTGCCTCGGAGTCCCAGGCGATGCCCCTCAGTTCACCCGGAGCCCTTGGCAGCACAGTGGAAGGAGGCAAGTGCTTTAACAGCAGTACCTGCCTCCCCAGAGCTCCCTCCAGGAGGGAAAACACCTCCCTTCCTCCTGACCCTCTGTGCTGCTCTCCTCCTAGTGCCTTTTTTCCAAGGCATCATCACAAGGGAAGGCAGACCGTTCCCCTTCCCTCCCTCCTTGGCAGCTCTGGGGGATCATGGGTGAATGTACTCAGGAGGAGATTCAAAGACTGTGTCAGTGCTACCAAACCCAGGAGTGCTTCAACAGCTTTAAACAGTAACAGTCCCTTCTGCTACAACTAATGCCATAAATGAATTAAACAGGATTTCTCACTCGAGCAAGGCAGACTGTCAAAGCTGGATTTCGTACCCCTTTTAACCCCAGTGAAGGTGTTTCACACTCTTGTGACACCTCTGGCCATGTGCACAGCTACGTGTGTCCCCAAAGGCGAGAGGAAGCCAAGGTGCCGTGCAGCAACAGAGATCAGGCAAGTTTTTAACTGCCCACAAAGGGACACTGTTCCCTCCCTGCAGACAGAGCTCAGGCCAAGGGAGGAGGGAAACGAGGGCAAACAACAAGCCCTGTTTTTTGGGAGTGCTCCAGCTGCTCTCTTCTCTCTGTTGTCCTCACTCAGCTCCGTCATGTACTTCTCACCAAAAAGAGCAGTTTGAAGTCAAACTGTGGCCAGACATTTCCACGGCTTTGGGGATAACTCTGTGTAAGGTGTGTGCACAAAAACACTTCTAGTAGATTTCTTAGCAATAAATAGCAAAAATAGCAGTAATCTCAATGTTTCTTTTATGTCAAATTCAAATAGGCAAAGCTTCAGGGGTGAGTAGCATTGGTATAAAGCTATGGCAGCACATACACATGCAGAAAACACATAAGGGTTAAGGAACATTTTTTTCCCCTGATCAAGCAGTTCCTAAAGCTGTCGTAGAGTTTAGGTGTCCCTAAGTTTGCACAAAGATGTTGACAAACCTATTCTATATTTTAGCTTATTCTTGGAGTGTTTTTTTTCTTTCTTGTATGACCACTATAAACATTGGGTGGGAAGATGGAATGTGCTTTGATTGCCTATACAGGCTGCAAATAATTTAACAAGTACCCTCATGATTCTAGCTGTAGGCAAAACATTCATTTTCTTCTGCTTAAAAGTAATGGTTTTTTATTATTTCCTTTTCACAACAATTCAGAAAAATACTAAAAAGAATGCTTCTACTATAATCTTTTATGGAAAAAAAAAAATGCCACAAAAGTCACTCAAGAGCTCTTTCCATTAAAATCAAGCTATGCCAGACACTTGGCCACCATGGATTGCAAGTTCTAATAAAAGCTAAAAAAATCTATTGAGATTTTGATTATTACAAAGCTGTTCAATGTGCAAAATTCCCTACACAGAAATATGTAAAAGATTCCAATTTACACTATGCTATCTTAACACTTAATTAATATTTTTGCTCTAATTAACAGTTACTGAGTACCCTTTTTATGATTCTTTTTTTATCCGATATCTCCTTTCCCTCCCTGTCCTCATAGAGTCAAACACCAATTTTTAATATTAGCTTTCTGAACACTTTGATAAGAAAATACTATACATTACGTTTTGACCAACATAACCCCCTCAAAAGTCACAGTTTCATAGTGAAATGACCCATCTATATTTTCAATTTAATAAAGAGCTTCTGAAGATTTAAAGCTAAAAGAGCAGGTTGTCTATTCAAGCTGGAATATACAGGACCCTGTTAAGGAACAACCCACAGTATCCCCAAGAGTTGTTTGTTTTCTTGGGCACAACAAAATTAAAAGTATAGTTTGGAAACATTGCTTTCCACACACTCCTGTCCTTATTAAAACAAACAAATATTCACACTATTGGGAACAGTGTAATTGAAAGTCATGGTCTGACTTCTCCAGAGGTGTAAATCAATAAACCCATTGATCTGATAGGAATGATTCACTATTAAGTAAAATCCTGGTGGCAAATGTAAATCTGTGATAGAGATAAAATGTAAATCTGTGAGAAATATGTAAATCTGCGATACTAATAGTGATATCTCTCTCGTATTTATTCTTATTCCTTTCACTTTAAAAACACCTTTTGTTTTCACTGACATCTGTTTATACCTGTTTGCATACTTTCAATTGACAATCAATAGCCAAAGTTTCTGAATCGTCTAAAAGTGTGTGTGTGTGGGGGGGGTGGAATATTGGTTATACAGAGGAACTGGACTTTGTGTTCTGCTCCAGATCCCACATTTCTCCACAACCTTTGCCTTGATGTTCATGCACAGTGTTTATGAGGTCATTTTCCTTCACTGGGAACAGAGTTTTCTAGAGCAAGAAAATAGTAGTTTGGTCTGAGAGAATTAGTTCCCACTGACCCCCACCAGTACAGAACAAGCCCATTAAAGGAACAACACTTCAAGAGAATGAATTCAGTTGGACCGGTGCCACCTCTGTGGAAGGACTGCAAGAACATTGCAGCCCAAGTAAATGAGCAATAATTTTGTTGTTAGTAGAAGAATAAAAGACAAACAAGGAGTTTTACTGTAGTTCCAAAGTTATTTGTGGCTGAGCTGCACCTGAAAAGTTGGTAATTAGCAAAAGAATGTGTTCTTTGTAGGGCTCTTGAAAGTCCCATTAAGTCTGTATTTACTTAGCATTTTCTCTAACTCCCTTACTGGAAAACCAGGTAAAAGTAGTTTTGAACGAGAATAAATATTTTCCAGTCTAGTTCATCAAGAAGAAGGGGTTGAACTCCACCGTGCCCAAATTAAACCTGGACAAACCTAATGATGTGCATTCCAGGTTCAACCACACAATATAGCTCCAGAATCAATTCATTACCACATTCATTCCAAATAGAGTTATTAACTGCAGACAGCATGCTCTAGGAACACTTGAATTCCTTCAGAAGTTTGAGACTATGAAAGGACCGATGGATTTCAATGCCCTCTCTGTGGTGCAATAAGAAGCAATAGATTAAAGCCTGTATGATTTTTAAAAAAAGCATGCACAGATTCAGCCACCCAGCTCTCCTTGATGGAAAACCATAAAGTCACCTAGAAGTATTCAAAAAATGCAGGACTGTAACTTCAGACCAAAGCAGAGTAATCCAGTTTTCAAAGTTCCCTGATAAGAGCTGCAGTCTTTTGAATTCGCCTTGAGTTTCAGTTTGAAGACGTACAAAAAGATATCTATCTCTAAAGGAGAAAGAAATGTCAAATGTAAACAGACTTTGAAGGAGTTAAACAACTGTTTCCAGAGAAGCAATGATCAATTTTTAAGTTTATTTGTTGTTTTAATTTGATTTAACAACACAGAGAGGAGACCTCAGCACAAAGTAATAACATGTGGTGATGTGGTGGGTTGCAGCATGATTTGATGTTGCTGAGTACCAGTATTAATTCTGGGGTTGTGTGTACAGCCCTTTGCAGTTGGCTTCATTTTAATATGTATAGAGTGAAAGTTCTGACAGTTGTGTGCCATGACAGGATCCCATCTCTGTCTGACAGGAGTGATGTGCAGCCCTGGTGACAGCTCTCTTTCACCACAAACAGGTATTATACAAGTAGGCCATGTGAAAGAGGCAGCTTCTGTGAGAGGGGACCAAAGAGAAAAAAAAAAACAAACCAAAACAAAACAAAACAAAAAAAATAAATTGAAAAGGGTTGCTTTTATTCAAAAAGCAGCAGGACAGGGAAAAGTAGGTCTTTAAAGGAGAACCTTTCATCTCACAGTGCAGCCTTAGAAGATAAAAATGCTTCTCAATTTTCATATATGAATATCTAAATTCAATCTACAGACAGAAATTGAAACAAGAGTGGCCTGGTTTCCCAATATACCAAACACTTTCAATTCTTATGCTCTGTCTTATTTTTTATATCATGCTGGTTTTTAAGGTATCTCTGTAGTGCATATTGCAAGCTCCTGCAAGTTTGTTGTGTGCAATGTCCAAACCCACCATGAGCAAGACAGCTGGGGCAGGGTGTTGGCTAAACTGTGGCTGCTGCACCCAAAATTCTAACTAGGCCATGGTTTTGTACTGACTGAACTGAAATACCTCTGTCAGGTCAGCTGAGTCATAAGATCCAGACACTGCTTCATATACACCTGTACCTCACACGTGCCTCACTGATCAAAGATGATATATAGCATTTTATTTAAATAATGGATTTAGATGAAAAATCAGGTATAAATAATATTGATGTCCTTAAATGCAACCTAATATGAACTTATGGCTACCTGATAGCAAAGGGAATATTTTATTTTTTTTTTAACAAGACAATATATTCCATTCTCCCACCACATGTGTGTGTGCACATGCAAAAATGCACAGACATCCTCAGATTCAGGTGTCTGAAGAATAAATCGATGGGAATTTTAACCTCTTTCACCCAAACTCTGTGAAAACCTTTGAACACAGGTAAAACAACCGGTATTTTTCTGAAATTGTGCATGTTCTGATTACACTGACCTGTGACATGTTGATTAGAAGACTCCACGTGCACTACAGGAAAGGTTGTACTATTCGTTCCTCTATCTCTCCCTTTAAACTGTTCATTTTGCTGAAAGGAGGAGGAAGAAGGAGGGAGGTCAGATAGAGGGTGATTTGTATAAATATTCACGTAGGACCAGGACTCACAGGTCTGTGTGTTCAGCACAGAAAGACTTGAATAAAAGTACCACCAATGAAGGATCCAGGACTAGAGATTAAGACAACCCCTACCCAGCAATCAGTAAACACAGCACTAAAAAAATCCAATTTCTGTACTTGGCAACCCCTTTGGGCACGTGGCTATCAGAGATCCTTCTAGGAGGTGGCCAGCCTCTGCTTTTGGTCATCAGAAAGGATGTCAGGACATCCTGTAGCCTAAGTGGCATCACTAGTGTTCCCAATTCTCTTTGGTTCAGTGGCCAACTGTCTATACAAGAGGAAGGAATCAAGGTGAAACTCTTGTCTGGTGTGGAGCGGGTATGTACTGAAAAAGGGGATGTGAAACACCTTTATCTTTTGCCTCAAAGAAGGTGAAACCTGGTGAAACTTCCAAATTACAAAGGTGTTGCAACTGAAGTGCAAGGGTAACAGGAAACACCAGGGGACACATTTTATGTACACTTAAATTCAGTGCAGAGGAAATAATGAACATTTACTTCATGAATGCCATTAACACTTAAGTGTGAGATATGCTAAGTGACTCAGCACTGTCAGAGCTGAGATACTGTTGAGACTGTCCTGAAGCCAAGCTTTTAACACTGGGACACGTTAGTTTAGAAAAGTGATTTATTAACACACAGATTCTAACCATCCAGTGGATTAGGCTGAGTGCAAACTGACTCAGAATGAGCAATTGCTGGGAAGTACAGACCTTTTCCTTATTTTCCCCTTTGAAGCAGCCATATGGCATCCTAAATGTTACCCAAGTGTCCTGAAACCATTACATTCTGCTAACAGGTTGACACCCATGAGCACTGCCAGAATTGCTCTCCTCCATCCCTCATTATTCCCACTTATAACCTACCAACCAGAAGTACTTGTTCTCTAGGATAATTGCTTCCCCATAATTCACTATTAACTGTGGCCACACCACAATGAATGGATCTAATACTAAGAGAGATGAGAAAATAAAAACCCCAGAGTGGGTATGGAGGATCACTTATGCTTCAAAATCAGGTTAAGAAATCATGATTGAGTTACTATTGCTCATATCCCTGCAGAATAAAAAAATTTAAAACCTGTCTGAACGTCTATTTTTCAATGTCTGTTTGGCACTGGCATCACTACTGACCTAAGAAATGGAAATATCCATTTCCAGCTGTTAACAGCTTTTTCTTCTGACAGAAAAATTATATCTGTCCTGAAACTGAGCAGCAGATAATCAAGACAATTAAGTTTGTTATTGATTGACAAGGCAAAAATATATTTATATTGTTAAGCTTTCTCAAAATCAAGAATTAAGAAAACAAATATTATGTGTCGGTTAAAAAAAGCTTAAAATGCACCATATAATGACTGCTATAAAAATAAAACCACTGTGTAGTAAATCAGAAATATTTTTACAAGTTTTATACTTGAAAAGATTATTCTCTTTTCAAAAAATGCATTTTATTGTGCATGTATTATTTTAATCATGACATATATCAGTTCTCAATTCCTTGTCTTCCATTAGAGCATGTCAAAGGGCTCTTCCTCTGGAAGAGAATCACAGAGTCACAGAATATATCAGGTTGGAAGGGACCCACAGGGATCATCAAGTCCAACTCCTGGCCCTGCACAGGACCATCCCCAGGAGTAACGTTCGTCTGTCATCCCCATTCCTTTCCACACCAACACACCACGCGTTATTCCCATTATCAATTAATTACAGTTCATATTAACACCAAAATCTTTGTGCTGCAGAGGGGATTCAGCTCACCAGCAACAGAACACCCAACACGGACCCAACGTCAGTAAAATTTACTAATATCCATCTCACCAATGTCACAAAACCTGTCGAATTCACAATGTATTAACAAAGTCAGCCATGGCTGTTATGGCTTTGCAGCATTCCATACACAGAAGGAAGAACACCAAGTACACTTCTCTAAAATTAAATCTCCCAGGCTCACACCCAACACTACTGCCAAAGCAAAAACCAGCTTTGCTTTTCAGCAGACAAATGACTGATTATTATTAGACATTTTCTACTAGAACTGTAACATGAAACCTTTCCTTTGAGAAATTTCAGAGATTGTTCCCAACGTTTCTGAGACACATTTATGGATAGTATATGACTCTCAAAGAAATTGCACCTTAGGATTTTGTTTCTATGACAAGAAATAATATTTCAACTCTTTCTTTAGTTTCAACAGACATATTGAAGGTCTGCATATTTAGACCTCCAGAGAAGGCAAAAAGAGAAAAGGCAAGTAAATCATCTTAAAAATACAAGAGCCCAACCATAAAAACCTATTGTTTATCTTTTGCAGAGATGGTATTTTACCATCCAAATAAAATTCCCAGTCCACCGATGAAGAGAATTATTGAAGTAACACTGTACTACACTGTTTTAATTTCAGGTATTTGAAAGGATGATACCGTAAAATGGTCTGAAGGACTGCTGTGGCATAAATCTCCAAGCACTTTCTGTGTCCTTAATGTTCAAGCTTAAAATTGTTCCATTCTTTAGCTGACAGTGCACATTGTAAAAGTTGCAGTTTATCACTTTTTTCTCCCTTCTTCTCCAGCGGTTACATTACCACATTCTTTTTTATTACTATCACAGGATGTCACTGTGTAAGTGACATCATAAGGGGAGAACAAGGATTTGCCAGGAATAATAGGAATTGCTCTGCTGTGCCACAGAGCTCTGCTTTTCAGAGGCAAGGGGACAGTCTTGCATTTTAGCATGCTGAACATGTGCACTATCAAATCTATTGCCTGCCACTACAGTCCCTTGGACTGGATAAATTATATGCCACAGTTGGGTAGTACAAAGGTAATTCTGTTGCCATATGTTGTGCCAAAGAGCTCATGCCGTGACAGGGTGCATTACAGATTATGCTTTCCCATGTGATGCCAATTTTCTCCTTCATCTGTGAGGGATAAACCTTGCCTCTGATAAGGTTTTAAAGTGTCCAAAATAAAACAGTACCTTCAACAAAGTGGAGATGCAAATGCAGAAGAAGCCCAACGATTTTTCAGATTTTGGAAATTATTTTTTTTTGTCCCAGTATGCACACTATGCTTCAATTCCATGCGAATTCCAGTCCCAGCTCAGAAAAAAATTGAGTCAAGAACACTCTGATCAGCTTCACACATTTTCTTTATTGGACACTGCAATATTTTTGAGTTCCTCTGGCTGGTTGATTTTGAACCAGCATTCAAAATCAATGCTGGCATGGGCACGAGCTCACACAAAAAGCAGAAACATACCATGAGAGTAGAAAGAAAATAGGTAGAGCCCCCCAGAGCGTGTTTAAGAGATTTGGCTTGTCTGTTCAATTTATTACTGGATTTTATTACTTAGCAGAAATGAAGTGGTTGATAACATGCCACAAATTATTTCACCCATCAACATCCAGCTCAGCTCAAGAATAATCAAAAGCCATTGCTACATGACTAGATTTGGGCAGTGGAGGGGAAGCAGCTCTGCCTGGAGGCTTCATCCTTGTGAGGACACGACCACAGCATGTGAGTGAACACAGTGAGCATGAGGCCTTCACCTCACAGAGTAGAAATGAAGATAACTACAGGCATAACTACAAAATATAATATGTCAGAGGGAAGAATGGACAGTAAGTACCTAACATCTCATAGGAGAAAAACTGCTCTTCAAGGTAAAAGTCTGAGGCAGGAATTGCACATAAAAACACTTCTCACATTCCTCAAGGATCAAACAAGATACACTCCTGAATACCCAGAGTCAGATGTGCTCATAGCTCATTGCTTCAGTCACTTTGTTTTTAGAACTCTTGGAACAGAAACAGACATTCAGAAAGGGTTTTGCATAACAATAGCCCTTTGAAATTCAACGGTTTGGTGAGAAAAATCTTTGCTGTAAAATTGGTCAAGTATAGAGTCATAGTCACATCAGTTTGTCATCCACTCATACACAAGAAAGAGACTGAGCTACGATTTCAAGGATCATGCAGGAGCATGAGCCCCAGCTCACTCTGCAATCACCAGGAATGCTGCTTGCAAACCCAGGACTTGAGAAATACACATCTTGCCCACCAAAAGCAAGCCTAGGCCTGATAAAATGCCCACTCTAATGGGAATTTCCTTCTTTCACTGTTTTAAATGATGAGTTTAGATATCTGTTAGGCCAGTAGGCAGCCTGTAATCATCACTCCAATTTCAAGGTTACTAGAACAAACTCCTTTTGATTTAAGGCCTTTTGCCTTCAGCTAAAATAGAACTTATTCTAATTATCTTCATTATAACACACACAATTCAAGGCTCCCATGGGCACTAAGGGCGTAATGAGGATGGCATATCACATCCACTGACCTCTAAATTACTGCAAGTTTATTTCACTGGAAGAGGGTAGAAAGGAAAATAAATTCCTTGTTTTTACAAATGAAGTGGTGGGGTTTGTTATGTGAGAACATGTCATCTGCATTCCTGTTTCTCAGTGCTACATACAACTCCTGGTCCAGATGCTGCAGACATTCGAGGCTGGTTTATGTGCTACTTTTATGGCCAAATTGCTGTAAAACCCAGGAAGGTTTATGGCCATGTGAAAGAACATTCTCACATCAAGCCACCCAACTTTGTCACCTGGACACCACCTCCCTCTGTAAACGTTAGAGGAGATCCTCATATACGAGGAGAGGAACCAAAAGCGTCAGTTGGTCTTTTGCCATAAGGAAATATTGTGGGTTTGTGGGTCCCCTTTTGCTCTCAGGCTCCCAAGACAAAAGAATAACATGACAATGGAAAGAGTATTCAAGGTGGGGCAAATAGAGGAAAATCATTGTTTCTCTTCAGCTGTGAGAAATTAAAAAAAAAAAAACAAAAAAAAACCAAAAAAAACCCACTTTTCCTAGATGAGATTTGTTCTCATAAAGACACCCCAAGTTGTCCAAATTCAGTTACCANTTTTCCTAGATGAGATTTGTTCTCATAAAGACACCCCAAGTTGTCCAAATTCAGTTACCACAGTGAAGAAGTATGTAGCAGTATGAAGAATACCTTGACATGAAAAACAAGAACAAATCACGTTATGTTCGGTAAACACTAAATCTATGACAAATCGACACATACAAATCAGCTAATCTCCTGTTCAGTTATCTCATAGGAATATTTACCATCTACAACCTGGACAGAGGTTATTACTTTTATTTCACATATTCCATCAAGACCTGTCAGACCACCTGTTGCTAAGAAAATGCTCTAAGTGAAATCTGATCGGATTTGTTATTTCAGGATTTCTCTTTTTCTTTTCAGCATGCCCTACTAGTTGGCAATTACTGCCTACTGTACAATCTCCTAAATATTCATGTCAGACATTATTTGCATAAAGCAGCTTTTCTCTGATAAAAAATATGTTATTCGTTCACTGCTTAGAAGATTGACCTCAGGTCCCTCCTTTAAACACACAGTTATATTGATTGTGAAAATACTCTGGGAAAATTATGTAGTTTATATGCATGCATTATTTCTACTGAGTCATCCTCAAGCTTATAATTTAAGTCTCAGTGTTTCAGGTAAAATGAAATTGCTTCCTTAAGTAAGGCTGCTTTGATTTCAGCTTTGCTCTGAGCTTTGCCAGGCAAGCAGAAAATCTTCATAGTATGAGAGGTCTTGTTCATATAGAATGTATAGTCATGCCTTGATAGAATCATTTGCCTTCAAAACACACCACGCCTTTGTCCAAAGATTGCTTTACAAAACCTGCTTTTTGTTCCCTATGTAAATAATCCCATGTCCTATATTAATGGAAGATCATCATAAATGAACAATGAATTTAGACTTCCAAAGCACTGCTGTGACTATTGCATTATACATAGCACACAGAGGACAAAGGAAAATAAGGAGCTCCCTTCAAACAGGAATAAAATCCCCAAGCTGAACCAAAGGAACCCCAAGCAGCAACGGAAAGATAAGGTAACTGTATTTCAACTAAAAACAAATGTAGTCCTTGTGAGTGAGTCCCCTTGAGGAAGAAACTCTGAAATACACCTCTTTTGAAAACCTTATCTGTATTTTACTTTTCTGCCCCTCTTACCAGAGGGGAACAGTTTAAGAGCATAAACAGGGTAGGGAAAAAAGGGAAATAAACAGTGAGAGAGAAAAAGGGTGGGCACATTCTTTGCCTTCCTTCCTCTTCTGGCACTGTGCTATTTTCTTACATCCAGCTGCCTGCTCTCTTTCCCAGGTCCTCTCCACACTTTATAACTCCTGCCTCCTTGCCTCTCCTTTTGGTGTCTTCTGTTTGCTCCCCATTTCAGTCTTTCAAGAGAACATCAGGAACCATCTGGTATGGTTACTCACCACAAAAAAAAACCCCAAAAAACAACACAACCAAACCAAACCAAACC